>JAJKFI010000022.1:2457358-2506576 GCA_029204185.1 Lerista edwardsae | reverse complement strand
CCACTCCCTTGTATCTGACATTCTGAGGTAAACTTCTGAGGTAAATAAAGCAAAGTCTGGCCAGCACACTGTAAAGTATGTTTGGACCACTCTCGGAGTCAGAGAGGCCAGCACACAGACATGCGCCATCCTCCCTGACTCCGAGAGTGGTCCAGACGTGCTTTATGGTGGCCCTTGTGCCAGCCAAATTTTTCTGGCCTAACTGTGCCAGCCTAGCTCCAGATTAAGATTGTGCCAGCACTGCTCTAAGCCTCTAGCACAGACGAGCTGGCCTTTGTCAAGCATCTGAGCCTGGTGCCAGGCCAAGGCAGTGCCAGATAGCCAAGGCCGAGCTCATATTTCCTCTGGTTATTTGCAAACAGGCTGGGGAGTGAGGTGCGGAGTGGGGGGAGAGGGCAGAAACAAAGCCCTCCTCAGCTCAAAAGCTCTTCCTGCTTCCTCTGCAGCTGCACAGTCAAAAATGTCAGCCTTTTCTCAAAGCTCAGCCAGGCTTTTCGCAAATCACAACATGGCAGGAAGCGGGGATTTGGGAGGCCGGGAGCCGCCGTGGAGAATTAGGCCCTTGGAATGGGAGCCAAGAGACCTCTCTGCCTTTCCCGCTGTCCGCTGCCCAGACGCCTGGGTAACCCAGCCAGCCTGCAGCTGAGATGACACTGGCAGCCGGCGTGTTTGGAAAAGCAGGCTGCGAACCGCGATTGGAGCTGGCAGTGCCGCCTCTCGCCTCGGTCCCAGAGGAGGCATCAAGGGGGAGAGAAGGAACATGACGTCAACAGCGGGGAGGACAGACAACCCCCACTTGTCCAAACCAGGCAGCTGCTTCTCCTTGGTGTTGCTCACACCAGCTCGGGAGGAGAAAATTAAACCGGTCTTCGGAGACCAGAGTTTCTGTGAACGCGGGATCCAGAGATAAGCGCACATGCGCACACACCCTTCCAAGGGTCCAGCCCAAGCCAGGCTAGCATAGCCCAGCATCTCTCCCTCCCTCCCTCCCTCCCTCCCTGCAGTTTTTCCTCTGCCGGTCCAAATCATGGCTAACGGAAGGAGATTTGGGAGAGTGTTAACACAAGCAGGCAATTAGCCTCTCCCGCAAGGGCTCCTGGCTCAGGTAAGCAGGTGCAGAGAGGCAGAGCCGCCTGCGGCAAGGGCAGCCGCCAGCAAGAGGCCACTTGGAATCGGCAACGTGACTGGACAACAACAGTATTTTTGTTCTTCTTTGGAGCAGTGTTTCTCAAACTGTGGGTCGGGACCCACTGGGTGAGTTGTGAAAGCTGGATGGAGCCGCTTGGAAGCTGCGGGCCTGACTTGTGCCACATTCTTCCTGCAAGTGTAAACACTTTGAATTTTCAAGTGAAGGTTTAAAAAAAATTTTTTTTTAGTTCAGTGCTTTTATCTCGTATTTTGAGCTCATCTTGCTTGCTTGGTCGGGGACGTTTCCTAGTTGTGCAATTGCTGCCGTCCCAGGAATGCCAGTTGGCATTCCAGGGGGGTCGTTTAATGATGTCACAGTGACGGCGCTTCCTGCTTGACGACGATGTCACTTCCAGCTATGACATCACTCCCAAATGCGCTTCCATGTACGTAATTAAATGTCTTTTAAGTCATCAGAAAGGCAGGCAATTAACTGGCCAGTGGCTTTCGCTGATAAATGAAAGCTTTTCATTGATTCATCCCTTCTCAGTGCTGCAGACCAGGAGGGGAAAAAAAACAACGCCCAGTTTTAAACCTTTCCCTGTTCATGAAAGAGCCACACGTTTAGACTCTGGAGAGAAGGAAGGAAAAGGGGGGAAAGGCTCCTGGAGTTGCTAATTTCACAAGCTAGTCGCTTCGCTTGAGAAGTGAAGAAGCAAACTCCTGAGGGAGGAGACACAGATGTGATGTTTCTGCATGCCGAGATCTGCCCCTGGCCAACTGCTGCACCACGTCAACTGCTGCGGCTGGCGGCTTCCTGGGCAAAGCCCAATGTACGAATAAGGCAGGATGCGTCTAAAGACGGAGTCTTCCAGGCTTATTAGAGAAAAGAGGCATCACCCAAGACCGGGGGCAGCCAGAATGGAGGGGCTGGCAATGTTTCTAAGGTTTTGCCTCCTCCTGAACATCTCCTGGAGAGGTTCAGTGGTTAACCTAAGAACATAAGAAGAGCCCTGCTGGATCAGGCCAAAGGCCCATCTAGTCCAGCTTCCTGTATCTCACAGCGGCCCACCAGGTGCCTCAGGGAGCTCAGTAGACAACAAGATGCTTGCATCCTGTGGCCACTCCCTTGCACCCGCTACTCTGAAGTAGCCTACTACTAATGTAAGGAGGTTGCACAATCCATCATTGCCTATAGCCCACGATGGACTTTTCTTCCAGAAATCCGTCCAATCCCCTCTTAAAGGCATCTAGACCAGATGCCATCACCACCTCATGTGAGGCAAGGAGTTCCACAGATTAACTACCTGCTGGGTAAAAAAGTACTTCCTTTTATCTGTTTTAACTCTCCCAACCCTCAGTTTTAGCGGATGCCCCCTGGTTCTGGTGTTTTGAGAGAGGGAAAGAACATCCCTCTATCGACTCTATCCCTTCCATGCATTATTTTGTATGTCTCAATCATATCCCCCCTCAGGCGCCTTTTTTCTAGGCTGAAGAGCCCCAAACGCTGCAGTCTTTCTTCATAAGGGAGGTGCCCCAGCCCCGTAATAATTTTCACTCTCTTCTGTACCTTTTCCAACTCCACTATGTCCTTTTTGAGGTGTCCTTTTTGGTTGGGGGAGGAAATATATATGTATTTTACAGAGCTCACATCCAACATCCTTTCTAAAGCTTAAATCACCCCCTTCTCCTCCAGCCAGAGGCATCACTGAGGTTTGCATCACCTGGCGCAGGTGCTCATTACATCATCTCCATGATGGACCTCCATCCATACACAGCCATACAGAATAAATTACAGTATCATATGAACAGCCTAAATGCAGAGGCATTAATAGGGTCACTGTCACCCTCGTGAACTGTATTTATTTTAAGACATCACAGTACAGGTCACCCAACAAAACAGTAACCCACAAAAAACTCTTGGTCTAGAAAGAAGATGCCTGAAGAGGGGGCATGATTTGAGGGCTATGCTATGCCTGCCTGCTCAGAAGTCGCATTGTGATCAATAGGGTTTACTCCCAGGTCATGAGGATTGCAGCCTGAATTATGCACGGGATGGACAGAATTGACAGAGAGGTTCTCTCCCCTCTTGCACGACACCAGAACCAGGGGATGGCCACTGAAAGTGGTGGAAGAGTTAGGACAAAGGAATTCTTTACTCAGTGCGTGGCACAGGATATGATGGTGTCTGGCCTAGATGTCTTTAAATCGGGGGGGGGGGGAGTTTTGGATAGATTTTTGGAGGAAAACCATCACAGGTTACAAGCACAATGACCATGCAACCTCTGGGTTTTAAGAGGCAGGCCATATCTGAACGCCAGATACAAGGGTGTGGCAACAGGATATAGGTCTTGTGTGCTCTCTGAGGCATCTATACAACACAGGACAAATCCTATCCAACTTTCCAGCACAGGTGCGGCTGTGCCAATGGGGCATGTGCCACATCCTGTGGAGGTGGTGGCCGTCGTCTGTTCCCTTACCTTGGGGTTGCATTGGCATTGGAAAGTTGGATAGGATTGGGCCCACAGGAAGCTGGACTAGATAGGCACCTGGCCTGATCCAGTATCAAGTCCCGGGATTCTTAGCAGGAGAAAGTGATGGCAGAAGAGCCTTTAAGAACCAGTGTAAGATTGTAGCAGAGGGATGTGGTGATGCAGCGGGTTGAACAGCTGCTGCAGGGCTTTCCAACCAGAAGGTTGGGAGTTCGAGACTGCGCGACGGAGTGAGCTCCCATTGCTTGTCCCAGTTCCTGCCAACCTAGCAGTTCGAAAGCACCTAAATGCAAGTAGATAAATAGGGACCACTTCGGTGGGAAGGGAACAGCGTTCCGTGCGCTACGGCGTAGAGCAGGGGTCAGGGAACTTTTTTACCTTTTACCCCAAAATATACTTAGATACGCCGACATTACTCCCTTGACATCACACACCCCACCCCCCCGCCAGAACAAAAGAAAAAAATTACATATTGGAACCCAGTGCTTTTTATTTGATTAATTAATGAGCTTAATTAATGCTATGTAAATATGAAGTTGTAAAGAGTTTGGGTACACCTGCAGGCCTTGAGAGAATAGAATTCAACCCTTCTGGGTTATAACAGGTTTTTTTTGACAACAGGTTTAGGTGTTTGGACTTAAGATTTCTCTCTGTAATGAATTCAGATTGGGTCTGTCTGTCTGTCTGTCACACTCACACACACACACACACACACACACACACACACAGAGGCCAGCAACAGCGGTTCTGATTTTGTTTTTTTCTGCTGTTCTCCTTGCCTCATTGCCTCCCGCCTCTCTTTGTGTCCCTGACTCCCTGCGCAGGTGCAGGCACCCCAGGCCTCCCTCCGCCCGCCCACCCGCCCCACTCCTTGGGACAACAAGACAAGGCAAACCCAGGGAGAACCCTAGCTGCTCACAAGCAAAGAGGCATGTCCACAGAAGTCCTCTCAACACACACACGCCTGCGGGCACATGCGCGCACACACACACCTCAGCCGCTCACCAGAGTCTCCCCCACACCTGCACATCTCGCGTCTCTGCTGGGCTCCTGGGTGGCGGCGACGGCGGCAGCTCCTCGGCCTCCCCACCCGGAGCTGGTTCGGGCTCTTCCCTGGTGTCAAGCACCGCTGACTCCACGGCTGCCTGAGTGCCAGCTGGGAGCGGGTCTACGCCGGCCTCGCTGCCCGGAATAGGCTTGGCCTCGCCGGCTCCCCCATCACCCGGCACTGCTGCAGTTGCAGCCACGGCTGCCATTTTCTCTGCTGTTGCTTCCTTCTCCCTCTACCAGCAGCAGGATCGATAACCACAGCCTTCTTCGCCGCCTGGGAAGAGAGGGGGACGCTGCCTATTGGGGGCCAAGTACCTTGCCGCTTCTAATCTCCTATTGGAAGCAAGGGAAATCCATCAAGCATGAGAGGAACTTCCCATTGGTCAGAAGAGAGAACGTTGGTCATGAAGGAAGGATGAGGGGAAAAGGGGGCGGGGCATATGCCTAGCTGTCCATTACCCCCAGGAATTTCATTTTACCCCATTTGGGGTAATTTACCCCTGTTCCCTGACCACTGGCGTAGAGTCATGCTGGCCACATGACCACAGAAGCTTGTCCTCGGACAAAACGCCGGCTCTGCAGGCTTTGAAACAGAGATTAGCACTGCCCCCTACGGTCGGTCACGACTAGACCATTCGGTCGTGGGAAAACCTTTACCTTATATTAAGAGTGTAGCATAGTGATAAGCTTCCCACATCTGTCTACCTGGTGCAACACATGTTAGATCAGGCTGGCTTGCAACCCACACATGCCAATCAACTACAGGCTGACAAACGAGGTTGCAAGTTCACAAGACCAAGAGATCAGGGGGGAGGAGCTAAAAAAATGGAGAGGAGCCAAAGCATTGCCACATGTGTTTGTGGACCACACAGAACTGAGAGATTCCTTTTTTTGCTGCTGTTTTCTTCCCCTTTTATTTCAGAGATGCTAATTGTTCTGCATACGTAGTAGGGTGTGTTGGGTTTTTTTGCTGATTGTGCTACCCAACTTATTTTCTTCTTTCCGTTTTTCACCTTCTTTGCCTCTCTTGGGTCCATCTAAGGGGTCGTCATTGTTTTTGGCTTTGCACTTATACTGTATATATTTTTCAGTATCAGAATGGAGCCCGTGCAGGACCCAGTTTTCTACTTTCCTTTGTGGAAGTACACCTGTAAGTGACAACATGATTTTGTAGGCTCAGAAAGACTCATTGGCAGTGCCAGTCTGGGAATGAGAGACTGGCACAGTGACCAACTTTCCAGGCTTTGGGGCAAACTAACCCATCCCGACTCATGGCTGACGTCCTACAATGGTCATAATGGGAATTGCACAGCGGGTTCCTCAAAGCTAAAGCGAATGGGTAACGTCAGAAGCAGGCTGGTGATTCAGCGACTATTTCCGCCTAGTTTCCTCCCAGTACGCACTTTCCATTGAGAATATTGCAACATCCATATTCCATTTCAGTGACAAAGGAAAAAACCCTGTTCTGCATGAATCCCCAACCAAATTCTACTGTTCAGGAGCAAAGGAGATGTTTACTGCATATTCGGAAGCCATCGTTCAGTCTTATTTTCCCTGGGAGGCTTGGGAATGAGTACTGAATCTTCCAGTGCTAACTTAATCTAGTGAGCCAATTTCCATTTGGTTCATGCAAATTCTGGAGATCAGAGATTCCCAAACTGAGGGTTGGGACCCACCAGTGAGTTGCAAGCCAATTTCAGGTGGGTCACGAAGCACCAGAACAGCCATATTGAAAATATGGGAAGATGGGATGCCGGAAAGGGGGAGGGCTGTGCCGTTGTTTTGCTTGGGTCAAGGTGGTAAATAGGCTTTTTACTTTTGGATTCACTTTGCTATTGGAAAATGGCTGAGAAATATCCCTACTTACTGCTGCATCCTCAGGCTCATCCTGCATCCTCAGGTACCACAGTGATGGTACTTCTGGCCATGACACCACTTCCGGTGGGTTAGATTGTCATTCTAAAAAGTGGGTCCTGGTGCTAAAAAGTTTGAGAACCACTGCTACAGAGGGGATGTGTAGAGTAGCTTCAGTTGTATACTGAAATGCATCCCCATGACCTGAAATGCATCCCCATAACCATGTCCCCTTCATGACAATACAGTCACTAGCAGCGGGGGTATATAGCTTCTTTTGTGAGTGCACGAACACACAAAACCTGTCTCTCATTTCCAAAGACAGTGAGAAGCGAGATTCTTCTTACTCGTGTGCAGTTTTCATGCACCAATACTGGTACCATTAGCACATGCAATACAGAGGCTTCTCAAACTGCCTAAAAAACCCCAAAGATGCACCTTTGCTCTTCTCCACCCCCCACAACCGCATTTCACTCGGCCTCCACTTCCCATTCCCAAGTAACGTGAACACAACCTTTGATTGGCTAGAAAGAATTTATCATTTCTTTTGACGTTTACATGGTAAAAAGGATTTCTTTTTTTTAAAAAAATGTACATTACAAAAAAGTTCCTCGAGAAGGAAAGACAGACCAAAGAGCTTACAAAAAGACAGCACTGGAGTTTGGATTAAAAACTGCAACCATCAAGAGACACTGAATGGACCGAATTCTGAAGCATGAGGCCAAAGGGGAGCCACTTCCCTGAGGCCAGCTAAGCCACGCCCCCTTCACCCAAGGAGAACAAGGCTGGAATTTGGCACCCGACAGAAACATATGTGCTACTGGCCTCTGTGTTAAGCTACGTGGGGTCATTGCAGCATCTTCTGGTAAGATCCACGCTTAGGGGCGCCTCACGTAACTACCATGTCTCTGGTGACTTCTAGGCATATAGAACGTTCTCAATGAACAAGTGGCTGTCTGACCACATGCCTTATCACGAGCATGTAAGCACCCACATGTCCCTCTGCCGGGGAGACAACAGTACTTGCTGCTGCCCCACTGCCCACTAAGTATCAAGGAACTCCGGCCGTAACCGTTTCCCCCACTGACCCCAAAGGCACATCTGCTGATGGCTCTTGCCCATAAATCAACAGTTTGGGGGAAATAAAATTAAAAGGAGGCTTTCTTTTCAGCACTCAGTCTTTGAGTAACTAGCCCTGCAATACACCCGCAATACATCTGCAATAATTTCTCTTATAAATATATTCGTGTCATATGAAATAAGGCACTTATAGAAACCGTCTTATCGTTCTAGACAAGAAACAAAACATTGGTTAGTTCATGAAATCAATTAAAAGAATCATGTTAAAAGCTGCAATACAAAAGGGGGAGAAAAATGAATCGGACCCCTTTCCCTTCCCCTAGTTCAACACTTGGTTTAAAAAAAAAAAAAGCGCATAGAAGAAAAATCAAAACATAGCACAGCTTGAGGGGGCAATCCTAACCTGGAGTTAGGCTGGCACAGTTAGGCCTGCACAAGAGACACCGTAAAGTACGTTTGGACCACTCAGAGAGCACAGCGACAACCTCCCTGAGAATGGTCTAAATGCGCTTCACGGTGGCCCTT
The DNA here is from genome assembly GCA_029204185.1 of Lerista edwardsae. Lineage (NCBI taxonomy): Eukaryota > Metazoa > Chordata > Lepidosauria > Squamata > Scincidae > Lerista > Lerista edwardsae. The sequence continues at coordinate 2,498,447 of JAJKFI010000022.1, read as the reverse complement.
GTGCAGGCCAAACTTTGCTGGCCTAACTCCTGGTTAGGATTGCAACCTGAGTGTCTCTGAAGGCATGGCAGTCTGTTAAAAGGACACTGTACACTTTCCCCAGGCAGGCACGTTTTAAAGTCTTGGTTCTCCTGAAAGACTGCTTGATGCAGCCCTGTGGCCTTTCAAGGGCCCCTCTTTGTGGATTTGGTCAGAGGATGATGGGAAGGATGAAAAGCTCAAATTACTTTAGAAGGTTTTGGAACCAGAACTCTGCCTTCACTGTCTGTCTGTGGTAATCTGGGTGATTTGGAGCCAGGGACACAGAGACAAAGAAATGGGGGTCTCCTCAACAGCAAGGGCTAGAATGCCCTTTCAAAGTTTCCAAATTCTTGCTCTTTGCAGATACACAACCCATATATACGACAGCACAGAAACTAGGAAGAATTAAAGTTATAAATTATTTCAGAATCCCATGCTCCAGAGCAATGTCCTGCAGGTCAGGTTGACCATACTCGAAAACTTCTAAAATCTATACATGTCTAGAGAAGTTCACCTGATTCTGGATTATTTATTTAGGGATACCTGCTACACTTTGGTTTTTGTCCACATGATTACTAACTCAGATTGAAACTGCCACTCCACATACACTCATTTAAAGGAAAGGTGAGAAAAGCCATGCCTTGGGGCCACAATATCCTGTACAAAAAAACATGGATACTAGTCTACAGTACGTCATTTTGCACTAGATTTGTATGGAGCAGTATTTGTTCCCTTGAACAGACAAATAGAATTTCCCAGTTGTGACACCAGTGCACAGTGGACATGTTTCTTTGCATAGATGTTGAGAGCACAGGTAAGGAGGAGGAGGAGGAGGAACAGGAAACGTTACAGAACATTCAGAGTTCTTAAGGCTTTAAAACCCACCAGCAAGAAGAGCCACTCATTTTGCCACAATAGATTGGAATTATATGCTAATGCCACAAGCAAAGCACCAGGCTCCAAGAGGGAATTCTGCTAAGGCACTTCGCAAGGGCAGTTCTGGCACAAATGCCGCTGACTGGGGCACTACATTTTGAACCCAGAGAATTCTTAGAACCTAGAGGATGCAGGGGAATTTGAAGACATCCCATGCATGCTTTTGCCACCTTGCTCCCTTGGCCAATCCCAATACTATGCTCGGGGCGACTTTAACTTCTGACATGGTTTTCTAAAAGGTACCTGCAAACAGCATTTGGAAGCTCAAGCCAGAAAACCAACAAACAAAAATGGGCTTCTTTTCAATCATTTCTTTCCCAGGAATAACTTTCATCTATGAAGCATGTCATACTGACAAGAACTTCCGATAAGTAGAGATAGCAGAGCCAACCCTACCAGGACTGTCATTACGTGAGGAGTTGGCATTGCTCCAGTAACCAAAATCCTCCAGGTCAGGGCCGGCTCTAGCAGCGGTGGGGCCCAATGTGGGGCATTCCTGCGGGGCCCCCAACCCTCCCTGCGGGGCCCCCACTCACCAAGAAGAGCTCTGTTCGTGCCACGTATAAAGCCTGGCATGTGGAAGTAGTTGGTGGTGATATAACATCACCGCCAACTGCTTCCAGGTGGCCCATTTGGGGCTGCGCAGAGGCAGGTGGGAGAGACCCAGGTCAAGCTGCTCTGCTGGCCCCACTGACTCACAGCCCATCAAGATCCCAGCTGCAGCCACAGGCAATCTGCTCACCCTGCTAGTGTGGGGGGCCCTGAAGCGCAGGGCCCAATGTGACAACACTGGTCACACTGGCTTAAAGCCGGCCCTGCTCCAGGTAAATTCAAGGACCTGTCCTTTGATACTGAGCATGCCCACTCTTCATCAAGGACACCCAAGAGAAGCTATTCTTAAAAGGCACCTGCTAGAATGGAGGCACATGTCTTCTAATGCTGCTCTGCTGCATTTAAAAATCGCCAAAGCCTAAAATTGAAGATTCCAGCTGTACTGGTGATTCTCAGTAAATCGATGTTGCAACTGAGCATCAAATCTGCAGGGTGTTAAAGGTGCAAAATAACTTATAACTATATACGGAGAGGTTAAAGCAAGCTGGTAAAGTATTCCTGATGACCAGCCTGGCCCACCAGTGGACAGTTTTTTGTTACTCAAAGCTCCTACGTGATGCCTGAAGACAGGGCCGGCTCTAGGAGCTGTGGGGCCCAAAGCCGGGCATTCCAGTGGGGGCCCCCACCCTCCTGGCAGGGCCCCCCTCTCACCAAGGAAAGCACTTGCGGTGCTCAGTGCGGCACCTAGAAATCGTGGGTGGTGATATGATGACAGGAGGCCCATTTGGGGCAGTTTAGATGCAAGGCCCCAAGGTAAAGCTACTCTACTCATCCCACTGACTGCTGCAGATCCCAGCTGCAGCAGCAGGCAATATCCTCTCTACCCTGATGAGGGGCTCCCCAAAGTGCGGGGCCCAATGTAATCACACTGGTCACATTGGCTTAAATCGTTGAACGCAAGGCCGGCCCTGCCTGCAGAGGAACAATACTGGGACAGTGGCTTGAATTTGCTGCCATTCAGCTTTGGGCACAAAACACCCGCCTGCATCATTGTAAAAATGACCGACAGCCCATCTAATTAACCTATGTGGTGTTCACAACTCCTTATTCTAGACACAGGGTGAAAGAATCTCTCGAATCAAGCAGAGACTCAGTTCCGTCATTGGGGAGAACACGTGGACATGCCTCCTTTGGTTCGCCTCCCTTTTAGACTGCTTTGGGGGTAGTGGGGGAGGAGTCACAGTACCTAAAGGGAAGGAGGAAGAAAGACTGGATGCCTTTCAAAGTTTCACTGTTCTACATATAGTACAGCCCCTTTAAACATTCAATTTAAGATCCGAGTTGATCTTAAGGTAGCACTTAGGAGACTGCTTAATGGGGTGGGCTACGAAACAGAAATTAAGCACGCTTCCTTACCGTATTTCTCAGTTTGACTGGATAGGAAGACACCAGCTCACTGCCCAGTCTAGTTCCAATTTATCCACAAAGGAGAAGAGGCTACCTGCACATTGACTGCCCTTCATCTTAAAGCACACACGGCAGCAAACGTTTGTTTACTGTCTGTTACCTTAAAGCACACTTGACCCAACTAGGGCCAGCAAATGCAAGCTTTAAAAAAAAAATAATGATCACACTTTCCTATCCCAAGAAGAATCTTTAACTAGGGTCCTGAGAATCTGAATCTTTGGGATTATGTTCATTTTTTTTCCCCTTTTGCTGGAATGAAAGTACAAACCCATCAATTAAAAAAAAAAGGACTAGTGGTTAATTGGAAATCCAGGGTACAAGATCTATCTTTGGTTACTGAAGAATAGGAAAGCAAAAAAAGTTTTGGCAATCTGGGAAGTTGGGGGCTTTTGGCTCCCGCCCTTTAAGACTTGAAGGTAGGCAGTTGTCTAGTCAGACCATTCGTCCTCATCAAACTCTGAAGAATCATCCTCTGAATCGCTGTATTCCACTGCAATGCGCCGTGCAAGGATGGTTGCCACGTCATTGCCTACTACATTTTGCTTCTCTTGTTCCCGCTGTTCCTCTACTCTGCGGAGCTGGAATCCTGCCCAGGGGAAAAAAAAACGGAGCAGGTTACTGAAAGGTCGTCAAGGTATCAGTGACCTTTAGTGCTGTCTTGTGGGGAAGGGCTGATCAATGAGGTAAAGCACACTAAATTGGTTTTATTTACCATATGCACTTGTGTATAAGTCAAGTAATTTAGGACTGAAATTGATCCTGAAAACCTGGCTTAACTTATACATTAGTGTATATGGTAAATCTGGTAACAAACTTGCTCTTAGAGGAACTCTGAGTTTAAACAAAAAAGGGAGGCAAGAGAGGGAGCCATTACAAAACTATCCACCTCCGTTTTCTTAGCTGCACAGAGTGAGTTTGCAGCTACGCCTGCCTGATTAGGCTGAAGGGTGGGAATATGCCTGTAAGCTGCAACTAAACCTGATGCTGCTAAAGCTTACACACTTATTCCCTCTCTTCAGCTTGGTCCGGCTGGAGTAGCTGCAACCAAACATGATGCTGCATAAGCTACACCAGCATGGTTCGACTGAAAGGACGGGATAGGCTTGTAAATAAGCCTCCCCCCACAACTGGATTGTCCCAGGAACCCTCTGAATGCAGAGAATCCCAGAGTAAAAGCATTGCCCACTTGGATAGAAAACCAGTCATGGGGGAGGGAAGCACCTGAGAATACACTTTGCATGCTTGTAAGAGCCTGCTTCTCATGCTCTAGGACTCAGTGCAAGGTAGTGGGCTCCCTGGCAGAAAGACAGATATGGTGGTTGGCCAAAGACATTTCCAGTACATATTTCCCAAGAGCCTCAAGTCTAGTTGTCACAAATTGCTACACCTCAACATAAGAAGAGTCTTGCTGGATCAGGCCAAAGACCCATCTGGTCCAGCTTCCTGCATCTCACAGTGGCCCACCAGGTGCCTCAGGGAGCACACAAGACAACAAGATGCCTGCAACCTGTTGCCACTCCCCTGCATCTGGCATTCTGATGTAGCCTACTTCTAACTTAAGGAGGTTGCACCACCATCACGGCCTATAGCCCACGATGGACTTTTCCTTCAGAAATCTGTCCAATCCCCTTGGCACCTAGGCCTTTAAACAACTTCCCCGTACACGACTCTGTGGGTCTAGTTGGAAGAGGAAAAAATGAAGTATGAAAAAGGAGAAGAGCAAAACACTCACCTTGGCGAATGGCTGAAAGCAAGTCACTTCTAGCCTCGCTAACTGAAGGCAGTGAGGACTTGGCCTTGGAAGACCCCGAATCTGGCTGCAGAAGAGAGGCCTCTGGACCATCCATTCCACCAAAAGATGAAGGAGGGGGACCAGGAGGGGGTGGGGGTGGAGGAGGTGGAGGTGCACCACCACTGCCTGGTTGAGGTAAGGGGGGTGGAGGCACAATAGCATACTCCGTGGTGGGAGGGGGTGGGGGTGGAGGGGCAGCAAAATCAGGATGAGGGGGGAATGAAGAGGGAGACGGTGGAGGAAGGATCCCTGCAGTTTGAAAGCCTGTAAGTGGAGGCGGTGGAGGAATGTTGGTCATCGGTGGTGGTGGAGGTGGAGCAGGAGGTGGTGCAAAACCTGGCCTGGCACCCTGTGGCGAGCCAATCGGCGGTGCTGGTGGAGGGTGGCTTGGGCTAACAAGACCGGGCTTTTTCAGGCTTCCCGAACTGCTAGGGCTATGCGCAGGATAGCTGTGGAGAGAAGGTGATGGAGAGGTCACGCTGCGAGCTTTGCAAATACCACAGACTAACCGAGGGCATGATGCTAACGAACTTTCCAGCACTGGGGTAAGGGCAGTGCAGCTCCAAGGTAAGGGAACAAACATTCCCTTACCTTGAGGAGGCCTCCATGGCAACTACTCAAGATAGTACCTGTGAAGGGCTTTGCATACTCCAGACACACAATACTGAAGGTTATTGTTACTATTCTTTAGAAAAACAGGAGACAACACCTTTGTATCCAGGGTGCCTATAGATCATTTTAAACTTAACAGATAAGTCTAATGCCAAACAAAAGACAGGCAGATAGGTTCACTATGGTCTTGAGCATTTATTTTAGACAACTGCTCAACACACCTTTCGTGCCTCCCCCCCCCCCAGTACCTGTCCTGCAATTGAGTGCTTACCTAAACTCCACTGGTGGCGGTGGAAGGTTGTCATCTGTAAATGAAGGTGGCGATGATGAGATGGAGTCTGGCTGTGGAGGAGGTGGGTAGTAGTTTGCGTCTACACTCTCGTTGGAGCCAATACTGCCATTCTGATATACCATGTTTGATGGATACCTAAAAATCAACGAAGATACAGGTATTGCACCTGGACAAGAAGACTTTAAGGGAACCCTTGTCAGACCTTAAAGACCCTCTCACTGGAAAACCCTTGAGAAACGTCTAAGGAGCTTCAGGGTTCTCAGAGCATGGTTTGAAAACTACCACTGTAAAGCAAATGGGTGTGAAATTCTCCTGTAGCAAAGCAGAGTTCAAGTCAGGGGGCATCAGAACTCCATTCTCTGTTGTTCTCTCCAATAAAAATGTCCAGCAGTAGGAAAAAAAAACAACTGTGGCAAAAGTTGAATAACCTCCCCGGAGAACTCCTTGGTCACAGTGGAATGTATGGACCAACCACCGGACTTCTGAAGCAAAGATTGGCGCAATGCAACAGGGATCCAGAGGAAAAATAATCTGGATTGCCAAAGGACATCTTTAGGGTTAATACATTTCTACAGATATCAAGATGAGCATACATTGCCATGAGCCACTATAAGTGGAGTTTATCACCTTTACAAAAGAAACATCTATTTATTAGCTGAAGGTGGCTGAGAAAGGCAGGCAGACCACGCTGGGTGCCATAATACAAAAGGCCATGTCATGAGTCACCATCAACCATACATGTGCTGGGGATGGTGCCTGCAATAGGGTTTGTCTGTGATGACCTCGTGGGACAGGCAGACTCACACGGGGGGAAAATACTCCTTCAAGTATCCAGACCCCAAACCATTACGATCCCATTAATAGCTATCTCCATTAAGTCTGCTAATTTGGTACTAGTGAGAGATCAGAGTGCCTGAATTGGAAATACTGCAAAAGAAGGTCCCTATTAACAAAACAAAATCAACACACTAAGAAGTGGCTACTGCGTACTAATTCAGTGTGCCCAGTGTGCCCTATGTGGTTCTTTCCACTTTGTCATCCTGTCTACTTTCCATCCTCCAATTTTGTTTAAGACTTCCTAAGAATAAATCATATTTTGAGCTCTGTCGAGAAAATATTCCTTTAATCAGCTGTGCAAATATTAAGTATTCATGTAACCCATTCTGAGCACAAAGGATGAAGCAAAATGCAAATATATGAACCACGATATAAGATTTAGTTACCAAAGATTTAGTTAGCAAATTTTATCGTCACCTAATGAATTACTGGAAAAATCTGTAAAACCCTGGCAGTGTTGACTTTGTATGGCACAATCCGAAGTACAGTGTGGTCCAGACCAACCACGCTTTGACCTTACTGAATAAACGTTTATAGCTTCGCTTACCCAAGTTTATCCCCGGACTCGACAAACTCTTGGCCCATTTTCATTTTCTCCCATTCTTCCCTTCTGGTTTTGATCTTCCGTGGATTCACATTTCCTCTGTTTGGATTATCCTTCTTCTCTTTCTAGATTTTAAAATGAGCTTGTTAAATCATTGTTGTGAAAATCCCCGATTTTCCTCTCTTTATTACCTTCTTTTCCCCAACGAAGGCACCTGTTTGGTATCAGCAGCCTGAAAGACCAACCACATCATTCCAGGGCACAAGTTACATTTGCTTTATTGTTTAATTCGTCAGTTGGGGACAAGAGGGAAGTTCTACAAATAAAAGACCTTCGCTCTGAGCCAGCTCACTGGACCGTAAAACCCACTTGATTCCCAATGGCAGGGACGTTAGGTCCCCACTAAGTCCTTGGACTCCTATGCTGCAGAATTTTATTTTCTGTCATCCCAATTGGCCATGGACGGCAGTTTTTTGGCCTACCCCAGACTGACAAGGGAGGGACGGTGTGTCTAGTAGGTTTCATGTCCTTAAAAAATGGTTAAGTGGTTACTTGTGTTAAAAAGGGAGGACATTATTGAGATGTACAAAATTATGCATGGGATGGATAGAGTGGACAGAGGGATGTTCTTTTCCCTGTCTCATAACCTCAGAACCAGGGGATATCCACTAAAATTGAGTGTTGGGAGAGTTAGAACAGATAAAAGGAAATACTTTTTTACCCCAAACATTTGTTAATATTAATTTTATTAGTTATTATTAGTAGTAATAGTAGTAGTAGTATTAATAAAAAAAACTTTCTAGGCCTCTTTTTTTGTCTAAGGGGTGGTGACAGATTGTCATTTTAAAAAAATGTGTCTTGGTGCTAAAAGTTTGGGAAGCACTGTTTTACTGCACTTGCACAGTATTTTCACCTAGGAAATAAAACACAATGTTAAAACATTTAGCACTGTTTTAGTTAGCACTCCACATTCTAGGAACATATCCTGAACAACAACAGGGGCATTACTGTAATTATATAGTTTGGGGGATTGAGGGGAAAGAACAACTACACTACTCTCAAATATCGCAGGACTATAGGTACAGTCAGGTGAACCATACCTTAAGCGATTGTTGTGGTCCGTAGATGGCCCAAAAGCACTTGGGCACTACATAATCTAGGAAGAGGCTCTAACATGCTATTTAAAAAGGTAAAGGTCTCCCCATGACCAAATGGTCTAGTCGTGACCAACTCTAGGGGGTGGTGCTCATCTCCATTTCTAAGTTAAAGAGCCGGCGTTTGCCCGAGGACAAGCTTCTGTGGTCATGTGGCCAGCATGACTATACGCCAAGGTGTGCAGAACGCCGTTACCTTCCCACCAAAGTGGCACCTATTTATCTACTCGCATTTTTATGTGCTTTCGAACGGCTAGGTTGGCAGGAGCTGGGACAAGTGACATGACCTTACTCCGTCGCGTGGTCTTGAACTGCCAACCTTCCGGTCAGTAGCACTGCAGTTTAACCCGCAGAGCCACCACATCCCTGACATGGTATTTACCTGTTCTCAAACAGTTTGCAGCCTCATCCTATGCAATGCTCACTCGGCACTCAGTCCCATTATGTTCAATGGGATGTATTTCCAGGTAAGTGAGCACAGAATTGCACCCTTAGGCACTGAATAGATACTAGCTGGATACTAAAGACTCTGCATATTACCTTTGTATTGCAACTGAGACAATAGTTGCTTTGCCCCACCACATGATGTGCACCAGATGGAACTTCCCCTGTTTACTCTCAGCCATTCTGTTTCTTTTCCACAGCCCAGCCACCCACCCTCCTTTAAAAAAATGTCTTGTTTAGGAGTGTTTATGTGTTTTAAAGTTTCACAAGAAAGATGCCCTTTGTCTCACCCTATGCTTCCGTTTCTCTTTCATAATATCCTTGGTATCCTGCAACATTTTCTCCTTCCAAAGATCAAAGAAATAGGATGGATCTGTGTAGAATTTAAGTGCTTCTTTGCCATCATCCCTAGCAAAAAAAGAAAAGAAAAATCACACTCAGCAATGATGGTCAGATTTTCATCAGATACCAGAAGCAAACACTGCAAAAAGACTCCCACCCCACAGTCCATTTAAAATAAGCCTGGAGCAAGAGGGAGAAAGGATTATAGTTTTTCATCCCATGCTAAACTCAGTGAGGGTGCCTGCTGTAGAACCCAACATATAACCAAGTATACAGCTGCACATAGGGACGTGGTGGCACAGCGGGTTAAACCGCTGCTGCTGGGCTTTCCAAACGGAACGTTGGGAGTTCAGGACTGTGTGACGGAGTGAGCTCTTGTCGCTTGTCCCAGCTCCTGCCAACCTAGCAGTTCCAAAGCACCTAAATGCAAGTAGATAAATAGGGACCACTTCGGTGGGAAGGGAACGGCGTTCCGTGCGCTACGGCGTAGAGTCACGCCGGCCACATGACCATGGAAGCTTGTCCTTGGACAAACGCTGGCTCTTCAGCTTATAAACAGAGATGAGCACTACAGCACTACAGTCTATACCCCCTACAGTCGGTCATGACTAGACCATTCGGTCGTGGGGAAACCTTTACATTTATCTTTTTACAGCTGCACACTCCTCCGTTGCAATGTAGCTATATCTCACAGGAGACAGTTGCCTTCAGCTATCTGTAATTACTTTTTACCTGCTCAAATGATATTCATGGACAAGGGCTTAAGAAATATTTGTATCCCTGGCCCTCTCCCTCCCACCACTTTTGGCTTCCTATCCAATGGAATGACATGACACAGATGGCAAGAAGCAAAGCCGTCTGGTTATGCTGCCTCGTGCTACAGGAGTCTCCTGAGACCTTACGCGGAGGGACCAACATATTGTTAAGACTTTCCAGAGGAACAGTCTGCGCCGACTGCAGGCAGCTGCATGTGAAAATGTATGCATTGTAAATTGCACAAAGGGAGTAGGGAAAGGGGCAGCATGCTGGACAACGCAGAAGAGGGCGTGCACGCACGCACACACAGAACTTGCTATCCTAGAACCTGATGGAGTGCTATTCTGTCTCCTTCTAAATGGGAAGTCTTTCAGCCACTGCATAACCCTAAAAGAAAAGCTAAAAATAACCCCAGTGCAGCAAGGTCACACCCAACCTGGTGCAGTTCAGCAGTCAAGAGACTGAGCTATGTATCATGACTTCACTGGTTTGATCCTCACCTGTGCCAGGAACGTACCCAGGGGCCCTAGGAAAGTCACTCCTCCGTGAAAATATGGGGATAACTATTATTTTGTAATACTGCATTATTATTTTGATTTCCTCGCCAACAGCCTTGTCAGGTACTTAAGTATTGTTACCTGACAAGGCTGTTGGTAAAGAAACCAAAATAATACATGCAAAGTGTTTTGTTCACTACACAAATACTAATAGTTTATATCCAGCCCCGGTCATTCATGGTCTCTCTCAGTCCTCCCCACATCATGCCACGACATGGCAGACTCATAAGAGCATAAGAACATAAGAAGAGCCCTGCTGGATCAGGCCAAAGGCCCATCTAGTCCAGCTTCCTGCATCTCACAGCGGCCCACCAGGTGCCCCAGGGAGGCAGGAGACAACAAGACGCTTGCATCCTGTTGCCACTCCCTTGCACCTGGTACCAGTAGCCCACCACCTTTGTAAGGAGGTTGCACAGTCCATCAGGAGGTAAGGAGGTTGCACTCCTCTTTCTTTCCTTGATGGGCGAGATCCAGCACTGTCAGAAGCAATGCCGTGCCTTGCACACACAAGCCAGTGCTGTGAAGGGAGGACCTTTAACTTCCTGGTGGGGAGGAGCCCCTGCAAGGTCAGAAACTGGCATGCGACGCTCCCAGCTCTGCTTCTTACTTTGCAGCCACCCTTCCCTTTCGACGCCTTGAGCTGCAGGACCGACATTCAGTTATGTAACTGCTGAGGAAATCCAGTCCACCCACTCAAAAAACTCGCCATCCTTCAGATAGAGAACCTGTTACGTTCAATTAGATCAAGGACCCACCTAGTCCAGCGTTCCTACTATTAGCAGCTGGTCAGATAGTGGCAGCTGCTGTGGCAACTCACAAGCGCCCTTTTGGGACAGGAAGCCATTTAACTTTATTATTTGCCTGTAAACCACTCTGTGAACCTTGTGTTGAAAAGCGGAATATAAATACTTTTGATTGATTGATAACCCTCCCCTGGGTGACCCAGACTCCAACAGTATACAGCCTCTGGACATGGAAGGCCTAAAGCCATCATGCTCAGCAGCCACCCATAAGCCCATTTTCCATTAACTCAGCAACTACCTTTCTAAAATGTCTCTAATTAGCAGACACCATAGTGTTGCGGTGTTATTATGGCAATGATGCATAAATTAACGACATGCAGTGTGAATACTTCCCTTTTCTCCGAGCTAGGTGCCAATTTCACAGAATAACCCTGCATTCTAGCATGATGGAAGGGAAATCTGTCCCCATCTTACCGCCCATAATTTTACAAATCTGTGTCACAGCAGCTCTGTTTCACAGCTAAAATGCCCAAAACATGTTCTCTTTTAGGGACGTTGTACTCAATCCCTTGAGTACAGAGTAGGTCTTTTTTTTTTAATGGACTAGCTGAGCTGCTCCGATGAGCTTAGGGAAGAAGAAAGTTTCAGTGAAGGTTTGTGACCTTATCAATCAGATGGGCAGCCTTCTTGCTTGGTTATGAACACAAGGCATGTTACCTGTAAGGGGAGAGAATGTTAAGGGGTGGCGGCATATTGCAAAAGCTGTATGTTTCAAGAACAGGCACTGGGAGAGAGTCTCGGTCAAAGAGCTTTTGGTCCTGAGTCGTGGAGCTTTTGAAGGCCTTCCTGGTGTTAATCCCTTGCAAGGACACTACGGAGAGAGAGAGAGAGAGAGAAAGGAGAGAGCTGAGAATCCACCTCCAAACACAAACCAAGTTGCTAGTTGTCTAGCTATTGTTCTCGATGCATGCTGCGGGGACAGAATGGATAGTTTAGCCACATCTCTCTTAGGATTCCCCCCCCCCCCATATTATCATCTGACATGGAATTTGAGCTCTGTCTCCTCAAAAGAGAATTAACTGTCCAGCAGCCAGTGTGCAGCTAAGGATCTGAACTGCTGCGCTTCTATTAACTGCAACGTATTGTAAATGGGGACCCATGTAACTTCTTTAATAAAAGGGGAGATTCATAAGCCTTCTGAAAAACTTCAAGTAGGACTGGCATGTGATGCATTTTTCAAAAGCAACAGGTTATTGATCAGTCAAATGCTGTAAAATAAGAGCAAAGGTATTTTCTAATACTGATTTACTAAAACAGAATCACTGTTTCAAAAGCTGTTGCCTTCTAGAATTCTTGAGAGCCCAGTTAGGCCCCAGTGTTTAGCAGAACACACTGCCCGACCAATGCAAGCAAATGCAGCATACTCTTTAGCAATTCTGACTATGGCTATTCACGACCTGTGCCACTGCAATAACTGTGTGCATGTGCGGTTTTCATAATTCCTCCTGAGCCCAATCCCCGATCTTTTCTTCTCAGAATCCCCTGCTGTTGCCTCACATGTCCAGCAGGAGATGCTAGACTGTATAGCTTGGTCAGACAAAAGTAAGGCAAAAGCTCTAAAGTTTTACAGGTCAAGGGGTGCCTCGAGCCCTACATGGGTTAAATGTATTTATTTAAAAATAGTTTTATGCCATTGTACATAAAGATAAAGGGACGTGGTGGTGCTGTGGTTTAAACCTCTAAGCTGAGCTTGTTGACCGGAAGGTTGGCATTTCAAGACCGCATGATGGAGTGAGCTCCCGTTGCTTGTCCCAGCTCCTGCCAACCTAGCAGTTCGAAAGCACCTAAAAATGCCAGTAGATAAATAGGTACCACTTCAGTGGGAAGGTAATGGTGTTCCATGTGCTATGGCGTATAGTCACGCCGGCCACATGACCACAGAAGCGTGTCCTCGGACAAACGCCAGCTCTACAGGCTTAGAAATGGAGTTGAGCATTCGGTCATGACTAGACCATTTGGTCATGGGGAAACCTTTACCTTTTTTACATAAATATACCTTGCAGTGGTTTGCGATATTAAAGCAAAACCCAGCAATAAAAAATGATTGTAAGAAACCAAAATGCATATTAGGAATCTTAAAAAACCAACAAGGACACAACAACGGCAACAACAAGGGCACAAAAGAAAATAAGTTCCTTGCTTTGTGTTTTCAAAGGCCATCTGGGAGATACAAACAACTGCTTACACCTTCCAGCAGGGAAGAGATAGCAGGCACCTCCTTTGGAAGAGAGTTTCATAGCATCCAGGTCCTGACAGAAAATTGTCTGCTCCAGGTACAGGCCAAACCAGCCTCTCTGAGATGGAACCTGGAGCACAGCTTTATCAGAAGGTCTTAGTTGCCAGAGGCTGGAAGAAGGTGTTTCCTGAGAAGTCGGGACCCAAGCCATTTAAGGAATCTAAAAGGTCACTACCAGCACCTTGAACTGGACCCAGAAGCAAACTGGCAGCCAGTGCAAATGCTTCAGAAGAGGCATTCTATGAGAATAATGGCCAACTCCTGTAAACAGGCAGGCTGCTACATTCTCCACTGCCTAAAGTGTCAGAACCATCTTTAAAGACAGACTCAAGTACAATGTGTTACAACAATGTAACCTGGAAGTCACTAGAGCACAAATGGCAGTGGTCAGGTCTTCTAACAGCAGGCATAGCTGTACACTGTCCAGAGTGCACGTGGATCCAGACCATAAACAAACAAAAAACAACAACAGTTGATCAACGGCCAGGTGTCTTCCATTATGATGTTGAGTTTATCCCATGGCCACAAGGACTCCCAAGCTGATGCAGGGGCTCTTTTAGCAGACACACCCTAAAAATGCATCGTTGTGCAACCTTACCTTCTTCTTCCTTGGGGTCCAGCTGAGTGACTTTGACTTGCAGGCGGTCAACTCTCTCAGCCAGAGAGGTCACTCGAAAGGCAAAGGTGTTTGCCTGAGTAAAAAGTTCTCCAAATATGTCCTCAGCAAATTTACCTGGAAAGGGAAAAAAGGAATAGCAGACTACTAAACCACAGGGCAGAGAATAGAACTTGTAGCCTGTACGTGGGAATGAGCACAAGACCTTCTTTCTATAGATAAAGATGTCTGGATTTCAGATGGTCAGGATGAATGAAGCATTCCTCTCAGGGCAAACAGAAGCTATGTGGAAGGTCCACGCTAGGGATCATGGCAGAGGCAAAAGGGTTAAAAGACAATCTTCTCCTGCATTGTGGTACCAACCAGCACCCATGGTTCTTACTGAGAAAAAAAAATCAAGCAAGCATGTCAGCTCTAGCAACACAATTAACAAAACATGCTATTATGGCCCTGGGGGCATGATGCAATGCAGTATCATTTAAAGTTCACTTAAAATCAGAAAAATACCACACCTGCACCCTGATTGGCTCAGATAAATGAACTGCTGCTGTCATGCTGGATACTGACTACAGTTAAGCTACCCTCAACAGCGAGCACAATGGACAGGAGTTTCACAGACCAGCTTTTCTGTGTTTCTGCCATTTTAGAGCCCTGCTGAGCACTCACTGCTTCTGTGCTTGCTGTGAAAATTCCTGCTGTCCTTCTACGCGCCCACCCACTCCCCTCAGGCTTAGGAGATGAGGATGGGGAAAAACAAAGAAAGGATGGGAGATGTCTACGTTCAGAGGAATTTTACTAGGAAGATCTTTCAGCACTACCCATCGAAGACAGATGGGGGAGAAATAGGAACGCAAGAAGAGGAAAGAGACAGCTATTTCAAGAGCCCAACAGCTCCTGAGGGCAGAGTATAGGCTTGCCATGGTACTCACTCAGGCTGCCCAGCTGTCGAATGACATTTGCCAGGGTGATGTTGGTCACGCATTCCAGCTCATTCCGGACACTCGGCAACGTCTGACGGCACAGGTGCCTTGGCTCGATGTTTCTTGTTACTAATGGCATGGTGGACCAGCTTCAGGCAGTATTCTGAAAGATACAACACAGCCCAAACAGGAAAAGGATTACTCAGTCACAGATCCTGGCAACACCAAAAGAACAGCATTCACTTCCCTGCTCAGAGCCAGCTGTATCCAAGTCACTACGTCCATTTTGCCCTGCAAACCTATCAGAATCAGGCTTTCAATATAAAGGTTTAAATATTAACGGCTGCTGGAGAAAAGCCACAGGACTAAGCAATAGGACACCAACCACTCCTGGCTAACAAGAATGCAAAAGAGCTGCAGCATTCTGCCCTTTGCTCTGTGCTCAGAGGAACAATCTGGCTGAGCTCCCTTTCAAAATGCTGCTGAGCATCTAGCCAAGGCCCGGGGGTGGGGGTGGGGTGAGCTGGGAAAGGGTTAAACATTTCTGTCATGCTAGACAGGCTGGGTTCTCATGAGAAAACAGGAAGTGCTTTTAGCTGACCAGGAAGCATGCTAACAACTGCTTCTTAGCCAGAGGGCTGAGCCATCCTCCCCCAATCCCCTTGTGATGGAAAGATATTCCCACTAATACAGCTGTGGGTTTTAAATACACTGTAGTCTACATGCACAGGGGTACTTTAACAAAGACACAGAGCAGCCAATGGTACATTCTTGTCAGATGAAAATTCCACCTCTAGGAATAAAACGACCGGCTTTCAAAAGATTTACCAGAAAATCATGCTTACTTGCCCTCCCAAAAGTTATACTATCAAAGCACCTGCAGTCTGACATGTGAATCAATAAAACTGCATTTTTCAATGTTTTATTGAGATTGGATAAAGAGGTCAAATAGATATCAAAATAAGCACTATGTGTTCTTGACAACACCCCGTCTCAGTGCAAGATTAACCAGCAAATAGTTCTCAAACATTTTAGCATTGGGACCCACTTTGTAGAATGACCCACCAGAAGTGATGTCATAGCCAGAAGTGCCATCAGTGTGATGCCAGAACCTGCTCCTTTCCTGATAAAGCAGCAATAAGTTGGGTTACCTCTCAGTCATTTTCCAATAGCAAAGTAAATCAGAAAGAAAAAAATCCTATTTACAACCTTGAGACAGAAGCAAAACAACCACACAGCCCTCCTCCTTTCCAGCATCCCATATTTTCAATTTGGGTGCTCTAGGTGCTTTGCGAACCCATCTGAAATTGGCTTGTGACCCACAGTTTGGGAACCACAGAACTAGCACATGTTTAGGAAACACGATGTCCTTAAACAGTGCCTGTTTGTTCAGATCCTCCTTCTTCCAAAAGTGGAATATACTGGTTCCCCCCATTATGGATCGCTGCGCCAACACTTACATTAGATGCATCCTTTTGTGGTGCTTTTGCACAGGCCACATAATGCTGGGACGATAGGAGCTGGCAGTTTCAAAGCTATGTATATTTCAATTTACATACACACCACTGAAACCTAACCTGTACATAATGTAGTGGACCTCATTTATTGGTTGAGACTCTCCCCTCTCTCATTTGTATGGAAAGGACTATAAGATCTAATAGAGAACAAAGCCAAGTATTGACAAGATATCCAGATAAAGTGAACCATGTTGCAATTCCTTGGCTAATCTCTCAGAAGGAAAAGGGAGGACCTTCCTAGGTCAGATGGTGAATAGCCTGCCAGAGGAGACAGCTGTCTTGTGACAAAGACTCTGATCTTCCTTGGATGGAATGGGAAAAAAAATAAAAGCAGGAAGCTGACAGCTTGGGGAATGTGGCTTCCTGTCACCAACAGCAACAAACCAAGAATCATTTTTTAAAAGTCAGCTGTTTGTGCTTGACTTTGAACCACCCTTTTATAGTCTCAGTGGCAGCTGGCAGCTTATCTCCGAGGTCCAGGAGTCATTCCTGGATGCTTTTCTATCAGAGTGTTAAGGGACTGAAGCCGATATTAGCTTTTACTAATTACCTCCCAAGCCAAAAATCTGAATTTCCAAATTTGACCTGCCACTGCAGAGGAGTTCAAGATCTAGAGGGCACAGCGCAGCAGCCAACATTTTATGTGTAACATGAGGTTACAGAAACCTCAGGAAATTAACAGCCTATACCAAGAACAGGCAGGCAATCTTGACAGGAATATTCTTCTCCTCTGAACAGGTCTCCGGGCCTGGCTGTTGCTGGGGTCAAACACCTTGCAGCATCCATAATCACAACAAGGGATAAAGGACAGGCTTCTAGTCCCAACACTTTTTTAGAAGTCAGAATTTGTTAACATTCTTCTTAGACGGGTCCAGGGACCGAGGTGGATCCAGGATCCAGTACAAGCTGGACCCTAACCTCCAGTTCTGGCCTGGTTGGCCATACACCAGCTATTTCGCTGGGGCAGATCCGAACAGCCCCATGGGGTGGCTGTTTTCTCGGGATAAGGGGAAAATACCCCCTTACCCCAAGATGACCTCCAGCTGGCTCCTAACCTGCGCTCAATACAGCAGAGGCCAGCCAGCCTGCCTGCCTATTCCGGTGCAGGTTAAGATTGCTCCTTAATTAACTCAAGTACAGAGACCGGAACTAGATTACTGAATATTGATTTTCTGTTTCACAAAAGGTGGATAATACACTTTCAAAATAAAATCAATTGATTATAATACAGTGATCTCACAATATAAAATGGAGTGATTATAAACCTTACAAAATTACTCTGCCTATGGATTTATTTGAGTAAATCATCAAACATCACATATTCGGGAGAAGCAACAGCAAAAGGTGCAGATATATTCTTGAGCTAAGCCAAGAAGAAAAACAGCAATGGTTAATAACGTCAGACAATTCTGTCTTCGAAATCCTGTCTTATTAAAATGAGATAAGAGATTGATTCCCTGTTTGTTAAAAGGAAAACAAGATTATAAAGCTACAGGTGGTTTGGTTTTTTTTTAATCTGCAAGGGTTCCATTCCCGGAACCCTGGTATATAAAAACTCCACAGGTAATTAAAGCCCACACCCCACACTGGTTAAAAGCAGGATACAAATCATTAACAATAATTTACACCTGCAACCCTCTCTTCTAGGGCACCTAGTCACACAAATATCAATTTGTGTGTGTGGAGGGGAAATAGAGATACTCCCATTTGTTCCCCAATGTGTTTGAAACAAGTGTCTTCCTTGAATAAAGATCCATCCATTCATTGTAAAAGGTCAGGAGGAGAGACAAAATACACTCAGATCTAAAGGAAAAACTGTACAATTTCAGCTCTATAAAGCACAGAAACTCTCATAGTCATAAGCTTCTAGCACTACCCTAGAGGCCTGAACGCGGGTAGCCTAAAACAGTGTTATTCAAACTGTGGGTCAGGACCCACTTGGTGGGTCACAACATGATGTCACGTGGAGAGCTGGGAGCAGCCATCTTGGAAGCTGCAGGCCTTACTCTTGCTATATTCCTGTTGTGAGTTTTCAAGTGAGGGGTTGTTGTTTTTTTAATCTGTTTTCAGTGCTTTTACATAATATTTTGTCCTCATCTTGCTTTCTGTCAGGGCTACTTCATGGTTGTGCAATTGCTGCAGTCCAAGAATGCCAATTTGCATTTCAAGAGTGTCGTTTGATTATGTTACAGCGACAGCACTTCCTGTTTGATGATGTCACTACCTGCCATGACATCACTTCTAGGTTAACAGCATAACTTCCGGTGGGGCCCGATACGAGTGCCATTCTAAAAAGTAGGTTCCAGTCTAAAACGTTTGAGAACCACAGGTCTAAAAGCCCAACCCTAACCAATTTTCCAGCACTGATGTAGCCATGCCTACGGGGCCAATGTTGCATCCTGCAGTGAGGGGGTCATCGCATGGGAGTGGAGGTGTGTGGTCAAGAATAAAGCTATTCTAAGGCTGTGTTTTCCGTATAAATAACTTACTAATGCAGACAAAACAAAAATAAAAAGAGGAAACAGAAGTACAAGCACAAGGCCACAGCAGAAACTGGAGAACAACTACCTTGCTTCTCATTTAGAAATAGCGTTACAAAGAGGAGAGCAATGCTTCACCAGTGTGAGATTGTAACACAGTTTTGCTCTGTAGAAAATGTGGACAGGGTGGTGGTGGTTTAAAAATATTATTAGGCAGTGTGCTTATAATAAGGCACTGTGCTTAAGGATGTAGACAGCGCTTTCTAGCACTGTACAGATTTCTCTTCACAATTCTGTTTCCCATTGAGCAAGTAAGGAAAAACGGCCACCTGGGCAACTGAGCACATGTGGACACCGAGCATAAAGCAACCACCCCCAAGTCACTATTTATATGATCTGAGTTTCAAAAGGAACGGCTTTGCTAGGACTACGCATTGTGACTTCAATATCCTACAGTAGCAGCTTTCCCCTCCTCAGTAGCAGTAGGCCACACCCCGAATTATATGCTGACATAATCTCCAATGGTGTCTATTTTAGGGTTCAGAAAGCAGAAATGGCTGAGCAGCATGTCATGCATGAGAACTGCATAGCCCATAGGCTAATTCTAGCAACTAGAAATAGTGAAGTCAGGGCGAGTTGGTTTCCTACTTTCACTCAATATGCTAGCTTCAGCACGTTCCCTACAGTCAAATTTATTTCGGGTCACGCGGCTTCCTTGAACCCGCGGCCGCAATTTTGTAGGCACGGATCCGTGGAACCCATAGGAGAGGATAGAGCCTCCCCTGGTGCCTCCCAAGCTGCACTGGATACAGAACAGGCCCGCCAGCCTGCCTGCTCCAGCGCAGCTCAGGACTGAGCTGCAATACATTTATTTGCAAGCTTAATTAAGGTTCCAAACTCACCTTATTATCAAGCAGGCATTCAAAATGACCACAATAACATACTGTAGCAGGTCTGAGCATCAGAGGTAGAACGCTGAGGCCCATCAAAGCAGACGTCCCAAGAATAATTCTGACAAACCTTCCCCAAGAGTTGGATAAAGTAATCTGGGCCTTCTAGGGCAGTGAAGGCAAACCAGTGACACACCACCACGTTCGGAGTAACACACCAGTATTCACCAATGCCTGACAAAAACAGAGTCTGTGTCGTTTTTCATTTTTGTAACTATTTGATGTTTCTTTATATAAAACATAGCACCCACACATTTTTGGACTGTATGTTTTGTTTATATACATTAATAGAAAGAATTGTTTCTCTTTTGTTGAGAAGGTGGGTTGACACACCAGCAGAGTCAAGTTAAGCATTTTTTCTAAGTTTTGACACGCTGAGCCCAAAAAGATTTGCCATCACTGGTCTAGGACCAGTCCGCCCAAAACTCTTTCAGAAAAGGTATCTCAGGTCAACCATCTGTCAGTACCAGAATACAAGTTTTGTTGCTTGAAAGTGATCAGTGAACACACAGGAAGGAAACGGCCGCATTCCCCACCCTCCCAAAATGTAATTACAGAAAGCAAAACGAAAGAAAAAAAAATCAGATGCAGCATTTTTGGGGGAAATGTGGAGACTGCTTCATCACTGATATTTAAAGTAGAGGAGAAGTGATGGAAGTTTATTTACTATACTAGCTGTTTGTGACCCGGCGTTGCCCGGGGGCAGAAATTATCCCCAGGCTCTATTAGGAGGAGGAATGAGTTTATTCTGCAGTGCACCCCCACCTCTGGGGGCGTATGGGGGCCCCTACCCCCACAGTATATCTGTCCAGATCGTAAGGAAGCAGTGTACCATGTGTGGTGCACATCGTTCCAGGCGTTCCAGAGTAATGGTGGAACATACACACAAATATGCAAACCTCCCTCAAAAGCATGACATAGTGAAATCCATATGTAGACATATAGAACCCGTCCCTGAAATAAAACAGTATTGATGACCTGGAACCCACAATGCACACTATCACTGTGAAATGAATGAGGAAACAGGGACAGCATCAACTAAGAGAGCAACATGAAGGTCCCACTTACTGTCTGCAGGTCCAGCCCTCACGTATGAGAAACAGGCAGAGGTGGCCTGTGAGGTCCCTGGACATAGGCCCCTCTCAGATCCGACTGGCTGCTGGAACTCTGTGGATCCTGCTCTTTCCTCCCTGGCCCACTCAGGCCACGCAGGCCAAGCACTTTATATTAGTTTCACTTTCTGTTCTGCTCAGTTTCAGCTGAGCTGCTGCAGAATCGTCTGTGACCACAGGGTGGCAGCAGACCTGTAGCCCCATGCAATCCCCTTGGTTCCTGACGATCCGGCCCCCTCCCTGAAAAACGGGGGGCCGTAGGGGGGTCTGACCCCCGCAGTGATTCCTTCCAGGCTGCAAGGAACGTGTGTGCCAAGTTTCGTGGCCGTGGGTCAAGGGACGGAGATTTGTATAAGGAACATACATACATACATACCCGCATACATACACACACACAAACGTCCATTTATATATATATAGATTTCTACCCCACTTCATCTCCCCAAAGGACATTCGGAGCAGCTTACATGCCAAAATTGTTATGCTCTTTAGTGAGGCAGACATCATTTCTGTGAGAACTTTAATATTGAACACTACCACAGTGGCAGTCACAGCATCACAAACCATCCCTAAAAACAGAATTCCATATAAGGACTTGCCATATCCTTTCTGGCAATTGCCTCTGGCAGCTAGAATAAATAACACAGTCAACAAGTTGATAGCAATGAAGCTCAGAAAGCCAGTTTTAAGGTTCACTATTCCTTGGTGCAGTGGTTGGGGTGCAGAGTGTTCCTCTGCTGTGTCTGGGTTTTCACCCCTGCTGGCGATGCACTGACAAAGCCATTCTCCCTCTGATCAGCGATAGTCTGCAGCAACAAATACTGAATGCAGAGGGAGATAGTTCTTGTGGATGCCATCCTGGAACAGGGACATGCATGTCTCCAGTCCTGGTGGGGCTAAACCAGCTGTGCTACCAGGGGGCCCTCACAGGTACAGGGAGCATCACTTCAGAACAGGTCTTCTTTCAAGAAGCTTTTTGAAATACTTGGCGGTTTTCAGTTTGTCTCACATTCTTCACTTCTGTGACAGTTGTTGGGATAGGGAATTAAGTAAGTACATTACTGGCCAAAATCCAAATTTCCCCAAACATCTTGGGGGTTCCCCCAGAAAACATAAATATTGAGCTTTTATTTATTTGCAGGAAGGGGGAAATCAGCCTTTAAAATGAGAAAGAAAACAAACACCATGAAATCACAGATTAGAATGTTTTTAATGCATATCTTTGTAACATAGATAAAGGCTTAACATCATTCAGTTTGATTAAGCTGCTATCTGCGGAAAATGCATATAACATTGCTGCAGAGGTATAGTAGGACTGAATTTCACAGTGCGCTCTCTCGTTCTCTCTTTGGAATATGCTTGTGTGTGCACATGTGCATGGAGTTTTTTAGAGAATGGATTGATGCTTAACTCTTGACTTGTACTGTTAAGCAAGTTAGTATTGGTGGATCTGCAGGTCTAGCATCTTGTGGACTCAAAACCCATCAAAACCCATTTGCAATTATGCTGATGACATCACGCCTTATATTCGATCCCCACAGTACGTCCAGTTATGAACAATCCCTTCTACCCCCACCCTTACAGACCTATGCAGCAAAGCCAAGTGGAAATGGCCTCCAGCATAAGCTCCTCAGAGACAGCTTTTAAAAATGCCCGCTGGTGGATTAGACACACCAGAAGGTTTGGAAGCAAGGGAGGAAGGAGATAATCAAATCTGAAATTCCCATCAGGCCACAGAGTCAGAAGTCTCATTTCATTCTGCCAACACAGGCCAACTGTTCCTTACAACGTCGGAGGCAACTAGCTTAGAAATTTCAAGCTTCTCTCAGCAGTAATGTTTCCTCTGTGAAACAGCCAGACAGAGAGAATGGCTTTACGTAACTCTGAAAGGACAGCAAAAAAAGGGGGGGAAGGGAAGAAAAAGTGAAGAGGCATGCAGAGAGCAAAAAATGAAAAAAGGATGTTCAGCAGAAAGTTCTGCTGGGGGCTCCAAGCAATATTCACAGATGTGGCCACAAAGAGGAAGGCACCATAAATTCAGGGCATTGCAGTTACAGACTGCTCTGAAGGAGGAGCCTCGGCAATCAGCACAGGAGTGATAATTACAAAGCAACTGTCATGTGACACAGCATCCTAGTCCATTCTGCCTGCTGGAACAGGTCTGCATTCACTCCCCTCCCTTCCAACAGAGCAGCGTGGATTCCTTTGTCATTGAAAGTCCAGCTAGCCAGCAGGTAGGAAAGGGCAGCTGCCGGGTTCTAACGGGTTCCTCACAGAGGTGAATCCCATCGCCACTAAGACAACCCTGTACTGCTCTCAATTGCCTACTCCTGTGATGATTCAGCTAGTCATATGCGGTCCTGTACCACACCCCAACAGGTTTTACTTCTCTCCAGTCGAAGGACTAAGGGGCAGACTCATCCTCTCACAGCTCAAGGGAGTTGCGTCAAAGGCTGAAAAAAAAAATCCCAGGCTATTGCTCATCCTGGCACTCACAAAAACCGTATTTTCTTCCCACTGCAGGTCTGACTTTTGAAAAGTTAATAAATGTTTAATCATTTTGGCAGTGTTTCTTATGTTTTCAAGTTTTGTTTAAAAAAATAACCAGCCTTTTTGGCAAGAATTATGGGAGCAAGACCATTCAGTTGTGGGGAAACCTTTACCTTTACGGGAGTTAAAACAAAAAACAAAAAACGGAGGAGGGCAGGGAACTGCACCAATGTATTTTGTTTTTCATAATTATACAGGCTACGGGATTTGGTTTTGTTCTTCTTACAGGAGATATTGTTAAGATGCCAAATAATTTATTCTGTATTAATGTATGAAGTACACTACATGCACTACTTCGGTGGTTCTCAAATTGTTTAGCATAAGGACCCACTTTTTAGAAGTATAGCCTCTCCCGAATTACTGGAAGTGATGCCATTAACCTGGAAGTGATGTCATGGCCGGAAGTGACACAATCTATTTAGATTTCAAACTTAAGCCACGTTCAGCCAAAGATCCCATTACACCGTGCGCTTGTGCTGCTATTTTGCATAGCTTGGAATTCAAACATTACAGCTTGGAAGTCAAAGCAGACCATAGACTTGGGTCCTTCTAACTATAATAATAATAATTATTATTATTAATAGATTTTTACCCCGCCTTTTGTGCCCGAAGGCACCCAAGGCGGCATTACAAAATATATATTAAAAATACAGCATAACAATTAACATTAAAAACAGTTAAAACAGTATTAAACAACAATAGCAAACAAAATAAAAACACAATTTAAAAAACAATTTAAAAACAATTTAAAAAACAAAACAAAAACAAACCCCGTGGATCATAATAACCAGCAGGCCAACCTGTCAGCAGTTAAAAGCTTTTTGGAATAAAAAGGTCTTCAGCCCCCGCCGAAATGTAAACAAAGAGGGAGCAGTTCTCAATTCTAGGGGAAGGGTGTTCCAGAGTTGGGGGGCCACCACCGAGAAGGCCCTCTTCCTGGCCGCCGCCCCTCTCACTTCTCCTGGTGCCGGTAATAGTAATACTTAGTATTTATATACCGCCTTTCTAGGTCATTAGATTGCTCTTTTGACTTTATTCAAGGCGGTTTACATAGGCAGGCATTTCTAAACCCAAAGGGTTTTTACAATCACAAATAAGTTCTAATCTTACAAGAACTGCTACATTCAGATGACACTTTCAAGTCCAGCCTTCTTTCATAGCTGCACAATTGCCTTCCTGCCGGCTGATAAATGATTTCTTGCTCTCACCAAGAAACAGCTGGCCCGACACAACTCCTCTCACAGGCAGCTGGACACAGCTCAGATCTTATCAGCTGCATTATCGAGGTCTACCGCTCAAGGAAACTTCTGGTGTTCTCGAACTGGCGACCTTCAGATCTTATCTTCAGGCATGACTGTGGCTTTTACCCTCTTGGCTAGACATCCTGTCCTATACAGCTCTCACCACCCTTTCCAGCATCCCATCTTTCCACTTATTCAGGGAAAAGCAACATGCATCTCTCCCACCAGGAGCCTGCCCTACATAGCAGGTCTATACCCTGTATTTTCAATGGCAGCTGAGCTAGATGCTAAGCGACCCAACTGAAACTGGCTCATGACCCACCTAGTGGGTCCCAACCCACAGTTTAAAAAACACTGATCTAAACATACTTTTTTCAGCAGCAGAGAGACCAAACATTTGCTGAAAGAGTACAGTCTTTAGTTTATAACAGAACACTGGCATAGGAGAAAGAAAACAAACTTCCTGGGCCAGAGAGTTCCACATTCTGGGTGTTAAATCAGGAAAGACTGTGTCTTGTTTCCCAAGTAACCAACATCAGAAGACAACTGGACACTCCAAAGGGCCTCACCAAATGATCTTAGTGGATGGGCAGGTTCATCTAGGGGAAGACATTTTTTTAGATAGTGTGGTACTATGCTCTTTCAGGCTTTAAAGCTAATAACGAACACTTTGAATTGCATGCCATCACCGCTGTCATCACTCCCCTTAAGGAGGAATGCAGTGGTTCCAGTTGCCATTCGGGGTCGCAACCCCAGGTTGGGAACCATTGTGCTAGATTAAGCACAATGTGCTTAATGTGCTTGTGCAACAAGACTTGGAATGTAAATAACCACTTTCCTGTGGCAAGTGAAAGTCATCTACAAATGGTCAGTTAGGGAAATGCTTGGAAATTGGTTTTTTACTTCTTCCATGCCCAATGACACTTCACAAATGGCTAATAATCACATATATGGGCAGTGAAGTAACTTCTGGAGATGTGTGTGCAAATCCCTAAACACATGTGAACATGGTACACTTGCTCTCCTTTGCTCAGGGTTGGGAGATTATTTTTGCCATCTGGGAAATATCCAGGGTCTTCCCTTTTCTTAAAAGGTACATGTGCCAGTCATTTCTTCCCTAAACAGGGGGTTTATCTTTCCTTGATATACCTTTGCATTCCTCTCACAGTATATGCAGTTTAGCAAAGATTATCTACTGACATCCTCCAGGGTGCGCACCCAAAACTGTCATAAAAACAACCCCCTGGAAGCACTTTCCTTTAATTTAGATTTTAAAATATGCATCGCTCTTTCAATAGCAATTCCAAATTACTGAAATAAAGCAGCCTTTTTCATAGCAGCTCAGTATTTCTCTCAATTTCCACTCATGGGTTGTTAATTATATCCCAGTACTGAATGCCTCCCCCTCCTTTCCATTTGTTGCACTTGGGGAATACTGGAAAGATAAGTCTTTTCTTAATTATTAAATGTAAATAGCTCATTAAATATAATCCAATTACTTTAATTGTAAGAAAAGGAAGTCATTACAATATGTACATGCATACTTGCCTGAACAGATTTAATATCTTAAATTAATCATTGCTGTATTCATAATATAAGTCAATCTTTTGACATTACAAAATTTATGGCTATCAATTTCTTTTACTGGAATGTTTTACAGGTAGCTATTGGGATTTCAATGTGTCCCGTCCCGTCCCCCCCCAAAAAAAAAGAACCTGCAGAGGAAGTATCTCAAGCATCTGAACTAAGCAATCTGCCAACTGTCAGATCTGCCAACAGTATGGTTCAAACAATTAATATATTTTGTTAACTAATTCTAACCTCCAAAGCCTGTTTTAGTCCCTCATTATACACAGACAGATTAAAAACATCAGGCTAATCATGGGAACTGTAAGAAACTGCACAAAATAACTACAGTAAAACGGCTTGGTGTCCAACCCCATGCCAACCTCTAGCATCTCTAAGAGTGTGTGCACTGCATGCTATTGGGGGGGGGGAGGAAGGACCAGAAAACTTAAGTAAAAATCTTTTGTTTCTTACCTTCCCATTGGCCTATCTGGCCCAAAAGAGGTCTCCTCAGACTGAGTAGACTCAGGGGGCAGGCCCAGGCCAGGAAGGGAGGCTAGGATCTCAGCAATACAACTGTCATTAAGATCCTCCCCTTCCATTCCACATCACATTCCATACCAGATTCTCCGCTGCCTCTAATCTGTTTGTTCCAGAGGAGGTTGTGGAAGGTTCTGTTGGCGGTTACATCTGCACATGGCCTCTCGCCACTTGCACTAGCACCTCCCGCCCATAGAACAAAGTGGCGACTTTCTTGATATTGTTCTGGGACTTACAGTACAGTGGATCACAAGTATGACCGTTATTATTATGCCATTGTACAAATCAACAGTAAGGTTGCATCTGGAGTATTGGGTACCATTCTGATCACCACATCCAAAAAAGGATATATAATAGTGGAATAGGAAAAGGGGAAGAAAGCAACCAATATGATTACATGGTCAGGGCACCCATCCAATGAGGAAAGGCTATAGCATTTGGGGCTCCAGTATAGGTGCCTGAGGGCTTGAGATACACAACATTATGCATGGGACTGATAGAGTGGATGAAGGGGCATTCTCCTCCTGCTCACAAAACACCAGAACAAGGGACATCCACTAACACTGAGCATCAGAAAATTTAGAGCAGACAAAAGGAATTAGTTCTTAAGCCAGAGCAACTCTTTGCCACAGGATGTAGTGATGGCATCTAGCCTAGATGCCTTTAAAGGATTGGACAGATTTATGGAGGAAAGGTCCATCACAGGTTACAAGCCATGATGGGTTTCTGCAACCTCCTGGTTTTAGAAACAGGCTACCTCAGAATGCCAGGTGAAAGGGGGTGGCAACAGGATACAAGTATCTTGCTGTCATTCATGCTGTCTGAGGCATTTGGTTGGCCACTATGAGATACAGGAAGCTGGACCAGATGGGCTTTTGGCCTGATCCAGTGGGGAAGAACATAAGAAGAGCTACAGCCATCTTCCACTGTAAGGACCTGATAGGATTGGGCTGTTGGTGTCTTCTGTAAAAGCATGTGAAATGGTACTACAAAGCTGGCAAGCAGTCTTGCATCTTTTAGGTCCCTTTCTCCAATATCTCATTTGAAGCCTAATATTGTATACAGCATTACACAGAATAAAAAAATCTCCTAGATCATCTGGTGCATCAATAGTCATTTCCTGTCAAAGATTAATGACAAGAAATTGACTGGAACATCAGAAGAGGTTTCACTGCTGATGCTATTATTTGCCACAGACTAACATGAATGAACCATTCATGTTCAGCAAAATGAACAGCAATTAACAGCAAAAAGAAAAAAAGAAATCAGAGAGAGAGAAAAAAATATATATACTTTTCTTGCCATATTGCTAGTATCTGGTCTAGATTTTACAACCCTGAATCTTTGAAATCCGAATACCAAGCACAGCGGAGCCAATTAAACCATCAACTTCTCTATCTTTTGAAATACATTATTGCCCAGCTATACAGCCCAACTACATTGTCAGGTTTTTTTAGTTGTAAAGTATAAGGCAGGGACTAAGTCTTCATCAGGGATAAGAGGCTGGGGAGAAATCTGTCAGCCATTTTGCCATTATCAATTAGTTTGCAGCTCTCTGCAATTCCCCAGTGCTAAACCTTCGTGACTAGAATATTGTTTTACAAATCAGGGGATCGGAAATTGAGAATTTCTAACAAGGAATTCGTCTAAAGAAATGGTGGAAGTACAAAACAAAGTAGGCTCCCTTTTGAAAAAAGAAATTGTATTATATATACTATCTGTGCCCAAGCATAATTTCTCTAGGTCCAGTATAGACTCTTAACATTTCCCTTTCCCCACCCTGAAAAAAATTTCATTTATTTTGAAAAATTGGAAGCTTAATTGGTAGTCTTTGGTTTCTTTAGATCCATTTGTTTACTCACCTTGTTTTTCCAGCTGCCCGATTTGCATGTATAATCAGACAACACAATATGTCGTGATCATTATACCTGAATGACAAACGCCCTTTATGCACAAATCCTTGTCCCTAGGACCTAGTGTCAGTTGTTCTTTGCTCCTTGGAGCCCAAAAGCTAAACTCTTTAAGATGTTCTGGGGTCTATAAATCCTATTAGCAGAACTGGCTCTCACCACCCTGAGATCTTGATGTCCACATCACGGTGCTTGTCGTTCCCTCCTACTGCAACATTCTGTTAATTCTTCTTGCTTGTGCATAGAAAATGCTAGAAGGAGCTAAAGAACCCTGAAATTTGCCATTCTTGAGCGAGAATGTCTCATATGTTGGCAGACATCTCTCTGTATTTCAGACAACCAAGTCTTCAAGTTTCTTATACAAACACTGGCATGTGCCAGCAGCTCAGTGTTTAAAAGGTTACTTACTCTGTTCCAATGCTCTGGCACAGTGTTCTTCAACCTTGGGGTCAGGACCCCAATGGGGTCGCAAAGAGTCAGTTGTGGGGTCCCAGCAACTTACAGGACTGAAAAAAGTTGAAAAACACTGGTCTAGAGCACCACCAGGTAAAGGCAGAGGCATCTAATGTGAAACAAGCCATGATGGGTTTCTGCAACCTCCTGGAGATTGCCAGGAGATTGTGCCCCAGAACCGCTAAGGCTCTTAGCAATTGTGCCAGGCTTCATTATAACTTTTTTCTGTTCTCTCTAATAAGAATATTTAGTTACAGTGAACAGTGCTGGGAGTGGGCACTGCTGGATAAATAAGGTCCTGGGAGGGAATGGGATTGATAGTGGGGTCTCCAATCTCATACTTTATTAATTTATTTATTTGGGCCGTGGTATGAAAAGGGTTGATGACCACGGCTCTGGCAAATCCCATAAGATCTTTCAAGGACGGGGCATTTCTTACAGATGCAGAGAAACACATTTGCATAACATCCTCACACATAATCTACTCTTCCTCCCCCTCATGATCAGTGAAGTGGATTGGAAAATTTTCCACTTCAGACAATACTAAATGTTATTAAACAATGCAACATAATGAACAGATGCTAATACAGTATCAAGCAAATTGGGGCCGTTTCAAAGCTGTGATTAAGGTTTTTCAGGCAATTGTCCCTAGGAAGTATGCATGCAAGTAAGTAAGTAAAATCAAGTTATGAATTCACCTGATCAGCTGTGCAAGTGAAAACAAAACAAGAAAAGAAATTCTTATTTCATCTCAGAGTGCAAAGTGAAACCAAACCAATTTGTTTTGGTTTCACTTACAGCAAACGTGCAGAGCAATATCTCCTTTCTTTTGTTGAGATGGGGAGGTGGGAAGCATTGCATAAAAGAGTATTATTCCAAAAACAGCTATGTCCATTGCGTAGCTGCATGTGGCCTAAAATTTAAGCCACATTAAACCTGCTTTACGAAATTATTTCCTAATCAAATATTTCTATTCTAAAAACCTTGTAGTTATTAGGTTAATTTTTGACACGTTTATACAGCACGTAAAGTTGTATGTTGTATATGCAGAAATTCCGAACGCCACATCACTGCTCATTTCAGGCTTCCTGGATGTTAGAAAATGAGTAAAATATCCCTTTCCTTCACACCACCATGCTTGAGTCTGGTCTACTATATGACAGCCAAATCCTATCCGACTTCCCAGCCCTGATGCCACCTAACCAACGAGGCATGCACTTCATCCTCAAGTAGGGGGCAGTCACAGAGGCCTCCTCCAGGGAAGGGAACATTGTATTTCATAAATTTTATTATGGAAATGCACATTCCAATTATGAGTTCTTTAATCAGCTGTTGAGTTTCTCAGCTTGTTTCAAATATGTGTTTGTGCTATTGTCATGCAAACAAAAAAATATTTAAAACAGGAAAACAGCACTAAGGTCATTGCCAACACAAGCCTAAGATCTTATCACATAGCACTTTTACAATGCAAGGGCTTTATAATATGTCTTGCTCAGGAATCAGAGTTGCTTCCTGAAAGCCTCTCATGACAAGTGAAGTTTTGCAGAAATGTCCTTGATGCAGTTCTAGTTTCTAAGGGAACAAAAAAAAATTTTTTTTTTTA
Source organism: Lerista edwardsae (assembly GCA_029204185.1). NCBI lineage: Eukaryota > Metazoa > Chordata > Lepidosauria > Squamata > Scincidae > Lerista > Lerista edwardsae. The sequence continues at coordinate 2,467,644 of JAJKFI010000022.1, read as the reverse complement.
ATGCTGCTTTGTACAAATAGGTAGGTCAAGGTATTTCTCTTGGGGAAAACATGAAATTGTTTTGTGCACTCTGATGCATGGTAAACCTTTCATACAAGTCGCCTTCAGAACATTTCTCCAAGATCCAACTGTAAAAATCTATAGGCAAAAAGAAAACAGGGTTTGGATAGATCCTTTAAGTCACTGGCTGGGCTGTTGGTCTGTTCCTTAGCCTGACAGTCGCCTTGATTTTTGCTTTCCTGAGCTTTGCAGAGAATCCAGCATCTAACGTAAGATACGGATTTCTAATTTTCTCAGCTTGAAGGGGTTCCCCTCCCCTTTTCAAATAACATTTCGAGTCCTTATTATAGAGGAAATTTTTCTGAAAACAGGTAGTGTGCATTTTCAAGAATCAGACAAATGCATGAAAGCTAGAAGAAAAGCCCAAATAATGGGCTTTCAGGCATTAGAGGTAATAACAGAACCTTCACACAGAGACACAAGATAACTCCTATTACCAAAATGCTAGGGGCAAAGAACAGGGAGCGCAATGTCCATCATGTTTATGAGCGTCACATGAGCACTCAATTGGGAGAGAGAGGGTTGACATAGCTCTCTTAGGAGTCACAAATACAGTTGTGAGCTCGCAAAGAGGGCAAGCTAAGAGAAAACAAGGATGTTTTACATGGGGGTGGGAAGGGGAAGTGTGAAATCCAGGCGTTGCTGGTGGGCCTGCAGCTCCAAGCAACAATGACAACATGGAAGAGTAAAAAGTGAAAAGTAAATGACCTGTTACAAAGATGGTGTTGTTGGAACGGGTATTGTTTCTTATGAAGGACTATGAAGCAAAAGATGGGTTGCTACTCATGAGGACTGCAGGGAATACATCTTGAATCTTACAAGATTCATCAGGAGGGTGTTAAAATAAATACAAAGGTGGATGGAGAAAAACTACATGGAACCAAATATAGAAAGGCGGTGTAGACAAGAACAAAGGAAGAAGCAGGGGGTGATCAGGCACTTGAAAGACACTGCACCTAGGAAGCTAGTGAGAGGCAATACTCATGATCTTTAATGCCTATATAGCAATTTGAATACAGGAAACAAACAAGATGAACTTGGAATATGGGAATGCAAGTATGATCCGATAGGCATCACAAACGTTTGCGGGATGAGATCTACAAGTGCAATGTAAGACTGGAAGGATATAAAATGTTCAAAAGAACAGACCCAACAGGAGGGGAGTTAAGAATGTATACACCTGCACAAATATCCAGGAAGTTGAGCATAAAAGCCCAACAGAAAATGTATGAATAAAAATAAAAGGTGAGACAAACAACTGAGATACCATCATGAGAGTCGAATAAACCACCTAGCCATGCTTTCCTAAAACAGATTGCAGTGGGCCATCCACAGGCCTGAATATCTGCAGATGCCTAGCCAGCGTCTTAGCTGGGCCTCAGTGACCCTCCTGGATGCAACCAGAAGTGGCTTCCAGTTGTGTCTGGAAGGAGGTGCAGGAAGGCCCAATGCAGCCCCTCTTCTCCTCAAAAAGAATTGGGCAAAGACGTGAAAAGCTGCAAGTACTGTGAGAAAAGCAACCACATCATCCTGGAATTCTTGATACTGAGGGAAAGGAAAGCTAAGTGTAACCAGATATATACCTTGGATTTCAGGAAAGTCTATTTTAATTGGCTCAGAGGAAAATGAAGTTGTATCCTATGGTTAGACCTGTTAAAGAACAATCTAAAAGGGATAGGATTTTTCAAAGAGGGAAAGACCAAAAGCGTCAAAGAGTTCCCATAAGAAAAATTGGGAGATGTCAGGAAACCAGCATGATAGCACAAAGAGCTTTCTGAAAAGCTGAAAAGCAAGAGGAACATGTACAAACAGTAGAAGGAGGGACAGTTAACAAAGGAACATACACAAGCATAGCCTGAACCTGCAGGGATGATACCAGGGAAGTTAAAGCGCAGAATGAACTGAGCCTGGCAAGGGATGCTGAAAATCACAAGTGTGCATTTCTGTGTGCACACGCATGCCCAAAAGAAGAGGAAGACCAAAGAAGTGGTAGGTCTACTGCATGGAGAAGATGAGGAAGTGGTAACAGACAACAGCTGTTCAATTCACATTTTGTGCATCTTCTCCCACAATGGAAAGGTGGGCCAACCTAGCAGTTACACTAATGAAGAACTAGTGGTGTCACAAGTAGAGCTATGGGAGTACCTGGGGATAGAATCAATGCGTTGCAAGGACAAGTAGGCAGATTTAGGCTTGACTTGAGGAAGAATTTCCTAACTTTAAGAGATGCCTGGCACTGGAATAGTCTGCCTCTTGCAAATGTGGACTCTCCCTCACTGGAAATTTTCAAGCAGAGATCAGAAATGTAATCATCTGCGCTGAGCAGTGGGTTGAACTAGATTACCTTCTAACTAACATGATATGATTCTTGATCCAATCTCACCAAGCAAAGATCTTCGAATAACCTGTTGTTGCAACTAGATGTAGCATATGCAAAGGACTCTCACTTCTGCTCTGACAACTTGAGAGGCATATATGGAAAACCAGTTATGCAACTTCAAAAACCTATTCAACCAAAGATACTACCACCACATCTCTTTTTAAATTAAGCCTTATTGCTTGCACTCTGCATGAGTTGCAGCAACACCAGCATGTCACTTAATGAATGCTCTTGGCTCATGAACAGCATTTAGGGTCTTCTGCTGTGGAGCTGCTGGATGACCAAACATTATAAACTGGGAAAATTATTTAAGCCATCCTTTCTGCTTCACAGACTTGTTTACTCAGAAACATGCATAGGACTGCATTGAAAGACAAAGCAAAAAAACATAAACAGGCCATTTGGATAATCAAAGTGGAGAACCAAACTAGCAGTGCAACCCTATGCCCATCTATTCAGAAGCAAGCCTCACCATGTTGTACGCCTAAAGCATGCTGCACACACCAGCTGGAATGGAATGGAACTTCCATCAGATCATTAAGCAACTCCATTGTGAGCAAGCTATACTTAACATACCAAATGGCCACTACCTAGTCACAGTGTACACAGGACTACTGTGGTCTATTAATTGTTTCTAATATTTTGAGCCTGCCATAACCAGACTAGAATAGACTGGACAATCAACTAGAATAGTATTGGACTCAATGCAACGTGAATGTTATTTCTAACAAGATAGAGGTGGAGGAATTGTTCATAAAGGATAATCTTTTGAACTCACAGTCTTCTAAGTTAAAACATGCCTCATCCATTCAGAATTTCTTGTAGATAAGAAATTCTAAACTCATTAAAAGAAATAAGTGAAATTTACTGAAAACTCATACAAAAAGTATCACAGTCACATCTGTAGCTCATATGAACACAGATGCTAAGATTCGTGTTATGTGAGTCATTTGCTCTGAGACAGACATTTCTATTATAGGAGACAGCACCAAAGGGAAGTTCTGTGTTTCACATGTAAAGGGGGAAGAGAGAACAGCAGCTATGCCAGTGATGCTTGACACTGCACCTGTATTGACCAAAATAAACAGTCGTTCATAAATACGTTTCTCACAAGATTGAAAGAAAGAGCTGGAAACAGAAAAGAGTAAGGAGCTAAAACGATTTAACTTACGATTAAGAGTTTGGAATGAAACCGCTGATCCCAATCAAACATCTGTTTCTGGATCTTATTTTTAATGGTCTTTTTTTAGCTTAAAAAATTGGGATTCTTCAGTACACATGGCCACATAGCCAAATACAAGGTTAAAGCTGACTGCAGATTTCCTATTCAAGCCCTTGGAAAAAAGGAACAGAAAGCCAAAATGCAGACAGAAGGCAGATCATCAAAATGGAAAACAAGCAGCCAGGTAAAAAGATCAATACCAGGAGCAAATCTAGGTTCCTTTGCACAGCTACATACCCTGTTTCTCCAGACAGACTGGTAATATAATCAATTAAGGCTCCTCTGAAAGTCCAATAGGTGAAAGCCCATTCATTGTGGCATGCAAAAAAGCCAGGGAGCATACAATGGCAACCCTAACTCCATTGTGAATAACTACAATTAATAATAATAGAATAATAGAATAACTACAATTCCAAAATAACAGAAGCTTTTTTCTTAATTGTTGTGAAAAACGTACAGACTTTGATTCATGTGCACATGCCAGCGTTTTAAAAAGTGGAGGGGAAACAGAAAAATGCCCAATTTGAAGAACAAGATTACTGCTAATATAAAAATATTTATATTTTTGAAGACTGACTTCAAAAAAAGACAATTAATCTCTTATTCTTTAACCCAGTGGTTCCCAAAACCACAAGCAAAATAGCCAGCGGAGATTCTAGAAGCTCCCACTGCATCTCACTCTACTTCCCTGCATCTGGCATTCTGAGGTAGCCCAATTACCCTCGAACCCCCCAGGTGCAACAGTAGGCAAGAATTCAACCCCGGGAACACACATTCCAGATGCATTGGATTCCAAACCACATCTGAAATACCATGTAAAACTGTAAGTTAGAAAGAGTACAGTAATTTGAGTCAAATGATGAAATTTAAGTCTGCAAAGCTTCCTCACCCTTTTACACTTAAATGATCACAACCACACCCAATGTCTACAGCCATGTTAGCAAGGCACATCCCTAGGCCCAATTCTTTCTTCTGGTGATTCAGTTAAACAAAGTTATCACAGAAGAATGAGGTTAACCAAGTCTAAGGAATGAATCAGTTGCCTCAACTGCTTAGTTTAGGCTTTGAAAAGTTGCAGAAAAAGTATGCCACAACTCCAAGTGGATAACTCATTCTGTGGCAAGACCTGCGGGTCACAGAATAATTGCTCAAAGTGTTTTGGCATGTAATAGAATTTCTAGTAGTGCTACTTTGAAACAATTCAGGCTGTGAACAACTCATTCCTGCTACTATACAGTGAAAGTATTGCAGAAAAGCAGGCTAGAAGTTCCGCAGTTCTTTGGCTTGTTTCCTTAACAACCATTATCAAATCACGCAGAACCCACTATTATGTTGGGTTTTTTCCCCTATATATGCACTTCTAGGGTGTTAAACAAAAAGTGTGTGTGTGTGTGTGCGCGCGCATGCGCGCACACACATAAAATAAAGTTGTTGTCAATGCTTATGGAATATGCAGTGCCATCTTTCATCCAATAGTCAACTAAAGGAAGCCCATTACTTTCTTCTTACTTATTTATCAATCTGCTGTTGCATAAATCGTTCAATACGAAACATGCAGAATATTCATGTCTGGCTTTCAAATTTTGTCCCTCCTAAAATTTTGGGATGTTGTAGAAATGAAAACTTAAGAAAGATGGGGAAATTAAATTAATTTCTGAATGACTGGAACAGATATTCCAAATGAGAAGTAGCATATAATCTGTTGGTTTATTTTTGGGGGAGTAGAGGGGAATTGTTTTTTGTTTGATAATTTTGTTGTTTAAATACCACTCTGGAAAGGCAAAACAAAAAAAGCTCAAACAAAACATATTTTTGTTTTGATAAAAGCATGCACTTTTAAGGAATCAGGAATTCAAGAGTGACCTGTTATCTGAACAAACAAAATCACAGGCCTTCTTAAAGACTAAGACTTATTATGGTCCACGAGTTTATGATCTAGAACCTGAAGGCTACAATAGTTGTGTATACCCTTGCTATGTCTTCTCTGGGCACCTAAGATTTTGAAAGCTAGTGTGTTATAATGGAAAGCATTGGATGGATTGGGGAATTTTAATTCATGCCTTCTGTTCAGTATTCTGGATGGCCTCAGCCAAGTCAACCCTCGTGCCCCGAGCTAATCCTCAGGCACCTTACTAAAATATGAATATGGTATGTATGATACCACAGAAAGAAGGAAGGAAATAATGACGATAGAACATGTTCATTAAGAAGTTCAACAAATTCTTAACAATAGTACTAGTGAAAGAGAAAAAGGCCTCATACTATGCAGTTCTACAACAAACATAAGCATGCATTAGCTGAGTATACAATATCACAGAGTACATCCCTATTATACATATACAGACAAAATATACAACTCCCTATTGAGTGAGATTAGTTGACAACAGCTTCAGAGTCAATAGCTCGCACTAAAGAAAGGCAATTTTTAAAAGTTACTATGCAAATAAGATTCCAGAACAATTCTACTAATAATAGATTTCACCAGTAAGGGCAAACAGCTGCATGCAGAAACACACAGAGGGCAAGATTTCCACCAGCACAGCAGGTTTCACAGACACAAACAACACTGGACATACAGAAAACAATTCCACATAAATAAGACAAGCGCTAACACAGTAGAGGTATTTGTACAGCGAATCTATCACAATATCCTTCAGATGCCCTTAATAAATAAGGCCTGCAAGTGTCTAGTGAACTTCAGATGGCCTTTAATGACCCAATCAAAGGAGCCTCATTTTCGGCACTCCAGTATTTGCATCTCCTGTGGTGTAGTGGCTACAGCTTTGGACTTTGATAGGGGAGCACAGGTTCAGATCAGTCTTGAAACTCACTGTGTGACTTTGAGTCACTCACCTCTCACCCTAACCTTCCTCACAGAGTTCTTGAGGATAAACTGGAGTTGGGTGGGGGTGACGTGGAAAATCATGTCAGCAAGTTCTGAGTTGAAGCTCTTTGAAGATGGGCTGGGATATCAATATGACAGAGAAACAGACACTCACTGCTTCCCAGCCTCAAGGGTCAGTTGTTGCGTGCTGTAGTTTGGGGCTTTGGAAAAGGCAACACCCGCCCTACCCGATGCACCTAGAAAGCCCCAGCACAGGCAGACTTCGCCATATGCCCCAGAATTCACATCCAAGTGACTCCTCAAGCAAACACCCCTCCACTGCTTCCCGGTCAGTGCCTTTGGGGCAGGGCAAGGTTCTGTATACAGCACGTCTACAAACCAAGTTAAAAGAATGGATATCCTTTCTTATTGCAGGACGCCTTGCTTCACCTAACATTCCAATGGGAACAGTCACTTTCTCTGCCACATCTCCACTTCCAACAATATCTACATTCCTGCCCCAGCCTCACTGTCAACATACCACCCAGCCCCACAGACGGCAAATACTTTTCCAACTGCCTCACCCATCCTGTAGGCAAGCTTCCCCCTTCTCTAAATGCCACCTCTTTACACCCATCTTCCTTGCTCTCTCTTTAAGTAAAGGGAAGATCATCTCCCCAGGAATCCACATTTCCTATCTGTAACAGATCACCCTCGGGGTGATCTGGGAGAGACAACCAACACCTAGAGAGCCACTTCAATGGCCTGATTTAGTGTAAGGCTGCTTTCTATGTTCACACCCTGTTCTTCTAGCTCCAATACACCCACATCCTTCCTATCAACACAACTCACAAGAATAGGAAACCTCACCCATAAAGGGCTTCCCCCATTCTTTCCACTGTAGTATTGTTGTTGTTCAGTCACTAAGTCGTGTCTGACTCTTCGCAACCCCATGGACGACAGCACACCAGGCCTCCCTGTCTTCCACTAGCTTCCAGAGTGGCATATACTATAGTATATACCAGTGGTATTGAACTCATTTCATAGAGTGGGCTAAATGGCATTCATGGTGGCTGCTGAGGGTCGGAAGTGGCATCATTAATCAGGAAGTGGCATCATTAAACAGGAAGTGGCATCATTAAGCAGATGGCCAGAAATTTTGTTGTTCTCACACAAAAACTCAATATCTGCAAACGACAGAAGATTCTTGTCCATAATTTTTTGTGTAATTCTTCTCCATAATTTCAAGATATCAGTGAGCCCAATTATCATGCTGGGAGAGATCAATAATAATGGTGGCTGGAGAAATTGCTTGGGGGGGGAGATACGTTTGACACCCCTGGCATATACCTTCCCACTTTCCTAACAGGGGAAAGGAAGAGCAAAATAATAATAATAATTCTAAAACAAGCTTACCAAATAAGCTGCTACAGCAAGATAAATGGGAGCATGCAGGGCTCAGTAACAAGCCCAGTGCAAACAAGGCTTCAACGTGACAAAAGCGGAAAAGGCTGTATCAGCACACAATGGGCATATTTGCATCTACACTGCTGTAGTCAAGAGTTTCACATTGGCACTATCTGTACTACAAGTTAATTGTCCCTTATCTGGGCTGCTTAGGACAGGAAGGTGTCTCGATTTTGGATTTTCCTGGATTTCAGAATAATTGCATGCATATAATGAGAAATGCTTCCTCTTGCCCTTTTCACTGTTACCCTTTTGGGTGCCTGCTAGCCTCTTTGACCTTTTTTCAATGATGTCTGTATAGGCACACACCACAGAGCAGAGAACAGAGCTTATAACCTGGACATGGGAATAAACACAAGACCTTCTGTCTACAGAAAATTTTTAAAAAGCCTTTGACAAAGATGTCTGGATTTCAGATAGGGGATAATCTACCTGTACCAACTTAATTGTGTATTGGTAATGTGGGCAATGCAGAATGTAAACACGTTTCAGATGAAATGGGTCATACTTATTACTCTCAAATGCCAGAAGTTTACTCCAGGAGTAAAGCAGTTCACCACCTGTTCTGATAACTCTGTTTACTCCCCACCAAGCAGGCAGTGCAGACAAGAAGCAGCTTGATGGCAGCTGAAGTTACTACTGGATTAAGCCACTTTGAGAGCGCTTTAGGTCATGAACCCACCCAAGCAGAAAATCATTACTGCAGCAACAGTGCAGCATTCAGTGAGAAGTGGGGTGAAAAACCACTTTAGAAAGAAAGCAAGAAGGAAGGAAACACGATAGAAGTTTATAAAATTATGTACAGAAGAGACTATAAATCTCTTCTTATAGAATAGGTGGATGGGAAAAACTTCTCTCACCTTAGAACCTGGGGTTATACAATGAAACTGGCTGGCAGAAGGTTCAAGACAGACAACAAGAAGTACTGCATCAGTTAAAAGTGCTCAATTTATGAAATTCATCATCACAAAATGAGATTTTGGCTACTGGCCTAGATAGTTTTACAAGGGGATTAGAGTAGCATTTCTTAACATTCGTACCCTGCTGTACCACTTAGCATGGTCGATCTATTGGAAGTACCACCAGTAGTAACTCACGATGATGTCATCACCTGTACTTCCAGGCTGGGAGGCAGACATGATGCAACAAACATCAGTAAGAGGCAGGAGGGCTTTTTGAGCATAAAAAACCACACTGAGGCTCCACACACCAAACTGAGCTTCCTATCGCCATTTGTTGTGCTTGTTGCATTGTGTTGCTGGTCTCCCTGCCAGGTGGTTCCATGTGTACCACCACACACCAGTGGTACAAGTACCAGTAGTTGAGAGACACTGGATTAGACATATTCACAGATCCCAGGACTATCAATGGCTACTAACCACTGGTGTCAGTATGCCACTCCCAGGTATGAGTAACAGTTGCTAAAAAGCAACCACAAGGGAGGACTATTTGCCGACATCTCCCATTTCTCCAATTCCAAGCTACATTTGCTTGGCCACTGTGGGAAACCGGATGTTATATTAGAGAGGCCTTTTGGCCTGGCATTACAGAGGAGGGCCATTTCTACATTCTTACAGGGCACCTTCACCTGCAAAAGATATCCAGTGTAATGAAAAAGAGAAGAGAAGCAGAAAAGGGAACATAAAAGAGGACAATTCCTGCCTTGGTTTAAATAGGCATGCTGTAGTGTTGAGATTATGTTTGGAATGGTTTTGTTATATGGGTAGATGGTCCCTTATCTGGACTCCTGAAATCCAGACTATTCAAACATCCAGACATCTTTGTCCAAAACTTCAAAAAAAAACACAAAAAAAAACCTTTCTATAGAATGACCTCCTTGTGCTCATTCCCACATACAGGCTGTAAGTTCGGTTCTCTGCCCTGTGGTGTGTGCCTATACAGACATGGTTGAAAAAATGTCAAAGAGGCCAGCAGAGACCCAAATGGGTCACTGTGAAAATAGCAAGAGGAAGCGTTTCTCATTACGTTTGTGCAATTATTCGGAAACCCAGGAAAATCCAGACACCTTCCCTTCCCAAGCAGCCCAGATAAGGGATAATCAGCCTGCATTTTGATCAAGTCTGCATTTTGTATACAAAAGGTGTTTAATAATAAAGACCCCTGCTAAGGGCAAGAGGCACTTTTTCAAGTGGGGTTCCTCTTAGCAGGGGGAGAGTAATTGTCCCTACTCACCACTGCAAAGTGTCTTTTCTAGTGGCTGTTGCTGGTGGTGGTCTGCATTTTTTTAGATTGTGAGCCCTTTTGGGACAGGGAGCCATTTAACTTTAATAATAATAATAATAATAATAATAATAATAATAATAATAATAATA
>JAJKFI010000022.1:2425672-2457348 GCA_029204185.1 Lerista edwardsae | reverse complement strand
TAATAATAATAATAATAATAATAATAATAATAATAATAATAATAATAGCCTGTAAACCACTTTATGAACTTTGTGTCGAAAAGTGGTATATAAATACTGTTTGACTGATAAAAAGTGCTGTAAAGGGTGGCAGGTCTTGACCCCCAGCCCAGGACACACCACACTTCCTGTGCCCCTTAAACAGCCCCACCCACTGAGGGCCCGGTTCTACTCCACTAGGTCACTCTTCCCCCCTCCCTCTGGCTCAAGATGGAGCCCTCATAGCCACGCCCCTTTAGGCCACGCCTTCCAATGGCGCCCCCCACCCCATAATAACCTATCGTGCCGCTGCCGCCCTCCAGCGGGCACCTGCAAGCGGCGACCCCCTCTCCGCGCCCTCACCAAGGAACGAGACTCACCGGCCCACAACCGCTTTCTCTGGGGAGCTCCCCTTCCTCTCCTTAGGTCGTCACCACCGAAGCGAGCCGTCCCGGCCGTCCGCCATTCCACAGCTTTCCCCCTCAGCCTGCCCTGACCGAAGCCGGCCCCGCCTCCTTCTCCACCGGTGCAGACGCTCATTGGCCTCTCAGCACCTTCCCGCCCTCATCCCATTGGTTGGGGTCGCTTGTCTGTCAAACTCTACCTTACGCAATTTGCGTACGCAGGCGGATTCCTTACTCGCGCAAAAAAAAAAATGACCGCACCCTGCCAGGTCCAAACGGAAAAAGGGGGTAAACAACGCAGGACGTACCAACAGTCAAGGTGGATGGAGGGGTGCAATGGAGTGGTCTACTTCAAACTGAGGGGATTGTGTTTGATTTAGAATGAAAAGCAAGATGTGGTTGTTTTAAAGCCCGTTGCTATTTTGCGAATTTTGTTCGAAAGAAAGTTGGAAAACTTTTTTCCCCTCATGGTTTCTTCCTGCTTCCCGTTATTGCAACGTGCTCGATAGAGTGGCTTAGAACAGAATTCAAGTTCCTGGGGTTTAATCGCGTAAAGTGATGCTTCCCCCTGGTGTAGCGGGGGTGTTATTGCAAGGCGTGAAAGGGAATGCAAGCGCAGGATAGGAGCGGGCGCGGATTGCGGAGTTGGAGCGCGATTGAAGCTTGGTTGGCTCCTTGGGACTTTCACACGTTGCATTGCCATAAACCCGAGTTCGTCTCTCTGGTGTACATCTGAGAAGGGGATGTATCCTGGAGAGTTATCTGTCAGTCGTACTATCAGATGCATATGCTTTTAAGCACCAACAGCCCCTACGTTTATCAAACATGAAATTATTATTATCATTATTATTATTAACATTAACCCCTGCAAACTATGCAAAAGGAACTTTTTCAAGTGATGCTTCTCTTATATTTAGCGGGGGGAGAGTATTTGTCCCTCTTCACCCATGTGCAGTGCCAATTCCAGTGGCTGTTGCTGGTGGAGTTCTGCATTGAATCATTGAACTTTATTTTTTTTCTCTGTAAACCACTTTGGACTTTTTGTTGAAAAGCGTTATATAAATACGATTGATAATACTATATATATATATTTTAATTCGGCTCACTTTTGTGTGGAATTATCTCCCTTTAGATATCCGGCGGGCCCTTTCCTACTCTAAGAAATGATTAAATTTTGTTTTCAATCTTGCATTTCATTTTTTATATTCTATTTAACTTTTAAAAAATTATCTCCTCTGAGATAAATTCTTGTACATTACTCTTTGTACCCTCCCTCAGTTAAGCCAAATGTTTTCCCCAGTTCCTTTGGTATCCTGGTTTGTGTGTGTGTGTGTGTGTGTGTGTGTGTGTGTGTGTGTGTGTGTGCGTGCGCACTTGCGCGCTTGGGGGTTAGGTTTTTTCAGTCTTGTGTTAAAGGACATAGCTCAGCCATTTCCAACCCAGTGTGCTATGATACATTGGTATGCCACAGGAATTTAGGAGAGGGTCATTTATTAGTAGGTCCATTGGGGAGGGAATGAGCCCCCCTCCCCACTGACAGCACAGTGTGCCTTGTCAATTGTCAAAAACTTGATAGTGTGCCTTGACCATTTTAGTGCCTTGCCAGTGTGCTGTGTGATGAAAAAGGTTGAAAATTACTGACCTAGCTTTTCATTTTTTTAGTGTCTAATCAGAGGCAGATCTAAGGGAGGGCAAAGCTCTAAGTTTTGCAAGAAGCCTTACCTTGCAGTGGAAATCACTCCTCTCCTGCACCGTTTTAGCCAATCCTCACAGGGAACAGCGACATCTTGGCGTTGCTTACTGGCTACAGCAGCAAGGGAGAGGAGGGATTTACATGATAGGGTAAGGCTACTTGCAACTCTTAGAGCTTTGCCCTCCCTGTAGATCTGCCTCTGTGTCTAATGTATTTTATGTACTTTTATGAGAGTGTTTTTTCACGTGTCAGATTTTCAAATGTAACCCTAAAATTGTGCATGAGCAGCACCTGTGAATCTGCCAGGTACAAAACATTTGGGATTTAACAGAATCCAAAAACCTCTTCTCAAATCTCAGATGAGGATATAAAGATGACTGCTGGTATAATGTATAAATCTCCTAAATCTGGGCCCTGTCCATTGAACCAATTAAAAATGGAGCTTCCTGGACTCGCTCGTTTTTAAAAGAATATTTAAATAGAGTCAACACTTCCATTGAAGTTGTCCACCAGCACCCCAAGATCTCTCCCCTGATCCGTCACAGACAGTGCAGAATTTATTGTGTCCAACCTTGCCAAGGATTCGAAATTAGGAGATGTGGGGAGTTGCTGAGCTGGAATCCAGATGTTTTCAAGAGACAGACTACAGGTGTAGATGCTTGAATCAATTTTGAATAGATTTTAAAAAGCCACATGTAATATTTTTGCACCTAAACAACCCTGAGCATTTCTAGACACCTGCTACTTTCAATCTGCCTCTCAGTGATATAATTTCCATTTTTGCTCCCGATTGATTGACAGCAGCATCAAATGCTAATTTAATTCAGAAACACAAGTAGATGGGGATCCCGAACAGCCAAATTCACATTTCTGAATGCTCCCTAAAAGCCTCTTCTCTTAAATATAAGGCTTTGAATTGCCCCCTCCTGGCATGTTCTGGGGAGAAGTGACTGGGGCAATTCAGGGCGCAATCCTAACCTGGAGTTAGGCCAGCAAAGTTTGGCTGGCACAAGAGACATGGTTTGGATCAGCCTTGGAGTCAGATTGGCCAGCACAAAAAATGTGCTGCGGAGGGCTATGTGGTTGTGTGGCTTGTGTCAACGTTGTAAGTAGGCTTTTTTCTTTCTGAAAAATGGAAATGGAAAATGGATGAGAAATAACCCAACCGATTGCTGCATTCTCAGGAAAGCAGCAGGCTCTAACCCTAACAATGACTGTATTTCCAGCCATGACATCACTTCCGGTGGGTCCCAGACAGATTGTCATTCTAAAAAGTGAGTCCCAGTGCTAAAAGTTTGAGAACACCGACTTACAATACTTGTCCTGCAAAGGGTAGAATTGTGTTACTGGGCTCAAGTGATGACCAGGGCATTAGCTAATACAGGTCCCAATCCTATCCAACTTTCCAGCACTGGTGCAGCCCTGCCGTTGGGATGTGTGCTGCATCCTATGGTGGAGGGGCAGTCACAGAGGCCTGCTCCAGTTAAAGGAACATTTGTTCCCCTTCTTCAGGGCTGCATTGCAGCTGCACCGGTACTGGAAAGTTGGGTAGGATTGGGCTCACAGCTACTTTCAGCCAGTGCTCCTTAGCACACTGGTGTACCACCAATGACCTGCAGGTATGCTGTGGGTGCTTGGCAGATTTATTTATTAAAAATCATTTCTTACTAGGACCATTGAGGGATGTGAGCACCGCACCAGTAGCATGGCGTGCCTTGTCAATGCAGAGGCAGATCTAAGGGAGGGCAAAGCTCTAAGTTTTGCAAGAAGCCTTACCTTGCAGTGGAAATCACTCCTCTCCTGCACCGTTTTAGCCAATCCTCACAGGGAAAAGCAACATCTTGGCGTTGCTTACTGGCTACAGCAGCAAGGGAGAGGAGGGATTTACATGACAGGGTAAGGCTCCTTGCAACACTTAGAGCTTTGCCCTCCCTGTAGATCCGCCTCTGCGTCAATGTTCAAAAGCTTGATGGCATGCCTTGACAACGTTATTATCTTGCCAGTGGGCCATAAGTTGCAAAAAGGTTGAAAATCGCTGAGCCAATACGTGCCCATGAAACAGCCAAACACTCCTTTCAGTGTAATCAGCTATCTTCATCTCCTTTCGTGGAGAGTGAATGGGATTTCCTCCGAGCAGCTTGAGACAAGCCCCAAAACCTGCAAGACAAGTTTGACCAGAGATTGTAATCCTTGTCACTTGAAAATTATTTTACCTGTGCATGCATAACTCTGAGCTCACAAAAATCCTGTGAAAAGGTCGTTTACTTTCAACTGACAAAGGAGCCAAAATTGATTTCCTCAAGGACACTGGGGGGCCTTGGACACAAACCCACAAAATGGAATATTCTCACATGTCCAACCCTGTACCATGCAAGTAGCTTTCTTAGTTTTGCATGAGCCTATGCATGTTGGTGCTGGGACGTGGTGGCGCAGCGGGTTAAACCGCTGCTGCTGGGCTTTCCGACCGGAAGGTTGGGAGTTTGAGACCACACGACGGAGTGAGCTCCCGTTGCTTGTCCCAGCTCCTGCCAACCTAGCAGTTCGAAAGCACCTAAAAAGTGCAAGTGGATAAAGAGGGACCACTTTGGTGGGAAAGGAACGGCGTTCCGTGCGCTACGGTGTATAGTCATGCCGGCCACATGACCACGGAAGCTTGTCCTGGGACAAAACGCCGGCTCTACAGGCTTAGAAACGGAGATGAGCACCGCCCCCTACAGTCGGTCATGACTAGACCATTTGCATGTTTGTTGTTGTTGTTCAGTCGTTCAGTCGTGTCCGACTCTTCGCAAACCCATGGACCACAGCACGCCAGGCCTCCCTGTCCTCCACTAGCTTCCTGAGTTCACCCTATTTCATGTTCATTGCTTCGGTGACACTCTCTAACCATCTCATCCTCTGCCGCCCCTTTCTCCTTTTGCCTTCAATCTTTCCCAGCATGAGGGTCTTTTCTAAAGAGTCCTCTCTTCTCATGAGGTGGCCAAAGTATTTGAGCTTCACCTTCAGGATTTGTCCTTCCAGGGAGCAATCAGGCTGGACTTCCTGGAGGATTGACCGATTGGATCTCCTTGCAGTCCAGGGGACTCTCAAGAATCTTCTCCAACACCATAATTCAAAAGCATCTATTCTTCGGCGCTCTGCCTTTCGTATGGTCCAGCTCTCACAGCCATACATTGCTACTGGGAAAACCATCGCTTTGACTATGCATGTTTACTTGGATGTAAATCCCAGGTAGTTGTGTACTCTACAGCAGTGGTTCCCAAACTGGGGGTTGGGACCCACCAGTGGGTCGCGAGCCAATTCCAGGTGGGTTCTGAAGCACCTAGAGCAGCCATATTGAAAATACGGGATGCTGGAAAGGGGGAGGGCTGTGTAGTTATTTTTGCTTGTGTCAAGGTTGTCAATGTCATATATTGGGTTCCATGCTGTCGAAACTCAGTCAAGGCAAGTGCAGTTTGAACGTATCCTCATACATGACAGTAAATAGGTGTTTTTTTTCTTTCTGATTCACTTTGCTATTGGAAAATGACTGAGAAAGAACCCAACTTTTTGCTGCATTCTCAGGAAAGCAGCAGGCTCTGATGTCACCATGGCATCACTTCTGGTGGTTCCCAGACAGATTGTCATTCAAAAAAGTGGGTCCCGGCGCTAAAACGTTTGATAACCACCGCTCAATAGCAGTGTTCTTTAACCTATGGGTCGGGACCCCAATGGGGTCACAAAGCCTCATTTTGGGGATTGAGGCAAACTCAATTGGGGTTGGGGTTGTAAGTGTTTGCGGGATCACAGCCACCGTAGCAAAGAACTTGGAAAAGAACTCAAGAAGAGCCTAACTTTTTCAAAGAACTTCCACCCCCACATTGCACGTTGGTTCTGCACCACCTCTTCTCACTGTCTTTATGGTAGAAAATCCCATTGAACACAGAGGGACTTCTAAGGTGTGGGCTGGGCGAGTCTGGTAACACCTTCCAGACTCATACAGCCATTTCAGCAGAAGCTTTTGTGGCCTAGAAAAGTCAGCTTCTGAAGCAGGTTGTGTTTCACTCACCGATCAGGTCATCTTCCAGGAGCTACTTGAGTCTTTGTTGTTTTGGGTGCCATGGGTTTAACCAGGCCACTTCCTTCTGGAAGTCTTACCTATACTGAGGCAGGGGCATAGCCAGCGGCGGCATTCAGCCGGAACGCTGGGCGGGACTTATCTTTGAGCGGCAGTCCGCCCGTTGCGGAACGCGCCATGACGCAACAGGCAGACTGCCGCTCAAAGGTAAGTCCCGCCCAGCGTACCGGCTGAATGCCGCCACTGGGCATAGCTAATGAAGTGCAGGGGGGTGCAACTGTACCGGGCAACAGGTTTTAGGGGGGCAACAAGCTGAGCTTGACATTAGTGGCCAAAATGGTGAAAACCTTGGTATGTACAAATAATGTCATATTACGATGGGCAAGAGGCACTTTTTCAAGTGGTGTCCTCTTATATTTAGCAGGGGGAGAGCAATTGTCCCTCTTCACCCCAGCACAGTGTCTTTCTCGTGGCTGTTGCTGGTGGGGTTCTCCATTCTTTTAGATTGTGAGTCCTTTTGGGACAGGGAGCCATTTAACTTTAATGTTATTATTTGCCTGTAAACCACTGTGAACTTTGTGTTGAAAAGCATATGTCATATAAAACATATCTATATATATAAAAACGGACGTGGGTATGTGTGTGTGTATGTATGTGGGTGTGTATGTATGTTATGCATAGGCTCCACAGTGCCTAGCCCGATCCGCACGAAACGTGCCAGGAATACACCTTGTGGCCTGGCGAAGAACACTGCGGGGGTGACACCCCCTACAGCCCCTGGTTTTTCGGGGAGGGGGGCTAGAACGTCCAGACCAAGGGGATTGCATTGGACTAGAGGTCTGCTGCCACCCTGTGGTCACGCACGATTCTGCAGGTTATGTGGTAGGCTTGCAGTAGCTGAGCTGATACACAGGCAGTGCTCAAAACCAAAAGTGAAATGTCTTCCCAGTCCCTGAGTTGCCCAGGAGAAAGAGCAGGTTCCACACAGTTCCAGCACCCAGTCGGATCTGAGATGGACATATTTACACAGAGCTCAGTGGCCAGCTGCTCCCGTTTCTCATACTTCACTGCTATCCCACCAGATTACCTGCAGACATGGTTCAGTAAGTGTGACAGTTTCAGTTCGCTCTCTGGGTTGATTGTCTACATGCTTCCTACTTACTTTCACAGTGATAGTGTGCATTTCGGGTTCAGGCTCATCAATACGTTCTTATTTCACTGAGGAGTGGTATTTCTCCACCTGGATCTGACCACTTCATACTGTTTAGGGGGCTTGGCATATTTCCGTCTACGGTCCTCCATCACTCTGGGACGCCTGGAACGCTGTGCGCCACACGTGCTACACATATTCCTGATGATCTGGACAGAAATACTGTGGGGGGAGGGCCCCCCTAATTCATTCCTTCTCCTACTAGTACCTCGGGATACTTTGTCCCCCGGGCAACGCCGGGTCACAAACAGCTAGTGTCATATAAAAACTGTCATATAAAAATTGCATTTGTTAACATTGCAGTTTTTAGGAATAATACTGTTATGTTAGATCATTCGATCTGGAATTTCATGCACTGTTTCATCGTATAATGCATGAAATTCCAGATCGAACGCTATAACATAACAATATTATTCTTGCAGTCACAATATTAAACTGGAGTGTCACGTCTTCATTCTGTCAAAAGCTACGGCAAACAAAACACGCTAAGAAGCTGAAAATACAACTATGAAGTCACTTCCTCTTGTGACATCACTTCCGGGGGCATTGTTTTGTCCTCTGCCTTGGGCTACACTTTCATGAGCTATGCCAGTGGCCCGAGGTTTTCCTTGTGCACAGATTTGTGAACCTGAACTGATGTCATTGCTGAAAAGCAATTGATTCCCCAGCTAAATATTTGCAATGTCTCACCACCCTTACGGTACAGTGGAAGTGCTGCTTCTGTGCACAGAGGAACAAGGGAACGACATAGATGACACAACCCTTGCAGTAGGACCCCTGTGGCTTAATTCTTTCATGCATAGCTTGGAGGGGGGCAGAAGTGGTCCTTTGCTCTCTCCATCCCCTTTCCCTTCCAATCAGCCTCCTCTAACCTGCTGCGCTTCCCCTTCTGGCAGGAATTCACGCCAACGCTGGTGGAGGGAGGTCCTAGAAAAAACGGCCACCCTGATCCCACTGACATTTGCTAATCAGCTTTAACCTTAGATCTACACACGCACTGTCTGGTTTGCTGTCTTGTCTCCATGGAGACACACGGCAACCTTTGCTCACAAGTTTCATGGAACGCGAGAGAGCAAAAAAACCCCACCCCTTCCTTTCCTGCCATCCCAACCAGGTGAGTCAGGGGCTCTTGCCCCAGGAGGGAAGGAGGGGAGGCCTTTTGTCCCTGGCCCACGAAAATCTGTCTTCTGCAACCTGGGAAATAGGGTGGCACCAGTTAACCTTCTCGTATGGGAGCCGGATTCAAGAGGGGAAACTGGATGAAACTGTGGACGTTGCAAGACAGTCACGCCCTGCATAGGCTTATAGGAGCGCCAGGAAATAAGCAGCCTGAGGACACGGCGGTCATGGGCTCCCCAGTTTAATTGGTGGCCAAAGGATGGATTTAAAGTTACAGACACACAACCAGGTGGTTCGCTTGGGATTTTAGGATAGTACACTGCAGTTGCTAGGCAATGACTACATGCAACCTTCCAGCCAGCTGTGAATAAAAGCGAGTGCCCAGGGCAAGCCCAAGGCCTCCTGGCGTCTGGGGTGGTGCGCCAAGTATTGCCTCCCCTTTTGTGTGGATGTGCCATCCCCTGCACCTTCCACGTTTTGGAAGAGGAAGATGCAGCAGAAAAGGAAGTGAGGAGAGGAGAATGGTGGCCTAGAGCGTCTCTGAGGAGGAGGTGCAGTGCGGGCACTTGGGCAGATGGAGGTGCCTCTCCATCAGTCTGTGGAGGCAACAGCTCAGTGGGCCTCATGGACGGGATGGTCCAGTAGATGACAGTGCAGGGGTGGCCAATGTGCAGCACTTCATGTGCCACTTTTTATATATAGGATCTTGAATGTGCCACTCCAAGTTATTTTGACTCTCTCTGGACCTGCTTGAGAGTGGAATCCTCACCTGGAGTTAGGCCAGCAAAGTTTGGCCGGCACAAGGGACGTCGTCAGTCAATCAGTCAATCAGTCAATCAATCAATCAATCAATCAAAAGTATTTATATACTGTTTTTTAACGCAAGGTTCACAAAGCGGTTTACAGGCAAATAATAAAGTTAAATGACTCCCTGTCCCCAAAGGGCTCACAATCTAAAAACTATAGAACACCACCCACAACAGCCACTAGAAAAGACACTGCGCAGGGGTGGATAGGGACAATTACTCTCCCCCTGCTAAATATAAGAAAAACACCACTTCAAAAAGTGCCTCTTGCCCAGTTAGCAGGGTCCAAAGTACATTTGGACCACTCTCGGAAAGTGAGGCCAGCACACAGGCATGCACCATCCTCCCTGACTCAGAGAGTGGTCAAAATGCCACTCCCTTGTATCTGACATTGTGAGGTAAAATTCTGAGGTAAATAAAGCAAAGTCTGGCCAGCACAAGGGACACCATAAAGTATGTTTGGACCACTCTCGGAGTCAAGCGAGGCCAGCACACAGATGTGCACCATCCTCCCTGACTCAGAGAGTGATCCAAACGTGCTTTACGGTGGCCCTTGTGCCAGCCAAACTTTGCTGGCCTACCTGTGCTGGCCTAACTCCAGGTGAGGATTGTACTCTCAGTTTAGAAAGATGTCCCAATTCAAAAAGCTTCAGACACACTGGGCAAATGTCACTCAGAGTGGCCTTCGTATGACAAAATAGCAACCCCTTTTATTAATAAATTCTGAGAGTGCAATCCTAGTCTGAAGTTAGGCTGGCACAGAGGCCAGCAAAGTTTGGCTGGCACAAGGGACACCGTCAAGTATGTTTGAACCACTCCCTGTGTCAGATAGGTTGGCATACAGACATGTGCCATCCACCCTGACTCTGAGAGCGGTCCAAGCATGCTTTACAGTGGTACTTGTGCCAGCTTTACGGTCCAAACATGCTTTACAGTGTCCCTTGTGCCAGCCAAACTTTGCTGGCCTAACTGTGCTGGCCCAACTCCGGGTTAGGGTTGCGCTCTGAGTTGGGGGAGGTGGGAAGAAGGGAGCATGTGTGAAGAATTCCAGCCACAAGGAGGCCCAGAAGCTTTCTCCGATTCCAGAAATTCTCCCCCTCTCTCCTACCCTCTCTCAAAATTAACATGGGAAAGATGCCCATTACCTGCTACCAGACAATGACTATGATTAGGTGGATCTGTGCCACCAGCCAAGATCTGAAGGATTGCTCGGCCCTCCAGCAGAGCCTGCCGCTGCAAAAACAAGAGCAGGAAGAGTGTAAATAAAAGACTTTGGAAAAACAGTGCTGGCCTCCTGGAAAGGGCACAAGCTCAAAGAGCTTTGATTAGCGTGTGCAGCGGGGCTGTGAGATGGAGAATCTGGGCTGGAAGGAAAGCCGGCACAACCGAGACTGCCTTTTATCCCAAATTTGAATGAGATCCTTGTGTAAGGGTGCCGAGTGGCAGGGCCAGCCTTAAGCCCATGTGACCAATGTCATCATATTGGGCCCCGCACTTGGGGTGCGGGGGGGGGGGGGGGGCGCCACCAGCGCAGGGAGCGTATCACCCGCTGCTGCAGCCAGGATCTTCACGCACTGCAAGTCAGTGGGGTGAGCAGAACAGCTTTACCTTGGGCCCTCCCACCTGCCCCTGGCTCCGAATGGCCCAAAATGGGCACCCTTGAATCCAGAGTTGATACGGGGAAAAGATAGGACATGCTGTTATAAGTTGAGGTTTCCCTAGAGCAGTGGTCAGGGAACAGGGGTAAATTACCCCAAATGGGGTAAAAATGAAATTCCTGGGGGTAATGGATGGTCACTCTGCCGAGACACAGCCGGGCATGCATATGAATCTATATGCATGCCCGGCTGTGTCTTGGCAGCGTGACCGTCCATTACCCCTGTTCCGGTTCCGTCGCTGTCTGGCTGGCTCCGTTTTGTTTTGTTTGTTTGTTTTGCTCCGCCCTTTACAACTTCATATTTACATAGCATTAATTAAGCTCATTAATTAATCAAATAAAAAGCAATGGGTTCCAATATGTAATTTTTTTCCTTTTCTTCTGGCGAGGGGGGGTAACATTGGCGTATCTAAATATATTTTGGGGTAAAAGGTAAAAAAGTTCCCTGTCCCCTGCCCTAGAGCATCTCTAGCAGGTGCCTGTCAAGCCTCTGCTTGAAGGTCTCCAGTGATGGAGAACCCACCACCTCCCTCGACAATCTGCTCCACTGTTGTACCGCCCTTATTGTCAAGAAATTCTTCCTGATGTCCAGCCGGAATCTCCTCTCTTGCAGTTTGTACCCATTGGACCAAGTTCTACTCTCAGAGGCAGGTGAGAACCCATTTGCCCCTTCTTCCTTAGGGCAGCCCTTCAGATATTTGAAGGGTGCTATCAGATCCCCTCTGCATCATAGCCCCATGTTTCTCACCTGGAAGTGTGCAGGTCATAGCATCATAGAGTCAGAAGGGAACTACAAGGTCATCTAGTCCAACCCCCTGCCTTTAGCAGGAAATCCTCCTAGAGCATCTCCAGCAGGTGCCTGTCGAGCCTCTGCTTGTAGGTCTCCAGTGAGGGAGAATCCACCACCTCCCTCGGCAATCTGTTTCAATGTCGAACCGCCCTTATCGTCAAGAAATTGTCCAGCCGGAATCTCCTCTCTTGCGGTTTGTACCCATTGGACCTAGTTCTACTCTCAGAGGCAGATGAGAACAAATTTGTCCCTTCTTCCTTATGGCAGCCCTTCAGAGATTTGGAGTGCCATCATATCCCCTCTCAGCCTTCTCTTCTCTAAGCGAACCGTACCAAGTTCCCTCAACCTTTCCTCTTGTCCCAGCTCTCCTTTTTGATTAGCAACATTACTGTGATGTTTTTACAGTGGATTTTGTTTCTTAGGATAACTGCCGCGAATGCAACCTGAAACCGCAGGATAGAAATTGAAAAGAAACAACTGTCACCGGGAAAAGATGCTGTTTATCTAACAGCGACGCTCCCTCTCATCAGAACTGTCAAGGTTAGCCCAGCAGTGCCCCTTTCAAAAGTACTCACCTGGAGGCATAAACAAGGCAGGACTCTGGGGATTGGCTCGGCATGTGATCTGCCCACTTGGGAATCTGGTGTTTGGAACAGGGATCCCAGTGGGATGAAGATCTCTGAAAACAGGGCAGCAGCTGAAGAAATGGGACCACAATCAGGGCGATAGCCAAAAGAATTGGCAAGTCACAATGTTGGGCTCTGTTTCTCTGGCACCTAGGGGTGAGGTTTTTTGGTGACATTTTTTCCAAATTCTTTCCATTTTTTCCAAAATAGCAAATTGCGGTGTTATGTGTTTTTATCCATTTATTGCAAATTGTACAAACAGTGCAATAAATAAGGGTGAATGGCCCTACAAAGGCAAGCAATTACTAGCACACACACCCCAGCCTGAAATAACCTGCTCAAATGTTCCCAAGCTGCACTCTGGTTGCTGCTTGGCGCGTCAAGAAACTACTTCCACATTCCATGCACTGTGAACTAGGAACATGTATGTTCATACAAGCTTCAGCAAGCTTCCTCCTGTTTCTGCCGCTCCTCCTCCTGATCCCTTACTGAAAACTATTTGGGGATTCCTCAAAACTGCCTCAAAGATCAACAACAGTGGTGGTGTTTTTGTGAAATGAATCTAAATTTGTGTCAAACGATGTCAAAAATAAGCCAAAGCAGTGTTTGTTTTTGCATTTTGACCTAAATTTTGTTTTATGTCATATTTTCAGTGGACATTATCATTATTTAGCGTCCTGTGTTGATCACTGAAAAAAAACATCCCTACTTCTATGCCATCATGTGCATTGTGGTGTGAGCTTTTGTATCACTTCTTGAACACAAGAGCCTGCTCCTGAGGATGTCATCAAAGAGCATGGAATTTATCAGCAGGAGACAGACCATTTCTTCAGGGACTTGGAAGTGGTTTGAAAGAGGAACTGTTGTCCCCTCATCCTGCTTTGCAAACAGGGGGTACAGATTTTGGGGGTGCATCACTTTTGTTTTTAAACTACAAGATCTGTCTGACTCAAGGCAGCAAAAGAAATACCCTGGACTGCCCTTTTTCGCACTCTACCGCGACTTCCCATCTTGCCCTCTAGCAAGCTGCAAAGCTTTCTGGGCTGCTGGCTGAGTAAAGATTTTTAGTCAACAAAACATGCTGCTTTTCCACAACAGTTGATCGATGTATTGACTGATTAAAACAGCTAAATGGCTGGGGTCCAATATACATGAGAGGGAAGTGACCGGATACAATACAGGACAGAGCTTCTGTCCCTTGAAGAGTGTGTGCAGTGAAGGAGTTTTGACAGGGACAGTTTTTCAGAGTGCAGTCCTGGAATTAGGCAGGCACAGTTAGGCCAGCAAAGTTTGGCCGGCACAAGGGACACTGTAAAATATGTTTGGACCACTCTTGGAGTCACAGGGGCCAGCACACAGACGTGCGCCATCCCCCCTGATTCTGACAGCGCAATCCTAAACTGGAGTTAGGCCGGCATAAGCTAAGCCAGCAAAGTTTGACCAGCACAAGGCCACCAGAAAGCACGTTTGGACCACTCTCGGATGGATGAGGGAAGGAGAATGTCTGTATGCTGGCCTCTCTGACTCTGAGAGTGGTCCAAACATACTTTACGGTGTCCCTTGTGCTGGCCAAACTTTGCTGGCTTCGTTTATGCCGGCCTAACTCAGTTTAGGATTGCGCCCTGAGAGTGGTCCAAATGTGCTTTATGGTGGCCCTTGTGCTGGCCAAACTTTGTTGGCCTAACTGTGCCAGCCTAACTCCAGGTTAGGATTGTGCCCTTACACCGGTACAGCAAGGAAAAACAAGCCACACCTGCTGAAATTCCATCTTCTACACAATTTGGTAGCAGGTTAATGCCACCCAACCTTGATTTTCACATGGAGGGTGCCTGAGGAAGCTGGGACGTATGAGAAAACAAGGCCCCAAGGCCTCCTAATGTCTAAGGCAGCATCCCAAGTGAAGCATTCCCCAGTCAGGTGATGCCTATTAAGAGTATCGAGCGAGACATACTCCATAGTTGTCTCAGAATTGTGGAGCATTTTGTCCCAGCTGCTGCAGCTACAGCACATTTTAGCAGCAATACAGTGCTTGGCCTTTGCACAACAGCACGTTGGAAAACCAAGGGAAAAGGGCTGGGGTGTGCCCTTCAGTATTTGTCCTGGGTGGTGCCTGTTTGCCGTTGAATTCTGGGCCGTGTTTGTTATGGACACCCTCCAGAAGTCCTTGGGACAGCCGAAACCTTTAACATTAACTAAAACAACAAAGGAGGAAAACACTGTGGGAGCAATCCTAACCTGGAGGTAGGTCGGCACAGTTAGGCCAGCAAAGTTTGGCCGGCACAAGGGACACTGTAAAGTATTTTTGGACCACTCTCAGAGTCAGAGAGGCCAGCACACAGACGTGCGCCATCCCCCCTGACTCCGAGAGTGGTCCCAAGGTGCTTTATGGTGGCCCTTGTGCCGGCCAAACTTTGCTGGCCTAACTGTGCCGGCATAACTCCAGGTGAGGATTGTGCCCTTGATGAAGCAAGCAGCAGACAAAACATATATAGTTGGGTGGGTGGGTGGGGTCTCAGACGCCTGTTTTCGTTTCTTCCAAAAATCCACAGCTTCCATTACTTTTACCTGTTTTGCAACAGTGCAATCAGTAGCAAAGCCCTTTTTCTCCCGGGGAAGCTCCAATTGAGACCGGATGTTCCTGTCAGTGATGTCATGCACCCACTACGCACCACTACGTGAGTACCGGTTCCTAGAAGTTGAGCTGGCCCCACCCACTCGAAGCTGGCCCTGTCGGCTGGTTGGCTCAGCAGCTGCGCATGCGTACTGCACGCCCGCAGCCGTTGCCTGCACTTTCTGTGAGGAGGCAGGCAGGCAGGCAGCGTGGTGGCGGCGGCAGCCACGACTTCCTGCCACGACATCACTTCCTGCTTATGACATCACTTCTGGGGGGCGGACCCCGACAAGTGCCAATCAAAAGTGAGTACCTGTTCCTAAATCATTTGGATGACACCACTGGTTCCTGTGCCTCTGTTGCTTCCATGAACTGTCTTTCTGATCGCGCTCCCCTCTAGAAGCTTCTTTTTTCGCTCAGCGTGGCCCTCCCAGCACAGGGACAAAACAGAAGGAGGTTTTTGTCTGTGTCCTGGCAGGCGTTCGGCATTCAGTTCTGCCCATGCAAGTGGAAGGAAAAGGCAGGTGAAGAAAGAGGCGACCGGGGAATCGGGGGTGGGAGGGCAGTTTGTCAGCCTTGACAGTCCGTGATCAGCCATCCTCGCTCTTTCTTCGGGCAATTTCTTTTCCCACGGCTTTCCCCACCCCCACCCCTTGCCCTCTAGGTTTGGCTCTCTGGCTGCTGATTGGCTCAAGCAAAGAAAGGAAGGCGCCACTGACTGAGCCGTGTCCTACCTGCAGGGTGCAAATGTACATGCACACTCTAGAGATGACTGTCATTGGCTCAGGGCTAGAGGTCCACATCTTGCAGGGGTTTTCTAAGGTTACTGACCAAAAAATAAAATAAAATAAAAAATCAGACAGCGTGCAGAGGATTGAGGGATGCTGGGAGAAACAGCAGCTGCAGCTCCAGAGTGTCTGGGTTCTTGCAAGCCAGTACAGGAAAAATAGCTCCCTGAACAACCAAGGGTTTAATAGCCAATGCGAGACAAACTTTCCATGCTGGGGATAATTAAAAAAAGGGGTTGAGAATCCAACAGCCAATATTATGATGCCATTGTGCCGATCGATGGTAAGGCCACATCTGGAGTCTTGTGTCCAGTTCTGGTCGCCACATTCTCAAAAAGGACATAGTGGAGCTGGAAAAGGTGCAGAAGAGAGCGACGGAAATGATTATGGGGCTGGGGCACCTCCCTGACGAAGAAAGACTGCAGCGTTTGGGGCTCTTCCGCCTAGAAAAAAGGCGCCTGAGAGGGAACATGATGGAGACGTACAACATTATGCATGGGATGGATAGAGTGGATAGAGGGAGGTTCTTTTCCCTCTCTCATAACAGCAGAACCAGGGGACATCTACTAAAATGGAGTGTTGGGAGAGTGAGAATGGATAAAAGGAAATACTTTTTAGCCCAGCGGGTAACTAATCTGTGGAACTCCTTGCCACAGGAGGTGGTGACGGCATCTGGCCTAGGTGCCTTTAAAAGGGGATTGGACAGATGGAACTCCTTGCCACCGGAGGGGATGACGGCATCTGGCCTAGGTGCCTTTAAAAGGGAATTGGACAGATTTCTGGAGGAAACGTCCATCATGGGCTATAAGGAAGCAATTTGACTGCGGACACAAAGGGAGAAGACAACGATTGCTGTGTATGTTCCGTGGCATTCACACAAGCTTTGGAAAGCGGCAGGTGATTATTAGCGACTTGGGTACTTGCAGGGAACACAGGGCAGGAATGTGCATCTCAGCTTTACTGGCACTTGGACATTTTGCTCGTACACATAGCAAAGTAACGTCACTGGGTGGAGATGATGCTCCTCCAGCCCCCTCCATGGAGAGCCCCCAAGGTCCACTGCCTGGGAGGTGGGCAAGCAGAGGCGAACCTTGAGAGGACATGCTCAGTAATGGCATCTAAATGATTTAGCAACAGGTACTCACTTTTGATTGGCACTTGTGTTGGGGCCCGCCCACCAGAAGTGAGGTCATAGCCGGAACCCAGGAACCACCCTGAGGAACTGCCGCACCTCCTCGGGAGGAAGCCCCAGGCAGCCTACCTGCTCACGCTGCTGCTGCCGTCAGTCTCCCTCACTCCGCTGCCTGCCTGCCTGCCTGCCTGCCTGCCTGCCTGCCTGGCTCTGAGAACATGCAGGCAACTCAAACATGCAGGCAATTCAAATGTTGCAGGGGGCGGAGCAGAGCGCCGATGGAGTCGACGAGTGAGCGGGTGAGTGGGCAGGGCCAACCCTAATCCTAGGAACGGGTACTCGCGTACCCCCGCGTACCTGCTACATGACATGTCTGGATATGCTCCATGCTCACACCCTTTGACGCATTGCACGATTTTATTGAAAAAGAAAACTGGAAACACTTGTTGCCGGGGTATGCATCATGGACGTTCTCCAGCAGGCTCCTGGGACAGTGCCACTGTCTTTTGCAAGTCTTAAGCCTGGGGCATTTCCAGGGTAACAGTTTGGAGCGTTATAAAAAGAGACCATGGACCGCAACAAAACGGACAAGCGCTTGATGAGGCCTTCGACTCCCTGACACATTATCACTGTCTTCAGCCTGCAAAGCAGATCGCAGTTGTTCGGCATTCCAACAACACCTTCGCACAACACAATGTGATTAACCTCACAGAATTCACCAGCAACGAGGCAAGGGGATGCTTGCCAGGTGAGCTGGCTTTTAAAAATGATGCCACCAATCCGTGGGGATTTGGTCCATCATCAAGGCTAGCTGGATGCTGGTTGCCAATTTTCTGCCTTCAGAGTCTGTATCTCTCCAAGAACCAGATGCTGAGGATCAACAAAGGAAGAGGGCTCCTGCCTTCATGCTTGGCTTCTGAGCTTCCCAGAGGCAGCCGGTGGGTCCCAGATGGGACATTGAATGCTGACTTGAAGGAACTTTGGCCCATCAAGAATTCCTCTTGATGTACAGTACTTGATGTCTCCTTATGTACTGCACAAATAAATGGATCACATGGTTATTCCCTCCCGGTTTTGGTCTTTTTATCCTGTGTTTCCCTTAAGGGAACACCTGGGTGGATTTATCCAGAAAGGAGCTCAACTGGAGGTAAAATGAAGACTGATGGTTGTGGACTGATGGTTGAGCTGCTGGTACTGCCTGAAGCTAAGCAGGAGAATCTGTGGTCTATTTTTGGATGGGAGACAGAATGCCAGGCTGGGACAAGATGCAGTACCTGTTGCGGCGGGACGGAGTCGCTGTGGAGCTGATTAGGCAGTGTGGGAATGTGCGAGAAGGCCAGCTGGCAAAAGAACGGAGTACGATCTTGAGGACCTGTCCAGGCTTGACTAATGATTGCCTGCTAAAGCTTGACGGCATGCAGCCAGAGAAGAGAACGACACTGTGAAGGCTATATCTGGGCCTGAGGATGCGGTGAATCACAGAAAACGGTATATTTGTAAAATTGAAAACCACCCATTGAAAAATTGTGCTTTAGGTTAGCCTGCCCTTGCAAGCTGCATTGGGCATTTGCTTTGATGTGGGAAAGGCGGGATATGAATTCTTCAAATAAATAAGTAATAAATAAATTGAGTGCTGCCATACTCTCCATCATGGAGTGCACAATCCTAACCTGGAGTTGTTGTTGTTGTTGTTGTTGTTGTTCAGTCGCTAAGTCATGTCTGACTCTTCGTGACCCCCTGGACCACAGCACGCCAGGCCTCCCTGTCTTCCACCAGCTTCCAGAGTTCGCCCAATTTCATGTTCATCGCTTTGGTGACACTCTCTAACCATCTCATCCTCTGCCGCCCCCTTCTCCTTTTGCCTTCCATCTTTCCCAGCATGAGGGTCTTTTCTAAAGAGTCCTCTCTTCTCATGAGGTGGCCAAAGTATTTGAGCTTCAGCTTCAGGATTTGTCCTTCTAGGGAGCAATCAGGCTGGACTTCCTGTAGGATTAACCTGGAGTTAGGCAGGCACAATGAGGCCGGCAAAGTTTGGCTGGGACAAGGATCACCGGTTAGGATCTCTCCAGGTTAGGATTGCACTCTAAATCTTGCAGAGACAACAGAAGCCTCCAAGGTCCTGCCCTCCAAAGGAAGCCAAGCCTGGAGCTCCTTATTGCTTAAGGAAGGAAACAGGGAGCAACCACAAAGAATGCTGGCTGGGTCACACGCCCCACCTGTTGGACCGCACGATTGCGTCACCAGGTTTGCGAGAGGAGGGGCCTGATATCAGCATCAGGGTTGTCTGTGGCATGGGTTTCCTTCCCACTCCCCTTGACATCCTAGCAATCATGTTAAAGCACTGAGCTACGCTGGATACTGTCGAAGTCTGCCTTCCCCCACCCCGCCCTTTTCTCATTTTCAGGGGTTTCTAGCTAACATGCCGATAAGCCCAGTTGGTGGAGAGCAGCAAAAATAGAAGCCGGGCAGGCGTCTGGTTGCAGGCGTGAGACTGCCTTGCATCACTGCCGAGCAAGCTAGGTGAGGAGAGCGCATAATTGCTCTGATTAGGCAGAATTCCCAGCCACTGAAGCTGTAGCTTTGCTGTCCCCCCCTTCCTTCCCAGCGATAACCCATAATAATATAATTCCTCTAATCCTTTCCCTTAGGAGCCTGCATTCTGCACACGGACAGGAGACAATGAAGAGTTTCTGCCTCCCCTGATAACTCAAATAATGTGGGGCCCCTCTGGGAATCAAACGCCTTTGGGTTGCTCGTTCGCTCCTTGCTCTCCAACCTCCCTGGAAATAGGGCACCTTTGAACGCTCGCTCGCGACCTACAGCGTCTTTCCTTGGCAGGGTGATGTTCACTGGAGCCGGTTCTAGCCAGCGCCTGTTCTGGCCCACTCACAGCTGAATCATTCGTGATATTTTCCCGGAGCATGGTGC
The DNA here is from genome assembly GCA_029204185.1 of Lerista edwardsae. NCBI lineage: Eukaryota > Metazoa > Chordata > Lepidosauria > Squamata > Scincidae > Lerista > Lerista edwardsae. The sequence continues at coordinate 2,437,512 of JAJKFI010000022.1, read as the reverse complement.
GCTCGGGCCCTGGATGGCTCCTTGCACATCACTTCCACCCACGCCGCTCCAGATGTCACCCACTCTTTCCTTGGCAGATGCACACCAAGAGGACAAGGCCTGCTCACACTTTGTAGCAAACACACACACACACACACACACACACACACACACACACACACACACACACAGAGTACAATCCTAAGCTGGTGTTTGGCCGGCACAGTTAGGCCAGCAAAGTTTAGCCAGCACAAGGGCAGTGGCGTTTCTACAGGGATGGCAAAGCTCTAAGTTTTGCAAGAAGCCTTACCTTGCAGTGGAAATCACTCCTCTCCTGCACCGTTTTAGCCAATCCTCACAGGGAACAGCAACATCTTGGCGTTGCTTACTGGCTGCAGCAGCAAGGGAGAGGAGGGATTTACATGACAGGGTAAAGCTTCTTGCAAAACTTAGAGCTTTGCCATCCCTGTAGAAACGCCTCTGCACAAGGGACACCGTAAAGTGCGCTTGGACCACTCTCGGAGTCAGAGAGGATGGCGTGTGTCTGTGTGCTGTCCTCTCTGGCTCCAAGAGAGCCTTACGGTGCCTTACGGTGTCCCTTGTGCTGGCCAAACTTTGCTGGCCTAACTCCAGGTTGGGATTGCACCCACCCAACACCCACACACAAAACCAGGAGTGCTGTGACACCGTACAGAGGAACACAGCTGCATGGTGCCGCATCCACTTTTGTGGGCCATAGCCCACTTAGGGCCCAATCCTGAGCCCGCCAGCGCCTGCAAGTACAAGCATACCATGGTTAGGGTTACCAGATTCAAACTGGGACACTGTGCCTATGCCTTTCACCATTGCACGGAAGAGGGACTTTTGGCAGGTGCAGCTCAACATGGAAGGGTTTCAAAGGCTGCACCTGCCAAAACATGGATCTCCTTGGCTCTGCACCTGCTAAAGCATAGTCGCAGAACCAAGGAGATCTGTTGGCGCTGCAGACACTTGGGTTGAGCAACACTCCCTTATCCCAAAGCAGCCTCAGCGGCCGCAGGATACAGCCATTTGGGCACTGATGTTCCTTTGGGCACTGGGGAGCTGTCAGCTACTGCCATGTCTGGGCTGTTCCTGAAACCTCCATAGCTGTAGAGTGCAATCCTAAACTGGAGTTTTGTGGTTGTTCAGTCGCTAAGTTGTGGCCAACTCTCTGTGACCCCCTGGACCACAGCATGCCAGGCCTTTCTGTCCTCCACTAGCTTCCGGAATTCACCCAATCAATCTCATGTTCATCGCTTCAGTGACACTATCTAACCATCTCATCCTCTGCCGCCTCCTTCTCCCTTTGCCTTCCATCTTTCCCAGCATGAGGGTCTTTTCTAAAGAGTCCTCCCTTCTCATGAGGTGGCCAAAGTATTTGAGCTTCAGCATTTGTCCTTCCAGGGAGCAATCAGGCTGGACTTCCTGTAGGATTGCCCGATTGGATCTCCTTGCAGTCCAGGGGACTCTCAAGAGTCTTCTCCAAACTGGAGTTAGGCCGCCATAAACTAAGCCATCAAAGTTTGGCTGGCACATCAAAGGGCCACCATAAAGCACGTTTGGACCACTCTCGGAGTCAGAGAAGTTGGTGCACGTCTGTGTGCTGGCCTCTCTGACTCTGTGGCTGCAATCTTATCCACACGTGCCTGAGAGTAAGCCCTATTGACTATAATGGGACTTACCTCTGAGCAGACATGCATAGGATTGTGCCCTGAGAGTGTCCGAATGTACTTGACGGTGGCCCTTGTGCTGGCCAAACTTTGCTGGCTTAGCTTATGCCGGCCTAACTCATTTTAGAATTGTGCCCTCAGTCTTTCTCCTTGTGTACTACCTGAGGCCCTTGTTTATCTGGAGATGCCAGCGACTGAATGTAGGACCCTTGGCATGCAAATCACAAGTTCTGCCAGGGAGCGATACCCCTTCCCATCACTCAGTGCTGAGAACCCACCTGGCCAGTTTTGGCCAGCAGCCTTTTTTTCTTTCTCCGAGCCTGGCTTCCATTCCGCAGCAGTCGCAGAGTCCCTGATCGATGGCTGAGCGCAGCTCCTCCAGCTCCGCAAGCAGCTTTTAGAAGCCCTGACAAATGGAGGCCTTTCCGCCGGCTCGGCCCCCAAGCTGTGCTGGCTTTCAGCCACAAGCCCACTTCATTCCTAACGTTACCCCCTACCCTCCCCGGAAGCCAGAAACCCAGTGAGGTTCAGGATGACAAATGACTTACAGCACCAATAGAAAAGGGAGCGCATAAGATGGAGAGTGTGCGTGCGCGCACACACATGCGCTTGCGCACACACACGCGCTCGCACATGCCTGTAACAGTGAAACTGGCTCAGATTATGGAGAGCCACCGGGCGCAATCCTAAACTGAGTTAGGCTGGCATAAAAACTATTGTTTTTAATTATTGTTTTTAATTGTCAGTTGTGATGTTATTGTATTTTAATGTTGTAAGCCGCCTTGGATGCCCATGGGGCAGAAAGGCGGGATACAAATTAAATAAATAAATAAATAAAAATAAACTAAGCCAGCAAAGAGTGGTTCAAACATACTTTATGGTGTCCCTTAAGCCAGCAAAGTTTGGCTGGCTTAAGGGACACCATAAAGTATGTTTGAACCACTCTCGAAGTCAGAGAGTCCAGCACACAGACACGTGCCATCCTCCCTGACTCCGAGAGTGGTCCAAACATCACTCCCTTGTATCTGGCATTCTGAGGTAAGTTTCTGAGCTAAATTTCTGAGGTAAATAAAGCAAAGTTCGGCCGGCACAAGGTCCACCGTAAAGTATGTTTGGCCCACTCTCGGAGTCAGAGAGGCCAGCAAAACAGACGTGCTCCGCCCTTCCAGACTCCGAGAGTGGTCCAAACACGCTTTATGGTGTCCCTTGTGCTGGCCAAACTTCGTTGGCTTTAGTTTATGCCGGCCTAACACCAGTTTAGGTTTGCGCTCACAGTTGAATCTTCCATCTCCTTAAACCATGCAGGGGACATCCTGGGAGGTCGGTGCCCAGGGCTGTGCCCCCCAGCAGGTGCCACCCCACCCCCTGCAGGCTGTGGCAGAAGCCGCTTCTCGGTGTGACCAGACGCCGCTCCGAAGTGCCGCTGGCCCCTTCTTGGAGGGGTGTGGTGGGGGGCCTTTCGGAGCTGCGTGAGGTCAGTCGTGGCTGTTTCTTGGAGTGATCCTGATTGCTCTGAGCAGTGGCCGTGCCATTCCAGGCGTGCTCCGAGGGGCCAGCCACCCCTTCATTGGGGACCTGTCAGCCAGGAAGGAGCGGAACCATTTCAGAGCAGTGCCCTTTTGCCCCAGCTTGGCCAGCCGATCCAGAAGAATACTGTGGGCCAGGGGTGGAGGAAGGGTGTAGCCAGGGGTGGCGGGAGCCATGGGCGCCGCTGTGCTGGCAGCGGCGAGGCGCCATTGCGCAGAAGAACCTGCGTGGGTTTTCGCCCTCCCTCCCTCCCTTGCGTCTGTATCGCTCCGTTATGGAGCTATTCCGGGCGCAGGGAGGCGTGGCTGGGCGACGCACGGGGGCGGGGTGACGTGCAGGGGGCGCGGTTTCGTCACCCTGCCATGGGCACACCCGGGGCTCCGTCCGTCTCTGCGGTGGGCCCATGGCATCGTAAGCCACCGCAAGGTCTAGCAGGACCAGCAAAGGCACACCTCCCTTATCCAGTGATGTCATGCAGGGGGTACGCGGGGGTACGCGAGTACCGGTTTCTAGGATTATGGCTGGCCCCACCCATTCGCCCGCCCACTCGTCGACTCCGCCCCCTGCAACGTTTGAATTTCCTGCATGTTTGAGTTGCCTGCATGTTCTCAGAGCCAGGCAGGCAGGCAGGCAGTGAGCGGAGCCTTGCCTTGCTTTGCCACTGAAAAATGAGCTGCTCTGGGGTTTTGGAACTGTTGGGTCACTTTAACATGATGCCAGGCCTCCTTAACATGTTCTGGGGGTGCTGTGGAATACTGTTGCAACTGTTAGGTCAGTTTAAAATTGTCTGAGGCCTCAAAAAGGGCTTTTTTCATGTCACTTCCTGCCACGACCTCACTTCCGGATTATGACGTCACTTCTAGTGGGCGGGTCCCGACACATGCCAATCAAAAGTGAGCACCTGTTCTTAAATCATTTAGATGACACCACTGCCCTTATCTAATCCATGGGGAAGGTCATCCATGAGGACAACTAAGGCAGTCTCTGTAAAATACTGAGTTCTGTGCAGACTCTGCTCAGACAAGGCAGGGGCAGCTTGAGCATTTTATTCTAACGGCAACAGAACAAACACTACTGAACACAAGCAACAGGCCTAATTAATGATTTCCTAACTAACTAACTAACCTAACTAACTAACTAACTGCAGGAATAATCTAACCCAGTCTCCTGATTGGAGGGGTGATTAACTCCACCCTTCCAGCCCTCTTGCTGGGCTTAACCCCTGTCTATCCTCCTGCATGCATAACAGTCTCTGCCCCAAAACCCAGCCTGAAGATGGACTGAAAGGGGTCAAGATAATCTGTCTCCCTGTGTGTTTGGGCATGGGGGAGAGGTGGGGAGGGACTGGAACGGGAACAGCATGTGCAGATCTGAGGAACCCACAAGGGAGGCTGGAGCCTCCCCTGGAAGAAGGGCTCAAACCTGCCCTTGCCCCAGCGAGGCTCCCCAGTGCTCCAAAACTGCGCTGGATTTAGGACAGGCTCGCTGGCCTCACTGTTCCAGCGCAGCTTAGGATTGCGCTCCGAAATGCTTACACAGGGCCAGCTTTAAGCCAATGGGACCCATGCCATCACATCGGGCCCCGCGCTTTGGGGGCCCCCGCACCAGTGCAGTGAGCATATTGCTTGCTGCTGCAGTCAGGATCTCTCAGAATTGTAGGTCAGTGGGGCCAGCAGAGCAGCTTGACCTTGGGCCCTCTCATCTGCCCCAGCTCCTGAAGTGCCCCAAATGAGCCTCCTGGAAGCAATCGGCAGCGACGTCATCCTGTCAGCACCAACTATTTCCAGGTGCCTCACTTTGCACGTGGCACCACAAGTGCTCTTCTTGGCGAGTGGGGGGGGGGCCCTGTGGGGAGTGTGGGGGGCCCTCAGGAATGCCCTGCATTGGGCCCCACCACTCCTAGAGCCGGCCCCGAACAGCTCGACATGTGCAAGGACCTCTGCCCTACTGGGCGATCACCAACCCCACTCCAACCCTTCAGCCACTCGGTTGGGGTCTTGCTTTCCTGCCACAAGCAGCTGCTGGCTCAGAACAACCTTCCGGCGCACTCAGTGAATGGAGAGAGAGATCTCTGTGACCGTGACTCCCTGGGGCCAGCTGTCCCTCTTCTCCTTCCTTCTCCTGCCACATCTCGAGCCCCCCCTCCTCCTCCGAGGGAGGGGAAAGGGAGAAGTCCCTGTCTCCCTGGCCTGCTCCCAGATCCCAAGATCCTCCTTGCACCACCCCCACCCCGCCCCGAGACTGTCCCTGAGTCATTTCCTCCTTGCTCTTAAATCACAGCCTGGCTCTGGGACTGGAAAATTTTAAGAAGCCAAAACAAAACAGAGAGATGTTTCTCTGTGTGGTAGGAACCTTGCCTGTGGGAAGCATCGCCGAGTCGGGATGCCAACTGGCTGGAAAACAAACAAGCCAACCTCCTGGGGTTTTTCGGGGGAGGGGAGAGCTGCTTTAAGGGCATTTGTCTGTCCAACTCTTGCTCCCTTCCACTGTATGGTGAATATACCGCTGGTGCATTGAACTCCACTCTGAAACTTACGATTCGGGCCGCACAGTGTCCTCGGAACTGCACCCGCTCTTTAGCGGGCGCAGATCCGAGGAGCGTATAGGGGAGGCTGGAGCCTCCCCTACGGTAAGGGAACACATGCTCCCTTGCCGCAGGGAGGCTCCAGCCTCCACCTACCCAGCGCTGGATAGGGTTCTGGCTGGCCGGCGCTCCTACCCCAGCGCTGGGTAGGATCGCACCCTCAGTCAAAAATAAGCAAAAGCGGTGTTATTTTGCATTTTGACCTAAATTTTGTTTTATGTAGCGTTTGTAGAAATTATCATTATTTAGGGTTCTGTGTTGATCACCTGTCTGTTGATGGAAGGGACGTGGTGGCGCAGCGGGTTAAACCGCTGCTGCTGGGCTTTCCGACCGGAAGGTTGGGAATTCAAGACCATGCAATGGAGTGAGCTCCCATTGCTTGCCCCAGCTCCTGCCAACCCAGCAGTTCCTAAGCACCTAAATATGCAAGTAGATAAATAGGGACCACTTTGGTGGGAAGGTAATGGCGTTCCGTGCGCCTTGGCATATCGTCATGCCAGCCACATGACCACGGAAATTTGTCCTTGGACAAAACGCCAGCTCTACAGGCTTTGAAACGGAGATGAGCACCGCCCCTTACAGTTGGTAACGACTAGACCATTCAGTCGTGGGGAAACCTTTAACCTTTATCTATTGACAGCCATTGGACCCAAAATCTTTTTCTCTTTCCTACATACACTGTTTCTGCTCAACTTCAGAAAGTACTAAATTTTGTCCAAGACAAGAGCTGGTGGGAAGGAGTCATGGTGTGAGAGCAGCTCTTTATCTGCTGCATGTGGCCTGAGCCTTTCAGTTTTGTACTTCACCAAGACTCTAGACTCTGCTACTGAGTCCTGCGGGAAGACTTGTCCACATTCTCTGTCACTGCTGTTGAGGCCGACCCAAGCACAGTGCCACCTAGTGGCCCTTCAAGTAAATGCCAGATTGTCTGAGGCCGCAATCTGTCTCCATTAGTTGTGCTCTTTTCAGGATAACTCCCCTGCACAGACTCAGTCCTGCAAAGATCACACAAGACCCAGGAGAAATTTATACTTTAAGTGGGAGGCTTTTTTGACTAAACACCATGAAGCTTGGAGAGAGCAATCCCTGTAAATATGCACTGGACATAAATATGCACAGAACACACAGTAGGGCAGTGGTTCTCAAACTGTGGGTCAGGAGGACCCACTTGGTGGGTTGCAACATGATGTCAGGCGGGTTGCAGAAAGCTAGGAGCAGCCATCTTGGAAGCTGCAGACCTGACTCTTGCTAGATTCCTTTTGTGAGTATTAGCGGTTTGAATTTTCAAGTGAGGGTTGTTGTTTTTTCCAATTTGTTCAGTGTTTTTATATAATATTTGGTCCTAATCTTGCTTTCCCCTTTCATGGATCACTGCCTTGTCGTGGCGAAGGGGCTTGAGTAGCTCAATGAAGCTGTGAGCTATGCCATGTAGGGTTACCCAAGATGGACAGGTCATAGTAGAGAGTTCTGACTAAACGTGATCCGCTGGAGAAGGAAATGGCAACCCACTCCAGTACTCTTGCCAAGAAAACCTCATGGATTACAAAACTAAAAGGCTAAACGATATGACACTGGAAGATGAGACCCTCAGGTCGGAAGGTGTCCATTATGCTACTGGGGAAGAGCAGAACACGAGTACTAGTAGCTCCAGAAAGAGTGAAGTAGCTGGGCCAAAACCGGAAGGAAGCTCAGCTGTGGATGTGTCTGGAAGTGAAAGGAAAGTGCGATGCTGCAAAGAGCAATACTGCATAGGAACCTGGAACGTCAGATCTATGAATCAAGGTAAGTTAGATGTAGTCAAACGTGAGATGTCAAGGCTGAACATCGACATCATGGGAGTTAGTGAACTAAAATGGACAGGAATGGGAGAATTTAATTCAGATGACCATTATATCTGCTACTGTGGGCAGGAATCCCTTAGAAGAAATGGAGTAGCCTTCATAGTGAACAAGAGAGTGAGAACAGCAGTACTGGGGTATAATCTCAAAAGTGATAGAATGATTTCCATTCGGATCCAAGGCAAACCTTTCAACATCACAGTAATCCAAGTCTACGCCCCAACCACTGGTGCTGAAGAGGAAGAAGTTGACCGTTTCTATGAAGACCTAGAACAGCTTCTAGAATTAACACCCAAAAAAGATGTCCTTCTCATCATAGGGGATTGGAATGCTAAAGTAGGCAGTCAAGAGGTAATAGGAGTAACAGGCAAGTTTGGTCTTGGAGTACAGAATGAAGCAGGGCAAAGACTGATAGAGTTTTGTCAGGAGAACACATTAGTCATAGCAAATACCCTTTTCCAGCAACACAAACGGCGACTGTACACATGGACTTCACCAGATGGTCTACATCGAAATCAGATTGATTACATTCTTTGCAGCCAAAGGTGGAGAAGCTCTATACAGGCAGTAAAAACAAGACCTGGAGCTGACTGTGGCTCAGATCATGAGCTTCTTATTGCAAAATTCAGGCTTAAACTTAAAAAAGTAGGGAAAAGCACTAGGCCCTCCACGTATGACCTAAATCAGATCCCAAACAAATATACAGTGGAGGTGACAAACAGATTTAGAGGCTTAGATTTGGTAGACAGAGTGCCTGAAGAACTTTGGACGGAGGTCTGTAACATTGTACAGGAAGCAGCAACTAAAACCATCCCAGAGAGAAAGAAATGCAAGAAGGCAAAGTGGCTATCTGAAGAGGCTTTAAAAATAGCTGAGGAAAGAAGGGAAGCCAAAAGCAAGGGAGAAAGGGAAAGATATACCCAACTGAATGCAGATTTCCAGAGAACAGCAAGGAGAGATAGGAAGGCCTTCCTCAATGAGCAATGCAAAGAAATAGAGGAAAACAATAGAATGGGAAAGACTAGAGATCTTTTCAAGAAAATTGGAGATGTCAAAGGACAATTTCATGCTAAGGTAGGCACAATAAAGGACAAAAACGGCAAGGACCTAACAGAAGCAGATGAGATTAAGAAGAGGTGGCAAGAATACACAGAGGAACTCTATAAGGCCGATCTCAATGTTCCTGATAACCACAATGGTGCGGTCACTGAGCTTGAACCTGACATCCTGGAGTGTGAAGTCAAGTGGGCTTTAGAAAGCCTCACTAACAACAAAGCTAGTGGAGGTGACAGCATTCCAGTGGAATTACTGAAAATCTTAAAAGATGATGCTGTCAAAGTGCTGCACTCCATATGCCAGCAAATTTGGAAAACCCAGCAGTGGCCACAAGACTGGAAAAGATCAGTTTACATTCCAATCCCAAAGAAGGGCAATGCCAAAGATTGTTCAAACTACCGCACCATTGCACTCATTTCACATGCTAGCAAGGTGATGCTCAAAATCCTACAAGCTAGGCTTCAGCAGTATGTGAATCTAGAACTACCAGATGTACAAGCTGGTTTCCGAAGAGGCAGAGGAACTAGAGATCAAATTGCCAACATTCGATGGATCATGGAGAAAGCCAGAGAGTTCCAGAAAAACATCTACCTCTGCTTCATTGACTATGCTAAAGCCTTTGATTGTGTGGATCACAACAAACTGTGGCAAGTTCTTGAAGAGATGGGAGTACCAGACCACCTTATCTGTCTTCTGAGAAACCTGTACGTGGGCCAGGAAGCAACAGTTAGAACTGGACATGGAACAACCGACTGGTTTCAAATTGGGAAAGGAGTACGACAAGGCTGTATCCTGTCACCCTGCTTATTTAACTTATATGCAGAGTACATCATGAGGAAGGCAGGGCTGGATGATTCACAAGCTGGAATCAAGATCGCTGGGAGAAATATCAACAACCTCAGATATGCAGACGACACCACTCTACTGGCAGAAAGTGAGGAAGACTTAAAGAACCTGCTGATGAGGGTGAAAGAGGAAAGTGCCAAAATTGGCTTGAAGCTCAACATTAAAAAAACTAAGATCATGGCCACCACTCCCATCACTTCCTGGCAAATAGAAGGGGAAGAAATGGAAGCAGTGACAGACTTTATCTTCCTGGGCTCCAAGATCACCGCAGATGGTGACTGCAGCCATGAAATTAAAAGACATTTACTTCTTGGGAGGAAAGCTATGGCGAACTTAGACAACTTAATCAAAAGCCGAGACATCACCCTGCCAACAAAGGTTCGCATAGTCAAAGCGATGGTTTTCCCAGTAGCTATGTATGGCTGTGAGAGCTGGACCATAAGAAAGGCAGAGCGCCGAAGAATAGATGCTTTCGAATTATGGTGCTGGAGAAGACTCTTGAGAGTCCCCTGGACTGCAAAGAGGTCCAATCGGTCCATCCTACAGGAAGTCAAGCCTGATTGCTCCCTGGAAGGACAAATCCTGAAGCTGAAGCTCCAATACTTTGGCCACCTCATGAGAAGAGAGGACTCTTTAGAAAAGACCCTCATGCTGGGAAAGATTGAAGGCAAAAGGAGAAGGGGGCGGCAGAGGATGAGATGGTTAGATAGTGTCACCGAAGCGATGAACATGAAATTGGGTGAACTCCGGAAGCTAGTGGAGGACAGGGAGGCCTGGCGTGCTGTGGTCCATGGGGTCGCGAAGAGTCGGACACGACTTAGCGACTGAACAACAACAACAATCTTGCTTTCTTTCAGGGATGTTTAGTAGTTGTGCAATTGCTGCAGCCCAAGAACGCCAGTTTGCATTCCAGGAGTGCCATTTTATTATGTCACAATGATGGCACTTCCTGCTTGATGATGTCACTGTCGGCTCTGACATCACTCCCAGGTGAATGACATAACTTCCGGTGGGTCCCCACAAGAGTGCCATTCTAATAAGTGGGTCCCTGTCTAAAACGTTTGAGAACCACTGCACTTAGAGAACCACTGTGGACCACTGCAGCATGTGTGTGTGTGTGTGTGTGTGTGTGTGTGTGTGTGTGTGTGTGTCCCTGCACGTTTACAGCAAACAGTCCAGTGGGACTTCCACTGAAATAGGTGTGCAGTTTCAGAGACATGCATTGCACTTGTGGCAAACCCATTCATCTCGAGCGTGAATCAGTCCTGCGAAAAACACCCTCTTCTTGCAGCTCGATCCTAGGCAGGTTTACTTGGACGTAGATCCCACTGAATGCATAGGACTCAGAATGTTCTCATTTGTGGGGCGTAGAGTGGTTTGATTGCTTGGAGGTCCTGCGTCGGGCAGAACGCTCAGCTGTGTCACAAAGGCCTCTCTTTGTGCTTGCTCCCAAAACGAGGATCGCAGGTTCACACCGAAAAAGCTCATGAGAGAGAGGCTCAAAAGAAAAAAAAGATTAAAAAAAAAAAAGATGGAAGCATCACGTACGGAAATGCCCCGAATAGCTTCTTCAAGCATCAGTTTCCTTCTGGTGTGCTAAAGCAAGAGGACAAACGTCTTCGTAATTTCACTGCTCTGTTTGCATTTCATCCCCCTTGTTTTATCTAAGGGGAACCGTCAGCCAAAGCCTTCAGCTGGCATCAAGCAAAGGGAGGCTGCAGGGTGAGGCAATCACATCAACAACAGAAGCCCGTCCCTCCCCTCTGCCCTGCTCTTGCTACAGCACCAGCATGGACCGGTGCCTTCCTTGCCTGGGGCTCCCTGCCTCCTCTGGCACACACACAGTTGGGGATTGTAGGTGCCTGGATGAGGCTGGCAAGAAGAGTCAGATGGAGGAGCTGCAGAACCACACATCACGCCATCTCCAACCTGTCCCTCTTATCTGCCTGCATCGGATTTGCTTTGCTTTGCTTTGGACCGGCAGCAGACACGTGCAAGGGGCCACGTGACACTGATTGCCTCCCCCCTTGACAATCGTGAACCACAGGGCCCGAAGCACCATCAGAGGCCAGGGGCTCAGGCTGCCAACTGACCAGAGGAAGCAAAAGAAAAGAAAAAATCAGCCTGTGCCACTCTTGTGTCTTTCACAGCATCTTGTTCTGCACAAATAAACAGCGTCTGCTCAAGGGATGTAGATACGTATGACCACCAGTTCATATTTGCAGGGCAGGTTGCTACTGAAGACACACGGGAGTAGGCATTCGCTCGCACACACACACACACACACACACACACACACACACACACACACACACACAC
>JAJKFI010000022.1:2390059-2400520 GCA_029204185.1 Lerista edwardsae | reverse complement strand
AGAGAGAGAGAGAGAGAGAGAGAGAGAGAGAGAGAGAGAGAGAGAGACTGGCTGCCTGGAGCCAAGTGGCAGCAAGCTGGAAATGAAGATCTTGCAGCGAAGAGCAAAGGCTTCTGCTCTCCATCTCAGGCCCTTTGATTGCAGCCCGAGCCTTGGCAGGGCAGGCCCTTGGTGACCCATTGTTTTTTCTGGATGTCGCCTTGGCAATGCCTTCCTCCCCCCCCCCGCTTCCCCCCCCCTCCCCAGAGGTGAAGAAAAAAATGCAGCAGCAGCAGCAGCAGCCTCAAGCGCCGGAGTGAAGCATTCCTTCCAGCCCTCCCCTCCCACCCAGTCCCCCAAGTGCTGGCAACAGACTCTCCCTAGGTACCCCAGGCATCCACTCAAGCACCAGGAGAAGCAGACAAAAGCAGCCTCATCGCTCAATATATAGGTTTCTTTTAATATAAAAAAGTGTCTATTAAAAATTCCTTCCTAAATACACAAAAAGACCAGTTGGGGTGCAGGGGAGAGGGGCGGGTGTGTGGGCGGGGAAACAACCAAAAGGGGAGGGGCCTCTGGGGGTGGCGGATGAAGGCAACAGTGGCCTGGGAAAGGAATCAAGCAAGCGGGAGCGCAGATGGTGATCATCAGAGGTGTGGTCCATCTCCAAGCGACTACCGAGTCTGGTATAGTTTAGTTTTAAGCATTGCACAGGTCAGTTCAGTAACGGACGACACAGGACTGGGGTGGGGGGGGGAAGGGGAGTTCTGTTTGATTTGCACAATCCACAAAGCTGTACATACGTTTCCAAATCTGGGAATAAGGAGGGAATAAGGAGGACAGGACAAAGGTTGGAAAAAGAGTCTTTTGCTCGCTCGTTCTCACGCACGCACACACGCACGCACACGCGCACACTCTTGCACACCCTGAGCTCAGCACTGGCGCATCGGGGCACACACAGAGGAAGGTTTACAAGTGGCCAACGAGAACTCAGAAACTGCCTTTGCTCCCCTCCCTCTCTTCCCCTCCCCAACAAAATAGGGTATATTTGCTTGTCTTTTAATCTTTTTTTTTTCTCCTAGGTTTTTTTTAAATACAAATTTGGATCTTTGGGTGCGTACTGTCAAAAAAAACCAACCAACCAACCAACCAACCAAAAAACCCCCAAATTTCCCCCCTTCCGATAAACAACAAAAAAAGGCAACTCAAACCCTCCATGAAACCCATGCTGAAATTTGCACGTCACAAAACCACAGCAGATGTACAGATGCCATATACAATACACAATTTATAATAAAACATTATATACAATAAATAGGTCTTGTTACTTTTTTTGTCAATCAATCTGCAAATAGAGTTTTCTCAGTGCATACGTGACACAATTAGCTTCTCTCCTGCTTTGACTCTCAATGGACTCCTTTCTTTTATTTTTTCTCTCTCTCTCCCTCCAACGTTTATTTCTGATTCGGAAAACATCGCTTTCTGGATGTTTTCCTTTTGCTTGCTTTTTTTTTTTTTTTTTTTGATTTTTTTTGTCTTTTTACATTTTTGAAAAGTATTTACAATTGCTGGTTTTGTGCAGAAAGAAAACCCCCATTTTCCCCTCCCCAACTTGCTTCTCAACAGAGACAAGCCTCTCGAGTGATAGAGGGGCAACACCCCAAGGGGTGGGGTGGGGGCACAGGGATACAGAGAAGGGTGGAGTGGGGGAACAGGCAACATGGGGATTCCTTCTTCTTGCTGGGATTTCTCAGTGGAGGAGGACTTCTCCGGCCAAACTTCCCTTTCTTCCACCCCTGAAAAGAAGTCAAGAGGAACCAAAGAGGGACAGTTTGTCGCAAGAGCGTAGCCAGTGTGGTTGGGGGAGGTCTTCGCATTGGCTCTGGAAACAACTGGGAACAGAAACAGAAACGGGAAGAGTTTATAGCACGAAATACCACGCTATTTCCCCCCAAATAAGACCTAACCGGAAAACAAGCCCTAGCGTGATGCTTCAGGATGCTCGTAATATAAGCCCCACCCCCAAAATAAGCCCCAGGTAAAATCGTCAGCCAGATGGACACATTTACGTAGTACATTTGTTGCAACATAGGACAGACGTGTTGAATTGTAAACTAATAATGCTAACGTATAATCAAATGCAAATAAATAATATTATTGACATTAATACTTAAAAGAAAGGGTAATATGAATTATAATTAAGTTTTTGTAAATACCCAAGTGGGCCCCTTTGAACAAGAGGTAAACGCCTATGTAAACAGATGAAGTAGAGCGTGGTACTCAAACTGTGGGTCGCGACCAGTGGTGTCATCTACTCTCGTGGAGACGGAACGCTGGGCAGGACGTACGTTTGATTGGCAGCCCGGTCCGTGCGGTTCCGCCATCTTCCCTCCGCCACACGGGCTGCCCTCAGTCGCCGCGCCCCACCGCTGCTCGCCCAGCTCCATGATGGACGTGGGGGGGGGGGGACGTGGGGCATGCTGGGTGCCTGGGCGAGCAGGAAGGACGGCAGAAGCAAACGGGCAGGCAGCCAATCAAATGTAAGCGTTCCGTCTCTGCGAGAGTAGATGACACCACTGGTCGGGACCCATTTGGTGGGTTGCGACCTGATGTCAGGTGGGTCGCGGAAAGCTGGGAGCAGCCACCTTGGAAACTGCAGACCTTACTCTTGTTACATTTCTTTTGTGAGTGTTAACAGATTGAATTTTCAAAAATTTTCTTGAACATTTTTAAAATGCTTTTAGTTCAGTGCTTTTACATAGTGTCTTGTCCTCATCTTGCTTTCTGTCAGGGATGTTTCCTGGTTGTACAATTGCTGCAGTCTAAGAACGCCAATTTGCATCTCAGGAGTGTCATTTGATTATATTGCAGTGAAAGCACTTCCTGCTTGAAGATGGCACTTCCTGCCATGACATCACTTCCGGTGGGTCCCGACACAAGTGCCATTCTAAAAAGTGGGTCCCAGTCTAAAAAGTTGAATACCACTGAATACCAGTTGAATACCACTGAACTAGAGACTTATTGCTGAATGAACAATCAGAGTACAGACACAATGCACGAATAATGTGCGCGCTTGTTAACCAACGGACGTGGTTGTGTCTAATATGAATCTTGTTGTGCATGAATAAATGTAGATTGTTGTACATGAAAAAATAAGACATCCGCTGAAAATAAGCCCTAATGCATCTTTTGGAGCAAAAATTAATATGAGACCCGGTCTTATTTTTGGGGAAATACGGTAGAAGCCAACGCACCAACAAAGGAGCTCCACAGAGCACAAGAACACATTTTCAATAGCAGGCCTTAGGCTCTGAAAGGAAACTATCTGAGAATGCTGTGGAACCAGTGGTTGGGGAATGAGCCCGGGGGGGGGGATGCCCCCGGGGGCAGGCCACATGGTGTCCCTGCGCCCTCCAGAAGCTGTCTGAAGCCTTCAGAGGGCCGTTGAACAGTGAGGCAAGGAGTTCCACAGATTAATTACCAGTTGGGTCAAAAAGTATTTCCTTTTATCCGTTCTAACTCTCCCAACACCCAATTTTAGCGGATGTCCCCTGGTTCTGGTGTTGTGAGAGAGGGAAACGAACATCCCTCTATCGACTCTATCCCTCCCGTGCATAATTTTGTACTTCTCAAGGCCCCCCTCAGGCACCGTTTTTTTTAAATAGACCGAAGAGTCCCGAATGCTGCAGCCTTCCCTCATAAGGGAGGTGCCACAGCCCAGCCATCATTTTGGTCACCCTCTCCTGCTCCTTTTCTAGTTCCACTATGTCCTGTTGGAGATGTGGGGACAAGAACTGTATGCTGTACTCCAGGTGTGGCCTTACCATCGATTTGTACAATGGCATAAAATCTCAAGATGTGTACTGGTGTGCGCTGAGGTCACTTTTGTGTATGCTCAGAGGCACTCTTGATAGCACATGGATCAGAGATGAGCTCTGACGGGGATACACTCTCTTCTGCGAGATGACCCCAACTCGAAAGTTAGCCCTGCGCGCATCACAGGGGTCTTTTGGACCCAAATGCTAAACCAGGGCTCCTGGGCCCAAGGGGGAGGCTCTCTGCTTCCAAGGCCAACTTGTGGGGGTTGAGAGGCATAAAAACGCAGAGGATCAGAGTGCTTCTCCCTCCTTGTGAAAGATGTTGGAGGCCCTCAGGCAAAAGGAACAGAGTGACAGGCGTCTGAGGGAAGCCAGCGATGAGGAGAGCTGAGGGACCAGTTGTCATAGGGATTGTGAAGGCTGGAAACGCTCAGCTGAGGTAACCCGGGGGAGAAGGAAAAGACACCCACTGGACAACCACCACCAAGAGGCTCTCATGAGTGGCATCAAAATGGCCGCCAGTATGCCCAGACAACACTCCCACCCAAGCAACACAAGGGGAGGCTCTCCTGGCTGGGGCCTAGCTCTGCAACCTAGGGCAACCAGGCTGAGCCTGGAAGGAGGTGCAACCAGGAGCACGAAGAAGAGCAAGCATTTTCCGTCTTCATAGCTATAAGGGACAGAGACGTACGCAACTTCCACTTTGGCATGGGGCAAGCGTTACACTGGCTTCCTGTGGCTTCTAATTATTGTTTGTGCATATTAGACTAGGCTCTAATAAGAACATAAGAAGAGCCCTGCTGGATCAGGCCAAAGGCCCATCTAGTCCAGCTTCCTGTATCTCACAGCGGCCCACCAGGCTGCCTCAGGGAGCACACGAGACAACAAGATGCCTGTATCCTATTGCCACTCCCTTGCACCCAGTACTCTGAAATAGCCTACTACTAATGTAACAAGGTTGCACAATCCATCATTGCCTATAGCCCACGATGGACTTTTCTTCCAGGAATCCGTCTCGAGTCTCGAAGACTCGAGGCCTTCAACGGTTGGAAGGTGGACATGGACTGTGTGGAGGATGGAGGGGATGTGACCTGACCTTGAGGCCTCTGCCAGTGTTCTTCAAGACCCCGGCCTGCCCAGCTTGAACAGAAGGCAGGGGTCCTAAGTGAAGTGGAGCCCACCAGAGACTTTGGACAGGTTGTGTTGAGCAAGCTTTCTAATCGCCAGTGAGCTCCCATGGAGGCTCCTTCTCCCCCTGGCAGTGCCATCCCCACAGCTCTCAGCCTTGTCTCATGTCCTTTCCCCCTTTCAGAACTGAGTGCACATGCTACTCTTGTCTGATGCCAGATAAGGTACCCCTTGCGCTTAACCCCATTGATCCCATCGGATCAACTCAGCGGTGCTATGCTGCCGGAACGCTGGGTGGGACATCCGGGTGATCGACAGCCCGCCCGTCACGTTCCGGAGCGTTACGCCGTTTGCGTAACCAATTACGCCGCTTGCGTACGTTACGCAAACGGCGTAACGCTCCGGAACGCGACAGGCGGGCTGTCGATCACCCGGATGTCCCGCCCAGCGTTCCGGCAGCATAGCGCCGCTGGATCAACTGTTTGTTATCTGCGAATTTGCTATCTGTGACCAAACTGGGAGGAACAGAATTGCTACTTTCCCCGTTACCTGTGCCTCTGTCCTCGTTACCAGAGATTCTCCAAAGGATGCAGAGACCTTCAGAATGGCACCTGCGACCAGCGCTGACCCTTTTGAAATGGCCGGCAGAAGCATCCACCTGGAGCCATGTTTAAGGAGTCCTTGCTGGTCGCAGGTGCCCTTCTGAAGGTCCCTGCAGCCTCTGGATGGTCTCAGCAGCAATCAGAGATCTTTGGGCACTTCCTGCTGCACTCTGCTGGCTTCCTGAGGGTCTCTGCTGGATTCTTCTGATGGCAGATAAGGAGCCGCTTGCACCTAACCCCACTGAATGTTCCCATAGGATCAATGGTTCATTATCTGTGAATTTGCTATCCGTGAGGATTTCCAGGAACCCAACCCTAGCGGATAATGAGGGTTGACTGTACCTATATTACGCGCAAGTCCATTCTTAAGGACCAACCTAACCTTTGCTGCATTTTATTACATTTTTCTAGACCGCATTTTTAACACTCAGTGCTCTGGGGCTTTCTAAGCACTCAGCCCCAAAGCCATGGTGATAAAACAGCTAGGAAAGCATTAAAGGAACACATAGCCCCATCTTCCCCCTCCCCCCACTCTCCACTGAACGGGTTTAAATGAGCATTTAATGTGACTTTAATGTGGCTATTTCAGTATGCTAATCCAATATCGACTGATTGTTTAAAGGGAAGCCCCCTCTCTGAAACCGGAACAAGTTGGAAAGCAACAAACCTGGCTCACAATTAGAGCCAAATTACCCCGGCCCTGATGGCTGTGCGTCTAACCCTGATTAAAGCTGGAAAATCACGAGGAGAGGAGCACAATCCAGACAGACACCTGCACACCAGGGACACGTTTTCTGGTGGCAGAAAAGGTGTGCAAGAGGAGGGAGAGCCTTGATTGCTAGAATTAAAGGCGCAGGCGCAGCCAGAAGAGAACGAAGCCAAGAGGCAGACTAGGGCGAAGCTGAAGGGTGTAGCAAGAGGGTGACAGGCTGGGGACAAGAGTCTTCTGCTAGATGTGACAGGGACAAGGCGGTGGCAATGGCGAGACCTGCGCAATATCCGGCGCACCTTAGGCGCACTGGGGAGCCTCCCTGGGACAAGGGCATGTTTGTGCTCTTGCCCCCAGGGGAGGCTCCAGCAAGTTTATTTTATATATATTTGACCCCGGCTTTATATATACATATACATATACATATACATACACACACACACACACATACACATACATACATACACATATACACATATACACATATACACATACATACATACACATACACACACACACACACACAAAACCTTTATCGGCATGCACACTACACACAGCCTGTTGCTCCCTGTTAGGGGTCATTGTCATGTGTACAAAAATGCGCCATGAATTCACTAAGACCTCATACACATAATTTACATGGAACTGACTCGAGCCTGAATCTTCTGCTCAGCTCGGGGAAGGAATTTTGCCACTCTCACAATGCCCTCAGGAGGGCCATCATGAAGAAGAAAAATGAGTTTGCCTGGAAAGTGGGATTGGGTATCTAAAGCCGGGGTCAAATACAAAGCCCGGGCTTGGACATGGATACCACAATGAATATGGGGGAGGGACTCTACAGAACCTGTATGACATGGGCGGGAATGGTAAGAGACGTGGTGGCGCAGCGGGTTAAACTGCTGAGTTGCGAACTTGCTGACCGGAAGGTTGGCAGTTCGAGACCGCGCAACGGAGTGAGCTCCTGTCGCTTGTCCCAGCTCCTGCCAACCTAGCTGTTCGAAAGCACTTAAAATGCGAGTAGATAGGAGCCTCTTAGATGGAAAAGTAACGGCGTTCTGTGCGCTACAGCGTATAGTCATGCCGGCCACATGACCATGGAAGCTTGCCCTAGGATAAACACTGGTTCTTCGGCTTAGAAACAGAGATGAGAACTGCCCCCTACAGTCGGTCACAACTAGACCATTCGGTCGTGGGGAAACCTTTCCCTTTTTAATAGTCAGGGAAGGGCATCTTATTACACCTTCCCTGTTTTTTCCTTTTTTTTAAAAAAGGGGTCTTTATCTCTCTCCCTTTTCCCTCTTTTTTTTTTTTTTTTTTTTACAAAAACCTATGGGGAGGCTGGAGCCCTAATAGAGGCATGAGCATGTGCCCATCTTTGCTCGGCTGCATGATCAGCTACACCTCAATAGAAGGGGGAAGCTGAGTGACTGTATTGTGGCATGCAGGAGGTGACACAAAACAGCCAATATCACCTTTCCTACAGAACGGTTAGACAGACCTGTGACACACTGCAACCGGTAATTCTCTCTCTTCTCCTGCTTTCTTTTTCAAGCTCAACAGCACCGACAACCATAAGAAAATGCCTGCGCTGCCACTTGTGTCAGCATGCCGAAGGTGAGGGTGTGGCACATTTATTTATCAAGACATTTCAACTGCCCCACAAGGCACCTAACCCGATGACAAATTTAAAAGGCACCCTAAAAACCAAGAACCAAAACCGCAGGGCCAATTACAATTACAGCAGCAGCCAAGACTAAAATTCAACTCCATCGCGAGCAGGTGGGTCCCAATTCACCAGTTCTTGGGCAAGTGCTCTGGAAAACAGCAAGAGGTGGGTTCCTCCTCTTGTCCGAAGACAGGTACAGTCAGTCCCCTTTGTATGTGACTTCACTATTTGCAAGGGACAGAACTGCTACTTAACGAGGACATTTGCAGTGTTTGGGGCTCTTCAGTCTAGAAAAAAGGCGCCTGAGGGGGGACATGATTGAGACATACAAAATTATGCATGGAAGGGATAAAGTCGATAGAGGGATGTTCTTTTCCCTCTCTCAAAACACCAGAACCAGGGGGCATCCGCTAAAACTGAGGGTTGGGAGAGTTAAAACAGATAAAAGGAAGTACTTTTTTACCCAGCGGGTAGTTAATCTGTGGAACTCCTTGCCACAGGAGGTGGTGATGGCATCTGGTCTTGATGCCTTTAAGAGGGGATTGGACGGATTTCTGGAGGAAAGGTCCATCGTGGGCTATAGGCAATGATGGATTGTGCAACCTCCTTACAAAGGTGGTGGGCTACTGGTACCGGGTGCAAGGGAGTGGCAACAGGATGCAAGCATCTTGTTGTTTCATGCCTCCCTGGGGCACCTGGTGGGCCGCTGTGAGATACAGGAAGCTGGACTAGATGGGCCTTTGGCCTGATCCAGCAGGGCTTATGTTCTTATGAGGACGAAATCTGCACTTCTGTTATTGTTATCCACTATGCAGAGACCTTCCAAAGGCTGAAGGTACTTTCAGAATGGCACCTGCAACCAGTGCTGACCCTTTTAAAATGGCTGGCAGAAGCAGCCTCTAGCCATGTTTAAGAGGTCCACGCTGGTGGCAGGTCCCTGCAGCCTCTGGAAGGTCTCTGTAGCACTCAGAGATCTTTTGGCCCTTCCTGCTGCACTCTGCTGGCTTCCGGAGGGTTTCTGCTGGATTCTTCTGATGGCAGATAAGGCTGTTTTCCAGAGCACAATGCAGTCTGGTTCCCCCTTGCGGGAGCAACCTGGATAAAGTCGCCTGTGGGTTCTTTCCATTTGTGTGGCTGCACCATGACCGAAAGAGCAATGAAAAGGATCAAGGTGGTTTCAACCACCAAGAAAACGGACACTTACCGAGAGAGGGCAACGTCTCCAAGATCCAGTCACAAGCTTGTCAAAATCTGCTGAGCTCTCCAAAGAAAAGAAGCAACAAAAATGTTGGTTGTGTGTTGTTGTTGTTTTTTTAAAAATTTTTTAAATGCAAACAAACTGGGAGAAAAATAAAGAAACTCTCTCTCTCAAAAAAAGAAAAGATGAGGAGGAGGGGAAAAAAAGATGAGGAGGGAGAAAATGCCGAGTCTTCAGTTTTCGTCACTGAGTTTTCACTGGAGTTCACAGATTAGACGGTTTTCTTTTCCCTCCCCTCCCCAAAGAAAAAAAAAGATCCCCTTTCCCGTGGCCATCCTTGTGTATTGTCCATTGCCTTCCAGTGTGATTCTTGTACACATGCTGCGGGCAGGATCCTGCGGGACCCACTCACTCTGCTGGGGTGGTGGCCGCAAACGATTGTCTTTCTGCTAGACTGCCGGGTGGAAGGAGGGCTGATGACACAGTCCGGGTCAAAAATTGCCTCCATGCCATTCTCAAAGAAAGCGAGTTTGTTTTTGTGGGGTTTTTTTTTTTAAATATATTTTCGTTTTTTTCTTTTTTAAAAAAGGGTCTTTATCTCTCTCCTTTTCCCCTCTTTTCCTTTTTTTTGTTTTTTGTGGTTTTTTTTTTTACAAAAAAACAAAAGAACCGACAAATGAACAAACAGAAGAAAAAAAATCAGTTTTTTTTCCGATTTCCATTAAATACAGAACTTGAAAAGTGTTCCAGAAAAAGTGCTGGCTAAAGAAGCTCTGAAAAAGAGAGAGAAAGAGAGACACACATCAATCCATCCATCCATCCATCCATCCATCCATCCATCCATCCATCCATCCAACAGTATTTATATACCGTTTTTCAACACAAAGTTCACAAAGTGGTTTACAGGCAAATACTAATAAGAAAATTAAATGGCTCCCTGTCCCAAAAGAGCTTACAATATTAAAAAAATGCAGAATACCACCAGTGACAGCCACTAGAAAAGACACTTTGCAGGGATGAGTAGGCACAATTACTCTCCCCCTGCGAAATATAAGAGGAACACCACTTGAAGAAGTGCCTCTTGCCCAGGTAGCAGGGTCCACACTATCCAGTTTTAGTCCATTCTGCTGGAACAGGGTGATTCATTAGGGAGAATACAGTCGGAACCCCCTGAGTAAGGGGTAATTTACTGAGGTAAATTTCTGAGGTAAATTTCTGAGGTAAAATTCTGAGGTAAATATGAGGTAAATAAAGCAAAGTCTGGCCAGCACAAGGGCCACCGTAAAGCGCATTTGGGCCACTCTCCGATTCAGGTGGGATGGCGCATGTCTGTGTGCTGGCCTCTGTGACTCCAAGAGTGG
>JAJKFI010000022.1:2375745-2390049 GCA_029204185.1 Lerista edwardsae | reverse complement strand
GAATGCCAGATACAAGGGAGTGGCATTTGGACCATTCTCGGATTCAGGTGGGATGGCGCACGTCTGTGTGCCGGCGTCTCTGACCCCAAGAGTGGTTCAAACATACTTTACGGTGTTCCTTGTGCCAGCCAAACTTGGCTGGCCTAACCCCAGGTTAGGCTTGCACCCTCAGAACGAAAAAGAAATGTGAGTGCCAAAGAAACAATGACGTGCTTGAACTGAGAAAAGTGTCAAGCATGAGAAAAGGCTCTGACAAAAAAACCCAAGTCGCTGCGGGCTGGATAAAATCCAGTGGCGGGCTGGATATGGCCCCTGGGCTGTAGTCTGTAGACCCCTGAGCTAGTGAGAAGCCGATCATTGAGGCTTGCAGTGGCACACCAAATCCGTGGCGCCTCAGACCCCGCTCAATCCACCACTGATGCAATCTGCATCATGTAGCTGCGTGGATGGGTTGGCAGTGAACATGCTGGGCACGTGGGCTTTGGTGTCATAAAGCATCACACAGTCCTTGGCAACCACCGCGACGTGTCCAACTGCCCCAGGCACCCTCTGCCCCCAAAGCATGCCCCTCCCTTCCTCCCAGCGTCACGCCCAACACCTACCCTGAAACAAAACCTCGTTGTCCGGTTGGCACTTCAGAGGACACTACAATGAGGTGACCGTGAACGTGTCCTCGGGGTGTTGCTCTACAATTGGACCCAAAAACCCGCTCTTCTGGGCTGTGGCCATGATGGGGTGCCCTTGGGGTGCAAAGCTGGGGTACCTGTAGTTCTCCTGCAGTGGCAACATAGAGTCTCTCGGGACTGGGGAGATATTCAAGTCGTTCATCAAGGGGCAAATGTACGCCCCCCGGTGGTGAGCCCTGGCCATGTCCATGGGCTCCTTCTCGCTCTTAGAAGGGTTGGTGCTAGGGGGGCTGGTCAGGTGGGGGTTGAGGCAGGAGGCGTCGGGGCTTCTCCCCATGAAGTCCACCAGCATCCCAACGCCAGCTTTGTTGTCGTAGGGAGGGCTGCGGGTGCTGGAGGTGGGGGAGTACCAGTAGCTGGGGTTTTTGCAGCTGGGGGAGTCGTAGTGTGGCTGAGACATGGGCAGGTCCCGGCAGGTCATGTGCGCCGCCGAGTGGGACAGACCGCCGGCCCCTTGCAGGCTGTGTTTGAGCGAGTCGCAGGCCGGAAGCTTCCGGATGTCGCTGGGCCGCAAGTCCTCCTTAAAGGCCAGGGTGGGGGAGCAGTTGGGCGAGAAGGCTTTCTGCAGGCCTGCTTCGAAGACAGTCTGTGGGGCGGGCGGGGCGGCCAGCGGGTGGGGCAGGGGAGGGAAATGCTTGCTCTCCAGGTCCGGCTGGCCCAGGCCGGGGGAGTCGCTCTGGAACCCTTGCCCAAAGGTGCCGTCGGAAGGGGTGGAGGGGTTCATGGAGTAAGGCCCAGCGTAATCACAGGGGTCTCTTTCGCTGAGCCCGAAGCCCCGGGACTGGGAGGGCAAGGGGGACATGCTGCTGTCTCCGCTGTAGTAGTCCAGGCCCAGATCGGTGCTGTCTTGGAACAAGGGGTTGACCGGCTGCGACTTGGTGGGGAACTTGGCTTTCCCGGTGCCCCTCTCCTTCTTGGAGGCGCAGGCCCCCCCGGGAGCCCCGTGGCTGCCTGGCCCCCGTGCCCCGCTTAGAAGGATAGGTGGCATTTGAGAAGCTCAAGTGGGCGGCATCGAAGATGTCCACCTTCTTCCGCCGGCCGCGTCCCGGCTTAGAGCTGCTCTGGAACAGGACGCTCTGGTTCCAGTTGTAGCCCGGGGCGGAAGAGGAGTCGTTCCAGTCCATCATCAGCTTCTCCAGGCTGGAGAGGCTGGACTGGCCTTCGCTGGAGGAGGCCTCGCTGTTGGCCCTTCGGTAGCCGCCGGGCTGGTTGAACTGGGTGCTGTCGGAGGAGGACTCGGAGAAAGTCTCGGAGACCGTCTGCTGCTTCGCCTTCTGCGGGGTGTAGTTGGAGATGTCCAGGATCACGTTGGGCTCGTTGATGTGGCAGTCGAAGCCCGGATTGTAGAGCTGGTTGAAGGCCTCCGAGTTCCAGTCCAGGCTGCCGTAGCCTTGCCGGAAAGCCCACTGGGAGGCGCTGGGAAACTGCCGACAGTTCTCCGGGGAGGGCTGGAAGGAGGCGGAGCCCTTCGGAACCATGTAGCCACCGGGGGACACAGTGCTTGCTCGGCTGTCGCACCGCATGGGCGTGTGGGAGGAGCTGGAGAACTGGCTGGGGTCGGAGCTGTTGAAGAAGGCTGCCTTGCTCAGCGGGAGGCTGGGGCCCGACGCCTGCTGGGCATAGCTCACGCTGTGGGCGCTGCTGGGCGAGGACGGCAAGCTGTTGCCGCTGCCGTAGGTGAAGCTGCAGTCTTTGCTGTTGGGGCAGTCCTGCGTCGCTGCGTGGTAGGTCTTCCCTTGCTGGAACAAGCTGGACGGCGTCACGCTCTGCCCGCCGCCACCGCCGTAGCCGCCGTACTGTGCATAGCTAGAGGCCGCTGTGGAATGAGCCGTGGGCGACCTGGAGACGGCCGAGAGTGGCGCCAGCTTCTGGAAGGCGTCGGTGCCACGGCACTCGGACGTGGCCTGGGACATGCTGTATCCCGTGGCCCTGCTGGAAGGGAACGACTGCCGGCTGGGCATGACCGTGTGGTAGGGCGCCTCAGTAGTAGTGGTTGCGGTGGTGGACGAAGGGGTCACTTTGCCCCCCCGGCTTGGGTACGAGGCCATCCCCCGCTGGGTGGCAATGGCGTTGGGAGGGGCTGTGTAGGTGGGCGTGGACTTCCGCGACTCGGAGCGCGTGTTGGCGAGGGCAAAGTCCAGCAGGTCGGAGGAATCGTCCGAATCCAGCAGGGAGCGGAAGTAGCCCGTGAAGAGGCTGTGCCTCTCCTGGCTGAGCTCGGACTGCGACGACGGGTTGCTCCCGCCGTAAAAGCTCGCCCTGCTGGAAGAGCTCGCCTCCAGCGCCGAAGCATTGAAGGTCCGGGAATCGGCACCTTGGTAGCTGCAGTTCCTGTTGACTTGGCCAGAGAGGTGGCCGTGGTGGGACATCCAGGAGCTCTCCTTCACCCCACCCCACTCAGAGGCGCCGTCGCTGAAGTTCTGGCCGGGGTTCTGCTCTGGAAACAGCACCCCGTTCTTGCGGGACCGCCTCTTCCTCTTGGGCTTCTCCATGGAGTCGGGCTCCGGCCGGCCCCTCTTCCGCGGGTGGACCGGGTCGGCGTGCATGGCCGCTGCGCTGGGGCTCGCCTTCTTCTTCTTGCCGATGCCTTCGAAGAAGTCGCTAAAGGAGCAGTGCGAGGAGCGGGCAGAGTGGCCCCCTCCGCGCCCGAACCCGCCCCCTTTGCCACCGCGCCTGCGGAAGCTCTGGACGCGGTGCAGGAAGTGGGAGATGCTCTGGGTGTCGGGGGCCTGGTGGATGGAGTCCGGCTCGCTGGGGGTCCAGCAGCGCGGAGGGGAGCAGCGGGCTGAGCACTGGCTCTGGCGGTTGAGGAACGCCAGCTTGGCCAACACGTCCGAGTAGTCGGCCTTGCTGTCGTTGGTGTCCGCCACGTAGGAGGGCTGCGGGGAGGCAAGCTTCTGCTTCCTCCGCCTCCGCTTCTTCACCTCCGGGGTGGGCTCCTTGGGCTTGCAGGGCCCCAGCATCAGGTTCTTGGGGGGGCGCCCTCGTTTCCGCTTCAGGATGATGGGCATCTCCCCGGGAGGGAAGACGACCACCACGTTCCGCCCGTTGTTCTTCATCTTCAGCAGCGGCGTGGGCTCGGCGGAGGGGCAGGCCGTCATCTCCCTGCCCATCACGCTCAGGTTGCTCTGGAGGGAGGAGACCTTGTAGGTCGTCTTGTTCCTCCTCCCGAGGGAGACGGGGATCTTGGCCATCTTCACCACCATCCTGCGCGCCCCTCGGCACTTGGGCTTCGGGGCCTGCAGGCCGGTGGCGGCGGCTTTCTGGCTGTCGTCAGGCTCCAGCATGGAAAGGACAGGATCCGCCGCTTCGTCAGGCGCAACCACCGCCACGGGCACGCTGGCTTCCTCCGGCTGGGCCACCACCACCTCCACGGGGACAGCCGTGGGGAGGACTCTGGTCTCGGCCGCAAGCTCTGCTCGCCGCCCCCGCCCTCCCCGCCGTCGGCGGCAGAGAATCTTTGGCTTGTCTGCTCTCCGAAGCGCGTACTTCCTGTGGTCGTCTCTTCCTCGCCCCGCCCCACGCCTGACCACCCCTCTCAGCGAGCAGCCTCCGAGGCGGGGCGGGGCTTGCAGCCCGTGTGCTCCCAGGGACTCGCCCGTCTCTAGCTGGGGCAGGGGGCTCAGCAACGGGGCCTCCGGATCCAGGAGCTGAGCTTGGGAGTCGAGCAGCTGGTGATCCAGGGACCCCAAAGACTGGAGCCCGAGCGGCTCGGAAAGGGGCTCCAGGGACTGGAGGGACAGCGAGTCGGACAAGGGCTCCAGCGCCTGCAGCTCCAAAGGCTCGAGGGTCTGCAGCCCCGGCGGCGCGGGCAGCGGCTCCACGGTCTGCAAAGCCAGGGGTTCCGGAGGAGGCTCTAGGGATTTGGAGTCCACCAGCTGAGGCTGGTGCTCCAAGGACTGGGAGCCCAAGAACTGGGACCTGGAGTCTAGCCCCTGGCCTTGCAGCAACTGGGGCAGGGACTCTGGGTGCTGGTGGTCCAGCAGGGGGGGGGCCTGGGCACGCCAGGGAAGCCAGCTCGCTCAGAATGTCCGTCTCGGCCAGCTCGGCGTAGTCGGTCGCGTCCGACTCGGAGTTGCTGGCCTCGTCCAGGCTGCTGGGGGCCTTCAGAGCAGGACTCCCCTGGCAGGCTGGGTAATGGGCTCCCTGATTGTCCGCCCCAGGCTCCCCCACGTAGAGGCTGGGCCGGATCTGCTTGGAGAGCTCGGCTTTGGCACCGCACTGGGCTGGGAGCTCCTCGGGGCTGCGGATGCTGCTGGCCAGCAGGGGGGAGGAGTAGAAGCTGTACTGCAGGTCCTGATCCCGGCTCCCCTCGCTGGGCTGCGGCTGGCTGTTCAGCTGTAAGGTGCTGCAGTCCAGGTGGACGCCGCAGCTCTTCAGGTCCTGGGAGAGGCGGTCGATGTCCTTCATGATATCGATGAGCTGCACCACAGGGTAGAGGTTGATGCGGCCGTTCCCGCACTTGCTCT
The DNA here is from genome assembly GCA_029204185.1 of Lerista edwardsae. Lineage (NCBI taxonomy): Eukaryota > Metazoa > Chordata > Lepidosauria > Squamata > Scincidae > Lerista > Lerista edwardsae. Next base: position 2,384,894 of record JAJKFI010000022.1, on the reverse strand, counting down.
TGAGCAGAGAGATGATGCTGTCGATGTTGCACCTGCCGGAGGCCAGCGTGGCGTTGGAGAAGGTCTGGGAAGCCCGGTCATGCGTGGCCGTCTCCTCCAGTCCTCGGGCCTCGCCTGGGGGCAGGTCCTCTGCCTTGGCGCTGCCCTGGGCGTGGAGACTCTTGCAGCTACGGTCGGCCACGTCCGCGTGGCGCACGGCGCCGGATTTGTGCTCCTGGCCTGAGCAAGAGCCTTCCGGAAAGCTGAGCATGCTGAAGGACAAGGCTTTCTCGGCCAGGCACACGGGCGCCTTCTGACCCGGGTGCCCTGCCTGGTAGAACTTTGGCTCGTGGGAGTAATCGGAGGCGCCGTGGACGGTGCCCCCGGACAGCGCTGGTGGGCCCTGGGACTTCAGGCGCTTCCTCAGGTCGTCCTCGCCGGCATGCCTCTTGGCCAAGCAGTTGCTGGGATGGGCGTCTGCAGCGGCTGAGCCTGGACCTGGGGTGGGCAAAGAAGGAGAGGTTAAGCTTCTATCCTAGTGGCTGCAGGAGCATGCAACAGGCAGCGGCACCCACTTTTAGGGCTCCCGGGCATGGGTGTTTCCCTGGGGCACTGCCATATAACATGGGGCGACGCAATATGTGTGACATGAAGAGGTTGCCCCGATGTCAGGTTCTTCTTTCCCGGCAATGCGGACACTGGGAACACTCAGCGATGTCATCTGGGCAGGACGGTCCGGAACGCCGTTCCGCTTGTTCCGAGGACGGGCCGCCATTGCATGGCAGATGCCGCACACTTTTTGGCTTGCCCGCCCTCCCCTGCGCTTGATTCGCTCCGATATGGAGCTATTCCGGGCGCAGGGAGGCGTGGCTGGGCTCCGCATGGGGGCTGCCCTTCCGGTGCAGCCTAGGGGTTGTGCCCTCAGGTTCTGTGCCATCACCTGGCTCTGGTGAAAGGTGGGAGCTGCAGGAAAGGTAGCCAAGGATGTTTTCTTGCTTGAGTGAGTCAGGTGAGATTCCCTGACCCCCCCCATCCCCAACACATTTCTGGGACAAGCCAATTAGGAAACCTAGAGCCCAACCCTATGCATTCTACTCAGACATATGTCCCATTATAGTCAATGAGACCTACTCATTGGGGAGGATTGACCCTCCATTACCATCCGTACCCTGCCACCTGCTTCATGCATGCAACAGGTGACAAGGTCCATCCTCTTTCATTACCTGGCAATGGGGATAACACTTGCTGCAGCTTGTGCTGCTAAAGGTATTGGGAGGGGGTTCATTGGAAAGCAAGTGTCTTATGATCAGCCCCAACATATTTTGTTCCTAGAGGCATATCTAGAGGAGGAACACAGCACTGGGTTTTGCAAGCAGCTGCTCCCTCTCCTATCGGCATAGCTGATGAAACTGTAGCCCAGCGCAGAGGGCAAAATGAGGCCCCAGAAGTGATATCACAACAGGAAGTGACATTACAGTTGTATTTTCATTTTCTTTGTTTTCCGGCCATAACGTTTGACAGAGCAAAGGTATTACATTCTGGTTTGTTTCATTGCATTCTGCATTAAATTACCTTTCCAATGATATGCAACATGGTGGTTTTATTCACACATACCAAGGTTTTTACAGTTTTGGCCCCTACTGTCAAGCTCAGCTTGCTGCCCGGTGCAATTGCACCCCCTGCACTTCTTTACCTTGCCTCCTCCTCTTCAGAGCCGTTCTGGGCGGCTAGAGCAAAACAGAGGCTACGTTGGTTCTGAATGGCTCTGAAGAGGAGGGTGAGTGGCTGCTTGCAAAACTTAGTGCTGTGTTCCCTCCTCCAGGTGTGCCTCCGTTTAAGACTCTTGTGTCTTTCCAATGCCAAGCAAAGGAATTGTGGAAATGTGATGCAGATTAAGGCTAGCTTGGAGGACGACAAAATGGGAGGCAGATGGATCTGACTTAGGGAGAAGGGGAACGTCTCTTGCAGAAGCCGCCATTGAGGCAACCATCCCTGTGTCCCTGCCCTAGTGTCATTCCTGTCCAGCTCACCCAGGCTGATCTCTCTCTCCCTCAATATCCTTCCCCCTTTTAAACAGCCATATGTACCACAGTGTGCACCAAAACTAAATGGTGCACACCCTACATGGCACTGTGTTGCAGGTCGCCTTGCTTGTGGTCAACGGTTTTCTAAAACAGCAGCTAGATCAGGGGTCTCCAAACTACAGCCTGGGGGCCAAAACTGGCCCAAGACAAGATTTTATTCAGCCTGTGGCAACTTTTTTTTTACTCTATATCATTTCTCAGCTTAAGCACAGCATTGCTCCCTTGTAAATGTTCTGAATCTTCTTTTGTTCTGAATCACATCGTGCCCATTACAAAAAAAAAAGAAAAAGATCCAAGTAAAACTTATTCATTCACTTCAATTTCATTCATTTTTAAAGCTGATTTTTTTTTGGGGGGGGGGCTGCGTAAATCTGTAAAATATAATGATGCAGCCTCGTACTGAAAAATCTGGAGACCCCTGAGCTGGATGAATGCCTCTACCGAGAAGTGGTACAGCCTCTGAATCATTTGTGCTTTAAAAAAAAAAATGCATCAGAAAACGGTGCAGGCATTGTTGTGTCACGGACTGCTAACTGCGCACCAAGAGGGATTCACCCCAAAGCCTAATAAAAGCCCGATCCGAGATCCGTTACTTCTAAGGAGGGGAAGGAAAATAGGTCAGGATCGGTAGGCAAGGTAAGAAGAAAATAGATTGAAAATGGTGAGAGGTAGGAGTAGGAGACGTTGAGCTCGATGGAGCTCAATGGAAATCCAACCTGCTCTGCCAGAGACAGAGCCGGACTGGGGTTGATGGGATGCCCTTCCGCAGGAAGAGGAGGAGACAACTTGGAAGTCCGGCTCTGCCTCTACCAAGGGAAGGGCATACCCATGTGGTCACGAATGACCCACCTTCCTTCCCCAGAGAATCAAGAAGTGTCTGCGCCACTTCCATGGTCACATTCCTCCAAGGTCTGCACCACCGTAAAGCACCATCTAAGCCAGTGGTTCCCAACCTTCTTTTGGCCTTGCCCCACCTAAGCATCTCTAAAATCCTGATCCCCCCTCCTTGTGACATATAATTCTTATTATTCAAAATGTGAACACCAAAACGTGAACAAAACGTGGAGGAAGCCTAAAAGGCCATTAACTTGGTTTAAACAAGGTCCCAAAGAACATGGCATCCATGAAAGAGAAAAATAAAAGATGGTGCGGAAAGAGGGAAATTTAAAAAAATAATTCTTAGCTGAATTTATGAATAGTAAGATATAGGAACAATTAGCGGGCTTTCAAATTCACTATTTCAAATTAATAGCTCATTCTCAAATTGCCCCCCTCTTAAAAATCAAATTAAAAGACGTTCACTTCTTGGGAGGAAAGCTATGGCAAACCTAGACAACTTAATAAAAAGCCGAGACATCACCCTGCCAACAAAGGTTCGCATAGTCAAAGCGATGGTTTTCCCAGTAGCAATGTATGGAAGTGAGAGCTGGACCATAAGAAAGGCAGAGCGCCGAAGAATAGATGCTTTTGAACTATGGTGTTGGAGAAGACCCTTGAGAGTCCCCCGGACTGCAAGGAGATCCAATCGGGCAATCCTAGAGGAAGTCCAGCCTGATTGCTCCCTGGAAGGACAAATGCTGAAGCTGAAGCTCAAATACTTTGGCCACCTCATGAGAAGAGAGGACTTTTCTCATTAGAAAAGACCCTCATGCTGGGAAAGATGGACGGCAAAAGGAGAAGGGGACGGCAGAGGATGAGATGGTTAGATAGTGTCACCGAAGCGATGAACGTGAAATTGGGCGAACTCTGGAAGCTAGTGGAGGACAGGGAGGCCTGGCGTGCTATCAATCAATCAATCAACAGGTATTTATATACCGCTTTTCAACATGAAGTTCCCAAAGCGGTTTACAGGCAAATAGTAATAATAATAAAGTTAAATGGCTCCCTGTCCCAAAGGGCTCACAATCTAAAAAAGGCAGACCACCAGCAACAGCCACTAGAAAGACTGCACAGGGGTGAAGAGGGACAATTACTCTTCCCCTGCTAAATATAAGAGGACACCACTTGAAAAAGTGCCTCTTGCCCAGCTATGGTCCAGGGGGTCGCGGAGAGTCGGACACGACTTAGCAACTGAACAACAACAACAACAAAAATCAAATTGCCCCCCTGTGGGGCGTGTGCCCCACGTTGGGAACCACTAATCTAAGCCAAGAACTCGGTTTCCTTACCCACTGCAGGTGCAATAGAATGCAGGTCTGAATGTGGAGAAAACGTGATCCATTCAACCAAAGAAAAGCAACCTGCGTGGACTGAACACAAGCCAATGAACCCATGCGCTTTTGTTGCACAATCAACGGATTGCACGGAAAGGCCTCAAGGATGCCTCAACACTTTCTTGCCTTTGCTGCTTCACGAGGGAAGGGAGGGGGGAATGCAGTGTACAGCCTGCAACTCACCTTCTGTTTTGCTACTCCTGCTGTTGCACTTGAGTTCTCTGTGGATGAGAAGACAAGAAAAGACAGGTTAGCTTGGATAAGCAAACTACCCTCTGCAGTCTTGCCTGGGGATGCTCAGGGTAGTCGATCACCAACAACGTGCTACCCTGGCTGTGCCTCAAGACCACCCAATTGGCACTGAAGGCACAATCACTTGCTTGCTCCCAAGAACATAAGAAGAGCCCTGGTAGATCAGGCCAAAAGCCCATCCAGTCCAACTTCCTGTATCTCACAGTGGCCCACCAGATGCCTCAGGGAGCACACAAGGCAACAAGATGCCTGCACCCTGTTGCCACTCCCCTGCACCTGGCATTCTGAAGTAGCCTAGGTAAGGCGGTAGTACCACCCATCATGTCCTATAGCCCATGATGGACTTTTCCTTTAGAAATCTGCCCAATCCCCTTTTAAAGGCACCCAGGCCAGATGCCAGCACTACCTCCTGTGGCAAGGAGTTCCACAGATTAACTACCCACTGGGTAAAAAAAAGCATTTCCTTTTGTCCGTTCTAACTCTCCCCACCGTCATTTTTTAGTGGATGTCCTCTAAGGTTGCCGTTGGCCCAGTTTTGTTCATAAAAGGGGGAAGCAAGTGCCACGTTTAGCCCAGATTTAACCCAGGGCTCCTCTCTGATGCAGTGCCACGGGAAAGACCACAGCTGTGGGCAGCTGCACCCAAACCTCGACTTGAAGGCCTGTCCTCTAGCTCGGGGGCCGGTTGCTCAAGCTCAATTCACAAGGAGTACAAGGGTGCCTTGTGTACACAGTGCGTGCCACCTTCGGCTACGGGGTCTTGTGCCCACATCTCCACTAGGTGTCCCCGATGAGCTACAGATCCCCTTCCAAGTGGCCGTGCCTGTGAAACAGTTAAAAAAAAACCCCTCCCAAAGCTATTCCCACTTTCTGTTTAAACTTTCTGACCTGGCTGTGCAACTTCTCTGGCCTGACAAAAAAAGCCTCTTTTGTGTGGCTCCCGTTTTTGTGTGCGACAGCCGAGTGCTTTCCTTTCCCGAAAGCCGGCCGAGCCCAAGCGCACCTGGCACAGGCGTCTTAAAAACGTATCGGTTACACGGTCTGTGCTTCCCTTCAACCTGGGCCTAGAAGGGAGGCCAGGCTAAGAGACACCCGGAGGAAGAATGGAGGTTCTTTGTCTGCAATTTTCTTCTTGGCAGAGCCGGCGAAACTGAAAAAAACCTCCGTTCCAGCCCAGACACGAAGGACCAGCCTCAGGCTTAAACACATTGCACATGTCCTTGCGGGTGCTTTGGTGCAAGGAAAAGACTGGAGCGCAGTCCTTCAGTATGTCAACAGGACTGGCTTCAAGGAGTGTTGCAGCAACCCTAGGCCAGCTGGAACCAAATCCCTTCCTTCGACTGGCCAGAATGATAAGTGGCTTATCTGAAGGGCAAACACTGAGAGAGCAATCCTAACCTGCGGTTGGGCCGGCCCGGTGAGGCCAGCAAAGTGTGGCCGGCACAAGGACCACCGTAAAGTATGTTTGGACCCCTCTTGGAGTCGGAGAGGCCAGCACACAGACATGCACCGTCCTCCCTGACTCCAAGAGTGGTCCAAATGCGCTTCACGGTGGCCCTTGTGCCGCCCAAACGTTGCTGGCCTCACTGGCGTAGCTAATGAAAGTGTAGCCCAATACAGAGGGCAAAATGATGCCCTAGAAATGACATCAGCACAGGAAGTGACCTCACAGTTGCATTTTCATTTTCCTGTTTTTTTGTTTGTTGGTTCGTTTTTGGACATCACATTTGATTGAATACAGATATTCCAACGGGGTTTGTTCCATTGCATTCAGCATTAAATTACCTGCTGTCCGTACGCTTAAGCAAGTCACAATTTAGTCAGGGTCATTTTTTACAGTTACGAAACTGCTGGTGGAGGCGGGAGGGCAGAAGCAGTGGATTTGGACAGCAGCCAATCGATGAGGTGCACAGCCAGGATTGACTGTAAACTAAGGGGGCGATTTTCCCCCTTTTTCATCTCACGGCGCACTGACAAAGCAGTGAAATGGTCAAGGCTCATCCATCAGGTTGTTTTTTGGTTTTTTTTGACAATTGACAAGGCACACTATGCTGCTGGTGGGAGACTCACACACACACACACACACACACACACACACACACACACACACACACGTGCTAACCCCTGCTAACTGGGCAAGAGGCACTTTTTCAAGTGGTGTCCTCTTATATTTAGCAGGGGGAGAGCAATTGTCCCTCTTCACCCCAGCACAGTGTCTGTCTTGTGGCTGTTGCTGGTGGTGTTCTCCATTCTTTTAGATTGTGAGCCCTTTTGGGACAGGGAGCCAGTTAACTTTAATGTTATTATTTGCCTGTAAACCGCTTTGTGAACTTTGTGTTGAAAAGCGGTATATAAATACTAGTGATTGATTGATTGATTGATTGATTGATTGATTGTGCGCACACTGTGGTCCTGCTAATAAATGAGCCTCCCCCAGACTTCTGCAGAATGCCCTCAGTCCTCATCCGGCACACCGATGTGCCACAGAACAAGCAGTTGAAAATTGCAGCTTTAAGGGGCTTGATCGGGCAGTGGGTCCTTGCCAGGAAGACTGAGGTGGGGACTTTGGCCAGCAGTCACCTGGGGCTCTGCCCCCCTTCAGTCTCAGGACCACCTTGGGGAGAAACAGGAAGACCGGTGTAAAGCGTTCAGCCTGCATTTGGCAGGCAGCGTGAAGTTTTGACAGGCCAGTCTGTAAAACGAGCTGCCTTCCCTGACAAACCACAGCTCCCAACCTCAGGCATCCCAGGCTGGAGAACCTTCAACCCTGGCCCAGTCTCAGCACTCCCAACTGCCCAGCTCAGCCCGACCATTTTAAAGTGCTGGTCGCAGGTGCCATTCTGAAGGTCCCTGCAGCCTCTGGAAGGTCTCTGCGGATAACAGTGGATAACGAGGACAGAGGCACGGATAACAAGGAAAGTCGCAATTCCGCCACACCAGAGAAGTGATTCATAGATAGTGAGCTCACATATAAAGAGGACTGACTGCATGTTAGATTTCTGAAAAGAGAAATAACATGAGCATTCCTATCCCAAACATGCTTTCTGTGAATCAAGTCCAAGGAACTATCCTTAGGATTGCAGCCTCTTTTTACAATTCCAGTTTATGATTCAGGGCTCAATCCTAACCTGGAGTTAGGCCGGCACAGTGAGGCCAGACAAGTTTGGCCGGCACAAGGGCCGCCGTAAAGAGCGTTTGGACCACTCTCGGAGTCAGGGAGGAGGGCGCACGTCTGTGTGCTGGCCTCTCTGACTCCGAGAGTGGTCCAAACCTACTTGACGGTGTCCCTTGTGCCGGCCTCACTGCAGGTTAGGATTGCGCCCTCAGTTAAAACTGCCAAGTGCTGACACAATGCGTGGTTTTATTTTCCCAACTGGTGAATAATAACTGAATTTGAGGATAAGAAAGAAAAGAACTTGGAGCGCATGAAACGTGTCTTCCTTCAAGGAACGGCAGAGGCCCTGCAATGGAAGGAAGAGGGCAAGCACTTGCCTTGACAATACCTATGGAGAAGGGCTGGCTTGCGAAGAAGCAGCAACCACATCAGTTGTATCGAATTCCCCTGTGTGGACAGGGCTGACCTCCCTGACCCCACAATCCCCACCAGTCTGCCATGCAGGCTAATGGGGGATCAGCACAGTTGCCACTGTGAAAGAGTGCATCCCTTGTGTGGACATGCCCTGAGGCTCCAGGCTGGTGGGAAACCGCCTCAGGCTTGCAGGCTGCCTGGAAACCAGGCTGAGGCAGTTCTGGGCCTCGCGCTGGAAGGAGACTGAGGGCACAGTCCTAACCTGGAGTTAGGCTGGCACAGTGAGGCCAGCAAAGTTTGGCCGGCACAAGGGACACCACAAGGCATGTTTGGACCTCTCTCAGAGTCAGGGTTTCCCAGTAGCAATGTATGGCTGTGAGAGCTGGACCGGAAGAAAGGCAGAGCACCGAAGAATAGATGCTTTTGAATGATGGTGTTGGAGAAGACTCTTGAGAGTCCCCTGGGCTGCAAGGAGATCCAATCGGGCAATCCTACAGGAAGTCCAGCCTGATTGCTCCCTGGAAGGACAAATCCTGAAGCTGAAGCTCCAATACTTTGTCCACCTCCTGAGAAGAGAGGACTCTTTAGAAAAGACCCTCATGCTGGGAAAGATGGAAGGCAAAAGGAGAAGGGGGCGGCAGAAGATAAGATGGTTAGACAGTGTCACCGAAACAACGAACATGAAATTGGGCGAACTCCAGAAGCTAGTGGAGGACAGGGAGGCCTAGCGTGCTGTGGTCCAGGGGGTCGCGGAGAGTCGGACATGACTTAGGGACTGAACAACAACTAATGGCTGCATTCTCAGGAAAGCAGCAGGCTCTGGTGACATAATGATGGCCTTCCAGCCATTACATCACCTCCAAAGAATAGATGCTTTTGAATTATGATGTTGGAGAAGACTCTTGAGAGTCCCCTGGACTGCAAGGAGATCCAATCGGGCAATCCTACAGGAAGTCCAGCCTGATTGCTCCCTGGAAGGACAAATGCTGAAGCTGAAGCTCTAATACTTTGTCCACCTCCTGAGAAGAGAGGACTCTTTAGAAAATACCCTCATGCTGGGAAAGATGGAAGGCAAAAGGAGAAGGGGGTGGCA
>JAJKFI010000022.1:2365225-2375735 GCA_029204185.1 Lerista edwardsae | reverse complement strand
GGGAGGCCTAGCGTGCTGTGGTCCAGGGGGTCGCGGAGAGTCGGACACAACTTGGCGACTGAACAACAACAATGGAGTCAGGGAGGGTGGCGCACGTCTGTGTTCTGGCCTCTCCGACTCTGAGAGTGGTCCAAACGTAATTGATGGTGTCCCTTGTGCTGGCCAAACTTTGCTGGCCAAACTGTGTCGGCTTAACTCCAGGTTAGGATTGTGCCCCAGTCTTGTTGGGAGGCTGGTTTATTCCAGAGTATTTGGGCGGCCCAATCCGCTGGATTGTGGCGCTGGAGCAGGCAGGCCATGGGCCTGCACAACACCCCAACACAGCTTGGGAGGCCACTGGAGGTTAGGATTTGTTTTCCCAGCAAGGGTTTGGGGAGGGAGGTCTCCCAGGCTTCGGACCTCCCTTCCCACACTGGCAGCTTCACCACTACCAAACACAGGATGATGCTTCCTACGGAGTCCAGCCCCCGGTCCGCCTGTCTCGGCAACGCTGGCTGGCAGGAGCAGGGTCCCAAACGAGCCTTTCCCAGCCCTGCCTGGAGATGCTGCCTGCAAAACAGGTGGCCTGCGACTCACCTACAGCTCTGTCCTCTGAAGGGCTTTTGCAAGTTGCAATACCGCCCCCCCCCCGCTTTCCCTGAGCCCTGGCACTGTTTCCTTGCAGGCTCTGGACAGCACAGCCAGCCTCTCTCCCTCCCTCCCACTCGGCTCACAGGAAGCTGCCACAGGAAGTGACCTCAGTTCTTTGGCAGGCCCTGCCGGGCTGCACCTACAGGAGCCATCTGCGCAGTTCAAGGGCTTGGGGGGCCCCCCCCCCCCCCCCTCTGCTCAGCACCAGCCCCCCCCCCCCCCCCCCGACCCTTCCACAAGGCTCGTCTTTGTCTCAAGCTTCTGGCTTCTTTGACCACTCTCGCCCTGCCCCGCCTCGAGCTTCCTGACACTGTCCAGCCGGGGTAAGGAGGGAGGGATCCAATGTCTGCTGCAGACCTGGCTTTCTCCCCCACCCACCCACCCCCGTCCTGGTTCTGTGAGAAGCCTCCTCCCTCGCCTCCCTCCCAAGTGCGGTTTCCAGGCAACCCTTGGCCAGATGTGGAGTGGAAAAGGGTCAGGAAAACACCAGCTCACAGCAGGGATCCACAGAAGCCTGCAGGGCAAGCAGGGAGGGCGTGCTGGAGAAGCAAAGAGCTCTCTTCCGCCAGCTTCCTCGGTCCCCCTTCCAATCCAATGGGCGAAAGACGACAAGGGGAAAGAACCAGCTCTCTGGGGAGGCAACGGCAGAGCTGCCTAAGTCCCACAACTGCAATAAGCCCGCCGAAGGCAAGCTACACACCGCAGAAGGCCGCCCATGCAGAAGCTTTGCTTGCTTCATCACAAAATAAAAGTGTCTGCCTCTTAGGGTGCAACCCTACACTGAGTTAGGCCGGCATAAGCTAAGCCAGCAAAGTTTGGCCAGCACAAGGGACACCGTCAAGTATGTTTGGACTACTCTCGGAGTCAGAGAGGCCAGCACACAGACGTGCGCCCTCCTCCCTGACTCCAAGAGTGGTCCAAACGCTCTGTACGGTGTCCCTTGCGCTGGCCAAACTTTGCTGGCTTAGCTTATGCCGGCCTAACTCCAGTTTAGGATTGCGCTCTTAAGGTTGCCCAAATATGGCACAATTCCTGGCCACATCCCCTTGCCGAATACAGGCGTGCCCAGGTATCCACTGATTCGGTATCCACGGTTTCAGTTATCCACGAATACTGGGACGCAAATTAAAAAGATAGGGGAACATTAAATAAATCTCTTTTTTCCCTGGTTGCAGCAAAACCACTGATGTTCCCCCATCTTTAAAAAGGCGTCCCAGTATCCATTGTTTCAGGTATCCATGGTGGGGTCTGGAACAGAACCCCTGCAGGTACTGAGGTGTGCCTGTATTTACGATTACATGATTCCGCGGCCCCTTCAGGTATCCACGGTGGTGTCCGGAATGGAACTGCAGCGGATACAACGGCACGCCTTTACTCTTATCAACCAACTCACTTTAAAAATAGGTTTATCAGCACACAGAGCCGTTTGGACAAACAGTGCTGCCCCACTGGTCAAGAGAAAATGCCCAAACCTCTCCCACAAGATAGGGGATGGGTCAGGGCATGCATGCACTGTGACCTTTATCACTTGGAGGCCTGAACTGGTCCATGCTTAGCTTCTCAACCCACTTGTTGCCTCAGGCTGCGTCCTTTTTTTAGCTTCTAGCGCAAGCCCCACGCTGGAACTTTTAGCCGCGGGCTTGGAGCTAGCAAAGATGGCCGCCACCATGTGACGTCCCTTCCACCTATTTTCCCCTCGAAACAAACTGCAGGACCCTTTGAGAAATATGGCCGCCTCCTTTGTGTACTCCGTTTACGGCAACAACATGGCAACCTCCACACCACTGCTCTCAGTGAGGGGAAGTGAGGGGGGTGCCATTATTTTGCTTATGTCAAGGTTGTCAATAGGCTTTCCCCTCCTTTCTAAATCATGTTGCTGTTGGAAAACCACTGAGAAATAACCCAATTTTGCTGCGTCCTCAGGAAAGCAGCAGGCTCTGGCGTCAGAAGGATGGCACTTTTGGCTATGACATCACTTCGGTGGGTTCTGAAGAGATGGCCATTCTAAAAAGTGGAGTCCCAGGGCTAAATAGTTTGAGAGACGTTACTGCTAGATGTTGCTAGACTGCTAGACGTTGTACAGGGCAGTGGTTTTTTTTTTTTAAATTTCAAGTGGGTCGCAAAGCACTTAGAGGAACCATCTTGAAAATAAGGGAAGATGGGATTCAGGAAAGGGAGAAGGCGGTGTGGGTGTTTTGCTTGTGTCAAGGTTGTAAATAGGCTTTTTCCCTTTCTTTCTGATTCACTTTGCTATTGGAAAATGGCTGAGAAATAGCCCAACCTATGGCTGCATTATCAGGAAGTGATGTCACCGCCAGAAGTGATGTCACCGCCAGAAGTGATGTCATGGCCGGAAGTACCATCCTTGTGACACCAGAGCCTGCCGCTTTCCTGAGAACGCAGCAAAATTGGGTTATTTCTCAGTGGCTTTCCAACAGCAACGTGAATTAGAAAGGAGGGGAAAGCCTATTGACAACCTGGACGAAGGCAAAACAATGGCGCCCCCCCCTCACTTCCCCTCGCTGAGAGCAGTGGTGTGGAGGTTGTCACAATGATGGCACTCCCTGCTATGACATCACTTCTGGTGGGTCCTGGACAGACCGTCACTCTAAAAAGCGGGTCCCGGTGCTAAAAGGCTAGAGAACCACGGATTTAACAGAAATATATTCATGTGCCGAGAGAGACTGAGACTGAGAGAATATCTGAGCAGGGCCCACCCCTTGTTCGCCCCCTCCTACCTGGGCCGCGCATGCTTGCAGTGAAGGTTCACTTTGAAATTCCTCTCGCTGCCGTCCACCTCACTGTTGGGCTGCCGCAGCCCCGAGGTCTGGCTGCGCGGGAACCATTCAGCGGGCGGGTTGGCTCCGTTTTCCAGTCCAGCGGGCTGGCAGGCGACGGAGCTGCCATCTGTTAAATGGAAGCACACAGACCCGGGCATGTGAGGCAGGGGCAGGCCAGGCAGAAGGCAGGGGAGACGAGGACAGACTCAAAAGCAGCCCTGGCGTTTTCACAGGGCAATGGGCTTCTGTGCACACCAAAGGCGGGGTGGGGTGGGGTGTATGGCTGGCATGGGGAATCAGCAGCATCCCACCCTTCCCGCAACCATACCAACCACCCTCCAATAAGCTCCTGCCGACCTAGCAGTTCGAAAGCACCTAAAAATGCGAGTAGATAAATAGGGACCACTTCGGTGGGAAGGGAACGGCGTTGCGTGCGCTACGGCATAGAGTCATGCTGGCCACATGATCACGGAAGCTCGTCCTCGGACATAACACCAGCTCTACAGGCTTAGAAACGGAGATGAGCACCGCCCCCCTACAGTCGGTCACGACTAGACCGTTCGGTCGTGGGGAAACCTTAATATAACCTTTTTAATAAGCCACTGCCATCCCTTTTCTCTGCAAAAGGAGGTGGTGCTGGGTTGGGGGGTATCTGTGAGTGCAATCATACCCTGGAGTTAAGCCGGCATAGTTAGGCCAGCACAAGGGACACCTTACAGTTTGTTTGGACCACTCTCGGAGTCAAAAGAGGCCAGCACACAGACGTGCGCCATCCTCCCTGGCTCTGAGAGTGGTCCAAATGCACTTTACGGTGCCCTTGTGCCCGCCAAACTTTGCTGTCCTTACTGGGCCGGCCTAACTCCAGGTTAGGCCTACGCCCTGTGTCTATACAGGCACTCCCAAACTTATGAAAGAGTTCCATTCGGGGCATACTTATTTGCATTGCACGTACATCAGGAACGGGCTGCGCTTTGCTCTGTAAGCTGGGATCGTTCCCAGTGCACCCCAGGCTTCCAATGGCATTTCTGAGCCAGGGCAAAAGGGTGAGATTGTTTTGCGTTGCGGCCCTTGGAGCACAGCGATCGCACCCTTTCTTCCGTGTGGGCTCAGAAAAGTGGGGTGCGCTGCTGATGCAATTGTTCGCATACGCAAAGTGAGCAGCAAGACTGACAGAGTGGCAAGCCCAACTGCGCAGCCCAAACGTCACGTGAAGTGATGTCATGCAGGGGGTATGCGAGTACCAGTTCCTAGGATTACGGCTGGCCCCGCCCATTCGCCCGCCCACTCATTGACTCCGCCCCCTGCAACGTTTGAATTTCCTGCACGTTTGAGTTGCCTGCACGTTCTCAGAGCCAGCCAGGCAGGCAGCGAGCGAGTGGAGCCTTGCCTTGCCTTGCCACTGAAAAATGAGCTGCTCTGGGGTTTTGGAACTGTTGGGTCACTTTAACATGATGCCAGGCCTCCTTAACGTGTTCTGGGGGTGCTGTGGAACACTGTTGCAACTGTTGGGTCAGTTTAAAATCGTCTGAGGCCTCAAAAAGGGCTTTTTTCATGTCCCTTCCTGCCACGACATCACTTCCGGCTTATGACGTCACTTCCGGTGGGCGGGTCCCGACACGTGCCAATCAAAAGTGAGTACCTGTTCTTAAATCATTTAGATGACACCACTGGTCACGTGGAAATGAAATTCCATAAGTCGACGCTTGCAAAGGTTGGCGCGATGGAGCACACTGTGCTGCCTTTTCCCGCGCAGGCACAGGCCCTGGAGGGCTTTCCAGAGCAGGAACGCGCAGGTCCGGACAGCGACGCCTGACGTCACGAGCGCTCGTGTTTGCAACCGTCGGCATGCACCCCGACTTCCCGGCCGTCGAGACCAACTTGGGACCGGTGTGTGACCCCACAGGTGAGGAACACGCACCTGTGCCTGAGGGCTGGCAACGGCCTCTGCCCCACGTCACACACTGCCTTGGCTTTGGACTAGACAGGTGTGCGCAGAGGTGCCTGGCTCGAATGCCATCTCCATCCTCAGTGGTGTCATTCAAATGATTTAGGAACAGGAACTCACTTTTGATTGGCACTTGTCGGGAACCCGGAACCAGCCATGGAGCCCGTTAGGATCCAGAACGCCCGTTCTGGTCCGTTCCCCCTGAATGACATCACTGCCTTCGCCCCCCCCCCTAGGAATCCAGAGTCGCTCCCTTTAACCCTCTGAGTGCTGGCCAACCAAGAAGAAAAGCTCTTTGCAGAGGAATTGGGAGGCGGGAGGAGGGAGAGTGAAGTGGGCGGAGTCAGCCCTAATTTTAACTAGTGGAACTGAGTTCCCCCGCGTTCCCCCGCATGACATCACTGTCCATCCTCCAGGAACCACACAGCGGGTCAGATGTCTCTGCAGCCCTGCTCAACAGACAAAATGTCCGAGCATCGCTTTGAATGCCAGGCCTGGCTGTCATTCACCCGTCGCGCCTTGTCTCCAGCCCAGGCTGTCTTGGCCTTTCCTTCCTCGTCTATCTCCCCTCCCCTCGTTCTCTTCCACTTTGTCCGTCTCATCATAGCCCTGCAGGGGGATCAGCCAAACTCTATTAGCTACAGTCCCCCTGCTGTCTCAAACTGTGTGTGCGCAAAAGGGAGAGGGCATGCGTTTGTGCCCATGCTCAGTGCGCAGGTTATCTGCACCTTAACGACTAAACGTTTGTGGTACGTACCTATGTCTTCCTGCTTGTGTGCTTGGACATATGCTGCTCTGCATGCAGGAACTACTTATCCACGAGCCACAAAGCTTTGTCTCGTTCAGGATCAGACCCTTCAGCAAAGTAGACTGGGAATTGATGACAAGCAGCCTATGTTCAGATCCCCCCAAATCATTTTTTCTTCCAGGCATCTGACAACCCTACAGAAAATTAATCAAGGTGTGCTGAAATCTTGGCCAACTAAAAGAGGCAGAACTATCCCACAGATAAGATGCTTTCCACAGGCTTTTGAAGATGCTGTCCTGGGATACATCCGAAAGGGTATGTTTCATGACCTTACTGTTCGCTGGGGCTCAATTTGCTATAGTTACGGTGTGGTAGTTGGTTACGTACAGTTACGGCGTAGTAGCACAGCCTCTCCCCCACAATTAAAGGATAACAAGACTGGTTTCCTTATTGTAGTGGTTCCCAAATTGTGGGTTGGGACCCACCAGTGGGTCGCAAGCCAATTTCAGGTGAGTCTCTAAGCACCTAGAGCAGCCATATTAAAAATATGGGAAGGAGAGATGCTGGAAAGGGTTGTGTGGTTATTTTGCTTGTGTCAAGGTCGTAAATAGGCTTTTTTTTCTTTATGACTCATTTTGTGATTGGAAAATGGCTGAGAAATCACACAACTTATTGCCGCATTCTCAGGAAAGCAGCAGGCTCTGGCATCACATGTCAGCACTTCCAATCATGACATTACTTCCGGTGGGTCCCGGAAGACTGTCATTCTAAAAAGTGGGTCCCGGTACTAAAACGTTTGAGAACTACTGTGTTATTGGAAAGCTTTGTGACATCATTTAAGAACGTAAGAAGAGCCCCACTGGATCAGGCCAAAGGCCCATCTAGTCAGGCTTCCTGTATCTCACAGTGGCCCACCAGATGCCTCAGGGAGCACACAAGACAACAAGATGCCTGCATCCTGTTGCCACTCCCTTGCACCTGGCATTCTGAGGTGAATTCTGAAATAAACACACTGGTGGCAAGTCAAGATTCTCCACAGCCACATTTCTCTTTGACAGCCACCAGAACCAGACACTCCTCTTCAGACATGTACACATAGGAACAGGGGAACAGCCCCACTGGATCAGGCCAAGGCCCATCTAGTCCAGCTTCCTGTATCTCACAGTGGCCCACCAGAAAAAAAAGGGGGTTAAAAAAAAGCTTATTTTGTAGTTAGAAACTTACTTCACCAGCATCTTTACTTTGCAAAGCTGCAATAATGTTTTGTAAACTGTCACGCTATGGGGTGTTGATCTTGGGGCAATCTCCCCTTCACACTTCAGAATCAGCACCTGACTGTGATGAGCTACAAAAATAACTCTTTTGTCGTGCATGTGCGCAAGCCTGTGTATGTTTTGAAGCCTGCGCATGTTATCTATTGCCTTGCAGACTGACTGCTTGAACTACACATTACACTCATGAAATACAGGAAGGAGGGGGTGGGTCAGTTGGGGTGAGAAAATAGGGGAGTTGTCCAGTCCCTCATTGTTATCGCAACTACTCAAACGCACAACAAAATCTCAACAGTAAACCAAACACAAATTATCTAATCAGTGACCCGCTGTATTTGAGACCACTGGTCTTGTAGCATTTTTAGGGCCCAATTTTTCAATACTTTCACCATAAAACCCACTCCTCTTCTTACCCAGGAAGACTACTGCACACTACTGCATGACGTAGTGTGTGGAACCAGGTGAGGGAGCCACAAATGCTGCGCCTGCCAAATTTCTCTTTGAGCATAATGTAAGAAGAGCCCCACTGGATCAGGCCAAAGGCCCATCGAGTCCAGCTTCCTGCATCTCACAGCAGCCCACCAGATGCCTCAGGGAATACACAAGACAACTAGACACGTGCATCTCGTTGCCACTCCCCTGCAGCCGGCACTCCGAGGTAGCCTAACTCTAAAGGATGGAGGTTGCACTACCCATCATGGCCTGTAGCCTGCGATGGACGTTTCCTCCAAAAATCTGTCCAGTCCCCTTTTAAAAGCATCTAGGCCAGATGCCATCACCGCCTCCTGTGGCAAGGAGTTCCACAGATTAATTACCCTGGAATTCCACAGATTAATTACTCTGGTTTGTTTCATTGCATTCTGCATTGAATTACCTTACCAATGGTGTGATGGCATTATTTATACATACCAAGGTTTTCATAATTAAATTGGCCACTAGTGTCAAGCTCAGCTTGTTGCCCCCCTGAAGCCCGTTGCCCGGTGCAATTGCACCCCCCGAGCTGCTTTAGCTACGCCTCTGAAACCAAGCAGGCCACGTCTACAGTGGTCTATTTTTGGAGGCTGGCTGTGGCTCCTGCAGTGTGTCCAATCCACACCAGTATGTGGGAGCCTCGGCCCTGACCATTGCTCTAGGGAGGGACTGCTGTTCAGTGGTACAGCGCATACTTGGCTTGTGGGTTCAGTCTCCAGGATCTGGGCGGTCTGGGAAAGACCCCCGCCGGAGATCCTGAAACGCTGCTTCAGCTGGTGGTCAGAAGGCACCTTCACGTCTTCAAGGTCGAGGAGGACAAGCCTGGGGCTAGCAGAGACCCCGCAGCCTGCAACGGCGACTTTGGCATGCTCGGCTCAGGGGCGTCAGAGCCATGTCCAACGTTTCCAACTGCACGCTGCCGTGCCAAACCAGGAGTATGAACAGCTGCCACGCAGACATGAGTCTTGACATGCCAAGGCCACCCAGCCAGCTCTGGCTGAAGCCAGAACAGACCCCACACCTTCCCAGGCTTAAAACCGAGCAGTGGCTCCAATGAAAATCCTGGGGGCACCACCCAGCCAAAAGCTAAGTGCCTCTAAGCCCAGTGGATTTTTTTTTTTTATGGGGCACTGACTGTACGTCTAAATGCGGAGACTTTAAAGCGTGCTGAATTCGAGCCAGATTATGCCTTTGGGTTTTTGTTTGGTTTTTTTTTTTGGGTCCCCCCTGGGGGGAAATCCCCCCCCCCCCGAAGTCTTTTCAGACGCTTTGCTCCCAGCTGAACCAGATGTGGGATGTTTATTGGTGTGCCGTCAAGAGAAAACTGGCTTTCGACTTATTTAAGTAGCTGTAAAAACGGGTGCCTACGCTCTCTAAAGAGAAATGGGCATCATTCACGGAGCCACGCTGGGGATGGGTAAAAGAATGGGGCACTGCCCGTGCAGTCAAGTGGATATATTCTGCCAAGGGATTAAAGATGGCCAAAGGGGTTGAAAGACCCTGAAGAGACCGGCAGCCTGCAAAAAAAAATAGAGGGAGGGAGGGAGGGAGGGAGGGAGGTTCTTTTTCCTCTACCACAGCACGAGAACCAGGGAACATCCACTACAGTTGTGTGTTGGGAGAGCAAAAACAGATAAATACTTAGTAATATTGTGGGTCATTAACCTGTGGAACTCCTTGCCACAGGAGATGGTGTGGTGTCTGGTCCAGATGCCTTTAAAAGGGAACTGGACAGATTTCTGGAGGAAAAGTCCATTGCAGGGTGCAGGCCATGATGGGTGGTGCAACTTCCTGGTTTTAGAAGGAGGCTGCCCCAGAATGCCAAGTGCAAGGGAGTGGCCACAGAATGCAGGCAGCCTGTTGTCTTGTTTGCTCCCTGAGGCATCTGGTGGGCCACTGTGAGATACAGGAAACTGAACTAGATGGGCCTTTGGCCTGATCCAGCGGGGCTCTTCTTATGTTCTGAAGGCCCAGATTGGGTGGCAAGTTATTTACCTCTGAATTTTACCTCAGAATTTACCTCAGAATGCCAGATACAAGGGAGTGGCAACAGAATGCAGGCAGCCTGTTGTCTCGTGTGCTCCCTGAGGCATCTGGTGGGCCACTGTGAGATATGGGAAGCTGGACTAGAAGGGCCTTTGGCCTGATCCAGCGGGGCTCTTCTGATGTTCTTAGAACATTTTCTGAGACCCGCCAAAATATATTTCCACGCTGTGACGGAGCTGCAGGGCTGTCACTGCACACAACTGACAGATTGAATGCTGGCCAGGGAGCCCCTCCACCCGAATCCTGCGGTGTACTTCTGAACAACAGATGCTGGAGACAAACAGGGGGTGGCTCCTTGCTTGCGAGTGACCCAAGCCATCTGGAGCAGACAAGGCTTTGGAGCAATCGATCGAGGCAGTGGTGACGCTCTTATGCCGGCGCCTTGACTGGGGCGACTGTGGAAGTGGCTGCCACGTTCTATTGCCTCCTAACGTCTCTCTCTCAACCTTCCCCAAACTGTGCGTTGCTGTCTTCTCATCCCTTCTGCCTCCACCTGCGCTTGTGGGCGTTGAATCATATCCCTTACGCTACGGCCGTCTGCAGATCGGCTGCCTCGATCTCCTCTTTACTTGGTGTGTGTGTGTGTGTGTGTGTGTGTGTGTGTGTGTGTGTGTGTGTG
>JAJKFI010000022.1:2353363-2365215 GCA_029204185.1 Lerista edwardsae | reverse complement strand
GTGTGTGTGTGTGTGTGTGTGTGTGTGTGTGTGTGTGTGTGTGTGTGCATCTGCACCTTTGAAAAGAGGCACGGCGCACCTTGTGCTTTGCACAGCCCCGATGCTGCCTGGGCGCTTCCTACTTCCGCTGCCCCCTCTCAAACGGCACCCGGGTCCGTCTGCACCATGAACCGAGATTAGCGGGGGCGACTTATCCACAAGGCGCGCAAGGAGAATTCGGACGTGTCGGTGATGGAGCCCGCATCCCGCCCGCTGCCCCGCTCCCCGCAACCTCTGAGCCGGCGGGAAAACGCAGGCACACACCGTTCCTCCCAGCATCAGTGCGGAGCGACTGTTGCAGGCTGGGAGGGTGTAGAATTACACCAAAGGGCAACGTGGAATGAGGAAACAGGCACAAGAAAGACTGGTCTAGTCTCGGCTGCGTCTGCGGAGGTGCCTGGAGCTGGAAGAGACAGACAGAGGAGCAAGCAACGCACAGAAGGCTTTTCATTACAGCCTAGGGGTACCCCCCCCCACACACACACACAATTCCCCTTCCCACCACTTCCCCTTTAATTCAAGCGGAACGTGGAAAGACTGAAAGAACAGCCCAGTCCTCTGGAGCCTTCCTTTCGATGGGATGAAGGGCAGCGAGGAAGCAGCCCAAATCTACTGGGACTCCTGTTGGTTTCAGGACAATCAGTGCCCATTTACACCCTGGGGAAAAAGCCAGAAGAATCCAGGCCGAGGCTCCAATGCAGGCCAGCCACCAAGGGTCCAGCATGCACACGCGTGTCCCTGGCATGGAACAGGGGAGGTTCCCTTGCCTGCTCAAGCAGCATGCTTGTGAGAGAGGCAGGCAATGGGCGTGCATAACACACAGTCAGGATGGAGACAGAGAGCAATTTAGACCTGGAGTTAGGCCGGCACAGTTAGGCCAGCAAAGCTCGGCCGGCTCAAGGGACGCCGTGAAGTATGTTTGGGCACTCTCGGAGTCAGAGAGGCCGGCACACAGACGTGCGCCACCCTCCCTGACTCCGAGAGGGGTCCAAACACGCTTTACGGTGTCCCTTGTGCCGGCCAAACTTTGCTGGCCTAACTCCAGGTCAGGATGGCACTCTGAGAAGCAGGTGCTCAGGTCCCGAGTCTTGTCCCCACCTCAACCGTCTCCCTCCCATACTCAAACACCCCCCCACAGTCTGCCTGAAAGCCTTGCATGCGCTCAGGGTGCTCCCCACCCCACACTCGCAGTTTCAGCCAGCTGGGGCGCCCTCCTTGCCCAAGCCCCATGACGTCGCTACAAGCCTCTGCCTGCTCCATACAGCTCGCAGCATCCTCCACTGGCTTGCCGAAGCCAACAATGCTGAAAGGCAGCCTCCAGCGGGGGGGGGGGGAAGCACATGTAGGGCAGTGATGTCATGCACCCACTACGCACCACCACGCGAGTACCGGTTCCTAGAAGTTGAGCTGGCCCCGCCCACTCGAAGCTGGCCCCTGCTATTTAACCAGGGAACAGTTGAAACAAAATACGTATATACACATCTCTAGAAAGCAAAGCAATAGAAGTTAAATCAACACTAACCACAGGCTGAAGTTATTACAAACATGATCACATCCATGGCAACAATCATGACATCACTTCCGGCTTATGACATCACTTCCGGTGGGCGGACCCCGACAAGTGCCAATCAAAAGTGAGTACCTGTTCCTAAATCACTTGGATGACACCACTGATGCAGGGGAGAAGGAAGCCCCTCCCTCCCTAGACCCGCAAGGCAGCATGAGTTCTGCTAGAACGTGAGGAGGGGGGCAGAGGATGGGGAGGCCGCTGATCCCAGCACCTGGCCCGAAATGCAGCAGGGAGGAAGACGGAGCTGCATTAGGCCATGTCTCTGGCTTGGCCGCCAAGTGGCAGCCCCCTCTTCCCGCATTCCTAATCAGTCTGCCGAGAGCCAGCCTGCCTGCCATTCCACTCTGCCGGGTACTTAGGCTTACAATCCCCTTCAGGGCAGGCCTTACAAGAAAGCCGGGAGAACCAAAAACTCAGTCTAATGGGCTCACAGGGCTGGTCCAAGGCATCTTGTTTTCCCCAGGTGGAAAACTCAAGTAACATCCCCCCCCCAACCCCCAACACAAATCCACTTGGGTCGTACCAGGGGTGGAATTCAGGGTGGACCCAAAAGGAGCCCAAGGCATGCCTAGTTACTTTAAAGGGTTGGCCCAGTCCACTTTGCCACCAACAGCTTGGGGTGGGGTGGGGGTGGGGTGGGGGGGCTCAGCATCTTAGCTTTTTCATTTATGCCAACATATTTAACGCAAAAATATTTAAAAGTTAAAAGCAACATATTTAAATATTTTAAAGCAAAATTCTATGTTAAGCAAACGTTAATGAAGGACGTGGTGGCGCAGCGGGTTAAACCGCTGGTGCTGGGCTTTCTGACCGGAAGGCTGGGAGTTCAAGACCGCGTGACGGAGTGAGCTCCCGTTGCTTGTCCCAGCTCCTGCCAACCTAGCAGTTCGAAAGCACCTAAAATGCAAGTAGATAAATAGGGACCACTTTGGTGGGAAGGTAACGGCGTTCCGTGCGCTACAACATATAGTCATGCCGGCCACATGACCACAGAAGCTTGTCCTCGGACAAACGCTGGCTCTACAGGCTTAGAAACGGAGGTGAGCACCGCCCCCTACAGTCAGTCACGACTAGGCCATTTGGAAAGTCGAAGGGCCTTTTGGAAAGTCGAAGTGAGCCAAGCCCCCAAAATAGGCCGTGACTCAGTCTCTTGGCTCTGGGAATGGTCCCTTGTGTGTCAGATTGTCAGGCCAGACTGATACTCCCTGAACCACCCCCACCCCATTTTGCTTATTCAAAGGGAGGAGTTGGAACGGCTGGGCTGCCATGCTGCATGTGCCCAGTCTGCCGAGATCTCCACGGCGTGGGACTGTGGGGGCCTAAGCCCTCCATCTTCCAACTGCCGGCATCCAGCTGTGCCAAGCATTCATGGCCTTAGCCCCAGAAAGGTGGGCGGGAGAGGGCCACAGTGGCGAAGGGGAGTGAGTGAGACGGGTGGGGGTGAGGTGGGGAGCATCAGACAAATGCGCTTTCTGCGCTGTGTTCATGTTCCCCTCCTCTGCACAGCCCCCGTCAGCCGCCACATGTTTCGCATTAGGAACCCTGGACTTCGCCATTCCTGGGGTGTTAGCCAGGGGTCCTTTTTTCCCCCCCTTGGTTACAAAACATCAACAGAGACCACACAAGAGAGAGGAAAGATGCTGGGACAACAAGCGAGGGGGCAGAGCGCGACAGGATGCTCGGGGAGGGGGCCGGCCAGATTCAGAAGAGGGCAACGCCCGCACACAACCGAGGGAGGGAGGGGCGCAGGCAAGGGCAGCACAACCCAGACGGCAAGGAGGTGTGAGTGCGCTGAGTGCACGAGGGAGGGAGAGATTGCAGTCCCCTCTCCTTGCTACCTCCTGACCCCTGGAGCCTTGGAAAGATAACAGCCCCCAAAGAGTGCTGACTTGCCTTTCAGAAATCCAATATCCTCGCCTGGTGAACTAATCGACTACCTGGGCTCACAATAACCACCCTGCAAAGGATTAATCCTGGCGCAGAAAATCTTTAATTAGTTTAACAGTTTCAGGCTCCGCAGAGGCAGGAAATGGTAGGCACAGGCAGCAGCCCAGGCTCCCCCCCCCCTTCCCCATAACTCAAGACCTCCATCTCCTGGGAAGCAGCTTCACTCCCTGGTAGAATTCCCCTCTCAGGATGGGGGGAAAGCTGGAAAGGATGAAGGGGGGGCAGAATCTCTCTCTCTCTCTCCCCCCCATTTTTAAAGAGGCAATGCCCCATCTGAAGGCTGAGCTGTAGTCTGTGGAATGCAGACGCTCGTCCGATCGAGAGACCTTGACTCAACGGCCCGAAGAGCACGGCAACATTTCTTGCACGGTGCATCCAAGGCTAGGCGCGCTCTACAAATCACACACACACACACACACACACACACACACACACCAGAATTTGCTACAGGACCACAATCCCAGCACTCATGAACAGCACAATCCTATACCCCGTGCAGCGTCGACGCAACAGGGTTGTGTCGGCGCTGTGTACTTAGCGCCGATGCGGGAGTGCCGATCCGGCACCCCCGCGTCAGCGCCATGGCAACGGGACCGGCAGCGCCTCCCCCGCATTGGCCGAAGCTGGCCTGGGATTGGTGGGAGGAGGGCGGAATGTGGGCGGGGCGTGGGCGGACTCTGGATTCGGCCATAAGGTCAAATGCTAGGCCTGCTCAGGGGGACACGCTGTCTCCTCAGACCTGCTGTTTAGCAGGCGCAGATCCGAGGAGCGCATAGGGGAGCCTGGAGCCTCCCCTACGGTAAGGGAACAAATGTTCCCTTGTCGCGGGGAGGCTCCAGCCTCCCCAACCCAGTGTTGGATTTGGCGCTGGCCGGCCGGCCTTGACAATCCAGCGCTGGGTAGGACTGCGCTCTCAAAGAGGCAAGTTGCCAGTCCTTAAGGGTGAGGCAAACAGCTCCTAGGCTTGAGCCAGGGGTGTATCTAAAAAAAGTGCAGGGGGGTGCAATTGCACGGGGCAGCAAGTTTTAGGGGGGGCAACATATACAAGGCCAGCCCAACACTTCCTGGTGTCAAATGTGGGCTAACTGGTGATAAAAGCTCCTTCTACTCTTTGGCCCAGGAAAGTGACAGGGAAATCGAACAGGAAAGGAAGTGTCAAGAAAAGATGAGAAGGGGGATAGAACACAGCTCTAGCACAGGGGTCTCCAAACGATGGCCCAGGGGCTGCATCCTGCCTGCAGCAACTTTTGTGTGTGTGTGTGTGTGTGTGTGTGTGTGTGTGTGTGTGTGTGAGAGAGAGAGAGAGCATTTCCAAATGCTTGACATTTTTACCCATGACATACGATTTCTCAGTTTACGCCTAGCTTGTTGTTTCTTTATAACTGTCATATTTCTCTTTTGTTCTGAATCATATCGTGCTGATTACAGGAAGGAGCCAACATATCCATCCATTCATCCAAACTGCATGCATTCGTTTATAAAAACTGATTTTTTTTTCCGTCTGTGAAAATGTGTAAAATATACAGAATGTGGCCCTTGTACTGAAAGGTTTGGAGACCCCTGCTCTAGTGCAGCACTCCCCTCTTCACCGAACCCCACCTTCATTTTCCAGTCTAGAGAGCTGAAGGACGGGTGCAGTGGAGGAAAAGGGAGGGCCGAGATAGGGTCCCACCTCCAGTCTGCCTGAGGCGGCTGTCTCACTTGGCCTGACGGATGAGCCAGCCCTGTTCATATATCCCCACCCTTCCAGTTTAGGGAGGAGCTATAAGGATGAAAAAGAGCCTGCCAACTTCTATAAAGGTCGGTCTATAAAATCTGTGCACCCCTTTGGTTTGGCTTGCTGGTCTTCCTTCATCACCAAGATTGAAAGAGGCTTGATGTCCCTACTACAGGCATGCCCTGATATCCACTGATTCAGTATCCACGGTTTCAGTTATCCACAAATACCATGGATACTGGGATGCCTATTAAAAAGATAGGGGAACAGTAAACACATCTTTTCTTATACCTTGTTGCAGCAAGGCTTCTGACGCTCTGATGATCTTTACAAAGGCGTCCCCAGTATCCCTGGCTCCAGGTATCCACGGTGGGGTCCAGAACATAACCCCAGCGGATACCGGGGCATGCTTGTATTGCTCATTTTTGATTCTACCTTTATTAGCCGCCTTGAGCATCTGCTCCTGAAAATAGAAAGGCGGGATACAAATCTGTAAAAGAAATAAACTTTCACAGATGCCACCTGGAGTTCCATTGTAGCAGGAAGACAGGATAGGTGGACTAAAGACATTGCAAGCTACCTGTTTTCAGGACAGTTCACGTACGTCCAAATTACTTCCTCCATGGCTCTTTTTCCCTAAGCCTGGCCGGCCTCTGGCAATTTGAAGACTATTTGTTGGATAGGGCCCCGGATATTTTCAGATATGAGAAAATACAATCCCCCAGGTTTGGATCAGCCTCCAAAAAGAGCTGGCCTTTCTTGCTGCAAAAGCATTGACTTCCGCCTCCTTCCATCACTATTCTTTACATTCACTCCTTATTATGAGAGAACAACTCTTATTTTGCATCCATAATGAAGAGACAAAACAGATGGCAAGTGATTCAGTTGCTCCTTAATGGACCTGTAAGAGCCCCCTAAGCTGCTGGGTTTCCTTTGCGAGCACCTATTCCTTCAAGCTGACTTCGTGGGGGGGTTTTCCCCAGCCAAAAAAACTGCTACCTGGCAAAACTCAAGTCGGCATCTGGCTAGGGATAACTCTCAGAACCAGAGAGCACCGTTCTGTTTGATCTGCAATAGTAAAGAACACGGAACACAGACCATGGGAGAAGTCCTAGGGAGCCCAAGATGGGCCACGATCCTGGCACTGCTGTTAGCCAAAGGAACTATTTTGACGCTGTCTTCCAACCACTGTTTTTCAGGGCGCAATCCTAACCAGCATAGTTAGGCCAGCAAAGTTTGGCCGGCACAAGGGCCACCACAAATCGCACTTTCCAAAAGTGCGATTCATTACGAACTATGACATCACTTCCTGCTTAATGACATCAATTCCAGCCCCAGGTCTTAGGGGAGTAACTACAGGCTGTCGAATCAAAAAAAAAAAAAAAAGGTTGGGAAGCACTGTCCTAGGTAGACCAAATGCACACTGCAGGTAGCACCAGCCAAACTGGAGGTCCGGTTGAAAGCAGGAATTGAAAGGAAGGCGATTGCAGCATCGAAGTACAGTGCCCAGCTGATTCCTGCTAAGCAGTGATGTCATGCAGGGGGAACGCGGGGGAACTCAGTTCCACTAGTTAAAATTAGGGCTGACTCCGCCCACTTCACTCTCCCCCCCCTCCCAATTCCTCTGCAAAGAGCTTTCCTTCTTGGTTGGCTGGCACTCAGAGGGTTAAAGGGAGCGACTCTGGATTCCTAGGGGGGCGAAGGCAGTGATGTCATTCAGGGGGAACGGACCAGAACGGGCATTCTGGATCCTCCGTGGCTGGTTCCGGGTTCCCGACAAGTGCCAATCAAAAGTGAGTTCCTGTTCTTAAATCATTTGAATGACACCACTGCTGCTAAGTGTAGGTGCTGAGCACCAGCTCTGCCGAGGGAGTGGCATTGTTGTTGCACAGGATGTTGACCCACTGCAAGCTGGGCAGGGAGGGTGAAAGAAGCCTTGGGCTAACCGCGCGCCCCCCGCCCTCCGCCCCAACTGAAATGAAGCAGATAACTACATTTGTGCATCTCCATCCCCTTGTCACGCTCCTCTCTCCGGCTCCTCTGCTGGCGCATCAACACTCAGACTGCCAGCCCTGCCGAGGAAGAGCCAGCTCCTCTTTGGCTCAAGGTACTTTGCAAACGTGCCGCCGCGTGCACAAAGCCGGCCCTAGAGAAAAAAAGGAAGAGGAAAGCGACGCAAAGCGGGGCTGCCTTTGCTTGCTCCGGCATGAACGGCGTTCGCAGTTTCAGCTACCAGCTGCCCGGCTGTGCCCGTAAACGTTTTAAAGCCAAAACGGCCTTTGCACATCCCCCTAAAAACGTCCACAAGCAACAGGAGACTCCTCCACCAAAAGGTTAGAAATCAGGGTGGTTGAAACGGTTTTTAAGTTCTAGGACTCGCACCCCCGCGTTGCAGTGCTGCTGAGCAATCCCCTTTGACAAGCTGAGACGCGAAGGAAGAGATTCGCCACTCTTGGGACTGGAGGTATGTGGACCAAACCCTAAACGCCCAGTCAGTCCTCTTTCGATGTGGCCTCGCTCTCCTCGGCCGGGCTTAGCTGCAAGGGGCCAGAACTGCTATTTTTATCTGCGCCATTGTCCTCTTCATCCACGATGCA
Source organism: Lerista edwardsae (assembly GCA_029204185.1). NCBI lineage: Eukaryota > Metazoa > Chordata > Lepidosauria > Squamata > Scincidae > Lerista > Lerista edwardsae. The sequence goes on along the minus strand of JAJKFI010000022.1, from coordinate 2,357,345 downwards.
GAGACCTTCCAAAGGCCGCAGGGACCTTCAGAACAGCATCTGCGATCAGCACTGACCCCTTCAAAATGCCCAGCAGAAGCATCCACCAGCCATGTTTAAGGTCCATTCCGGTTGCAGGTGGCATTCTGAAAATAACCGCCGCATTCAGAGCTCTTTGGGCCCTTCCTGCTGGATTCCTCTGATGGCAGACAAGGTGCCCCTTGCACCTAACTATTGATCTCACAGGATCAATGGTTTGTTATCTGCGAATTGGCTATCCGCAAGGATTTCCAGGGACTGAACCCTAGCGGATAATGATGGCTGACTGTATATCCAGCATCACTGTAAAACCGGAGTGAGATGGGACCCTTTATTTCCTATCGGAGAGAGGTTCTCCCTAGCGCACCTGGCTTGCCCCTCCTCTCCCTCTCTCATGCACACAGGGTGAATTATAGCACCACCCTGTTCACCTTCTGAGGGGCTACTGGGGAGGGGAGGAGAACAGAGGGGAGGCGTTCTGAAATCAGCTGACAGATGGGCTGCTGAAGCAGCGCACCTCGGCCAGCTCAAACCAAAATGCTGCAGTTCATAAAAGAGCTAGCAGGGAGATGGGCTAAATTTAGCTGCCTTCTAGTGCCAGCTTTGTTCCCCCCACCGTGTGTGCGGTGGGGAGACTGTGCTGCTAACAGATCCCTGTCCCATCATGCTTTGCAAGGGAGGCTGAGCTGGCTTCCTCCAGAGAGGGCCATGTCGCTGCCAAGCTCTGCTCTCGCCACTTTCACTGGGGACTTGCGTTTTCCAGCTTCTGTCTGTTTTTCCGGCCTTTCCTAGGGTGGCTCCATTTGTCATCTCTCTCGGGCACCAAACTCTGGTTCCTCAGGGACCTGATGTTAAGTGCCATTTGATTCGCCCGGGCTAAGGAGATTGGTTCTGGTGCACCAATGTACCAGAGAGCGCAAGAGACAGCGCTGAGAGCGCAATCCTAACCTGGAGTTAGGCCGGCACAGTTTGGCCAGCACAAGGGCCACTGTAAAGGGCATTTGGACCACTCTTGGAGTCGGAGGATGATGCACGTCTGTGTGCTGTCCTTTTGGACCACTAATGGGCCCAAAGTAGTTCAAAAAACTTAAAAATACTGGGATGGCTGCCTTGTGTGTGCGTGTGCGTGTGTGTGTAGGGAGGGCTTTAATCCTGCCCCCTCCACAGACCCAATCTCTCTCACGCATGCAGGCACACATGCGCAGTTGGGCAGGTGCTATCTTGCCCCATGATCTAAACTTCAATTGTCACAATAGAGGAGCAGCCCTATGCCTCGAACAGCACAATCCTAACCTGGAGTTAGGCCGGCACAAGGGCCACCATAAAGTGCATTTGGACCACTCTCAGACTTAGGGAGGATGATGCACGTCTGTGTGCCGGCCTCCCTGACTCTGAGAGTGGTCCAGACCTACTTGACGGTGTCCCTTGTGCCGGCCAAACTTTGCCGGCCTTACTTCAGTTTAGGACTGCGCTCTGAACGTGGCTTTCTGGAAAAAGGGACTGGCCTTGCTGTTGACGGACAATCCGGGAGGCTCCCCTCCTCCCCAAGAACTGAAAGCGGTTTGAAAGAGGGAATGCTGCTGGCAGTGTGTGTGCTTGGCTCAGTTTGGCCTCCGGTAGACAGGCTTTCACCTTGCTTCAAAACAACAACAACACTGTGGGGCCAGTGAGAGCAGTGGGAGAAAAAAACGCAAGGAGGACACAGGAAGCAACAAAACCTCCCTCCGGCACATCGCTCTGGACTCTGCTTCCAGTCCAGATTTGCCTGAACGCTGCAACACCTTTCCGGGGTGGGGGGCTTGCAACAGGGGAGGAGAGGGCTGCCCTGCCCTTCCCGATCCACCCTCCAGTCCCGTCCCCCCCCCCCGGCATCTGTGCCAGTCTGTTGCTATCTGCTTACAAGGCTGCGGAGGGTTAAATTCAGTCGCAGGAGCTGGTTGCTGGGCGGGCTTGCTGGAAATGTGCCCGTCCCAAGGTCTTGAGTGCTCAACAGCCACACTGTTTTCCAGCCTGAAGCGGCTTGGGGACTGCAAAGACAGCCAGGATGATAAAGGAAGGTGGAGTGAGGGGGGGGGGAGAAGGCATGGAAGATGGAAAGGAGGACTCCCCCCACCAAGGGATCTCCAGGCCTATCTCTGTCCAGGCAGACAAGGGACTACTTTTTGGACTCTCTGCTTCTGGCACGATCAGCGCAACGGGGGGGGGGAGAGCAACGAGCGGCAGGGAAGGACAGGGAGGGGGCGGAGCAGACGGAGCGATCAGCAGGCCACGGTGATTTATACCCCGTCAGGTGTGGGCGCCAACCGGCTGGAGTGGTTTACGGCACTGCCGCCGCCGCCGCCGCCACCCTCTTTCTCCACTCCGCGCCGCTTGCCAGGAGCGGCCGGCCGGTTTGGTCATCCCCCCCCCCTCTGCAAGGACCCAGCCCCGGCCTGTGGGGAAGAGCTGGCTTGCTCCGAAACGGTGCGGCCATGCGCACATGCTGGAAGCATGCCTGCTGCACACACGCACACACACAGAGAGTCATCTGTGACGGATTGCGTCACTCCCCACAGCATGGAAACAGCCCCTCCGGACCCAAAGCAAGAGGTCCAGCCAGCCCCACGCTCCAAGCCAGATGCTGCTGCTACTGCTGGGACAACCCGAGGAACAGCCCCCCCGATTTGGCCCACCGGCACACCTAGCTGGCGCCAGAGGCACACTTCCTAGGGACCCCCCCTCCCTGCAGCTCCTTTGTTCCCGGCTCGTTCTCTCTCGGGCAACCCGCTTCTCTCTCGCCACACCCCTCCCAAAGCACAAAAGAGGTGGCCGTAAGAAGCTTGGGCTCGTCGGCTGCAAGGGCCAGCTTTTGCTCCAGTTGGCCCTTTTCTGGAACAGAGCAAAACAAAAACACACAACTCCCTCCCTTGCTTAGAAAAAGCCCCCTCCCTCTAAAGGTGTTTGCTCTAGAGGTCCAATTTCAAGCCAGGCCTCACCCCCAGCACATGCAACACTAATAAGGGGGCCCCGGAGAAGGGCCAGGGAGTGGCAGACAAGAAAGGAGAGGGAAGGACGGAGGTGACAAGATCTGTTCCAATTTTAGAAAACTGGCTGGGCAAGAAATGCAGAATGCAAACGGGCAGAGTGGATTTACGACCCGGCATTGGCTGTTCCCTCCCTCCCTGCCTGCCCCCCCCCTCTTCGGAGAGAGGTGCATTAACTCCTGGCTGAAAACCTAGTTTCCTGGGAGATTCAGACATTCACGCACAAGGCTAAGAACAGCCTTCGGGGAGAAAGGCAAGGCTGCCAATGGAGACAAGTTGATACACAGGAACAAGGGAAGGGGGAGGAGGGAGGGAGGGAGGGGAGGAGGCAGCCGGCAGGGTGGACACCCAGGGAGAGCAGGAGGCAAAAGCGGTGGGGGCTGTCAAGGAGGCACTGGCGAGAGCCCCCCCCCCCGCAAAGAGAGACAAAGAACAAAAAGAGACCAAATTATGATCCTTGCCCCATCATGTTCCTGCACCACATTCAGGGGATCAAAAGGTGGATGGGGAAACTCTGGCTTTCGGAATAGCGATAAAAGCCAGTATCTGAGAATCAGATTCCTACAAATTCCGGTGTGCTTTTCTCTGCCCCCCCACCTCCCAATTTCTTCCTCTCTCCTGCAAAGAACGAGCAAGCGACATTCTCATCCCAAGTTATTGCAGAGGTGGGAACTTTGTATTGGATCCGTACAGTGGTGAAATTCAGCCAGTTCTCACCAGTTCTGCAGAACCAGTTGTTAATTTTAGGTTGGGGGAGGGAAGAAAGGCAGCGGATGGCCCTGAAGGCCACAGAACCGGTTGTTAATTTATTTGAATCCTACCACTGGATCCGTACCACTTCCGGGCAGCGTCGGCATTCAGCTGGTACGCTGGGCGGGAGGAACGGGTGAGCGGCAGCTCGCCCGTAGCATCCCGGTTCGTTTCGCCGTCTTCCCCGCCCC
>JAJKFI010000022.1:2342941-2352963 GCA_029204185.1 Lerista edwardsae | reverse complement strand
ACGGGCGAGCTGCCGCTCACCCGTTCCTCCCGCCCAGCGTACCGGCTGAATGCCGATGCTGCTTCCGGGGCTGGGAGTTTACGTGACAGTGGTCCTGCCACCTCTCCCCCAATATTCTAGGACAGTGGTATTCAAACTGTGGGTCAGGACCCACTTGGTGGGTTGCAACCTGATGTCAGGTGGGTCTCAGCCATCTTGGATACTGCAGACCTTACTCTTGTTATATTCCTTTTGTGCGTTTGAATTTTAAAGTGAGGTTTTTTTTTAAAAAAATTGTGTTTCGAGTTCAGTGCTCTGACATCATATTTTGTCCTCATCTGGCTTTCTGTCAGGGGTGTTTCATGCTTGTACAATTGCTGCAGTCCAAGAATGCCAGTTTGCATTTCAGGGGTGTCATTTTGTTACATTATAATGACGGCACGTTCTGCTTGATGATGCCACATCATCACGTCCTGCCACAACATCACTTCCGGTGGGTCCCGACACAAGTGCCACTCTAAAAAGTGGGTCCCGGTCTAAAAAAAATTGAATACCACTGCCCTAGGAGTCAGATACTAAAAAACCAAATGGAAACAAAACTTGAGGACAAAACTGGCTCAGTTTGACTTCCTCAATGCCTACACTATTCAGGGGATTTCCTAGCACACCTCCTTTGCCCTACCAGACTCCCAGAACTTTTTCAGAGCTTGGCTCCTGGTGAGTTTGCATGACTCACACTTTTCCTTCTTGGCTGGTCGGCTTTTATGGCAACACCCCAGAACCATCTGCCTCATCCCAGTGGCATCAGTTTCCTTGGGCTGCTTGGAGCAATTATCGGATCGCCCAACGGAAACAAAAAGAGTCAGTCTGGTGTAATGGTGAGGGTGCTGGATCGGGACCAGGAAAACCCAGCTTATAATGTGCACTCTGCCACCAAGCTGACTGGATGACCGTAAACCAGCCATCGACAGTTTTTGCACTGGGTTGTGGCTCCCGGCACTCACCGGAAGTTTCTCTCCAGATCAGGGCTAGTTCATTCACAAAATGGACTAAGCAGGTGATTCAGGCGATGGACTGGTGAGAGGTGCCCACAGCTCCATTGATATGGAAAGGAAGAGTGGAACAGAGGAAGTGGAATTGTGGGGGAGAGAAGAGTGTTGGGCTAGAGAGGCATTCTGCTCTCTGCTTCTCCACACGTCTTCTGCTCTTTCTCCTTTGTCTTTCCAGGGAAGAAGAGCAGCTATGATGGCAGCTCGTGCAGCACTGGGTAAAGAGGTGGCATTTCACATGCAAACTCGGGCACCAGGAGTGGTTCTGCCCCAGATCCACAGCTTCCTTGCAGTTCTGCCCCATGCGCCAGAACTAGAGGCAGTCCAAAATGGTTTTATCTTTTTTGTCGTTGGCGGTGTTATCCTAAAAAAAATGGGCTGAAAGCGGTGTTATGTGTTTTTACTCCAAATTAACATTTTAATCAGTTCTGATGCATTTTTATCAAGTGTAATCACTGCCATATAAGTAGTGTCTGTGTTTTATGTCTATGACTGTTGGCAGACATAGCCGCATGCCAAAAAAGGCTTCTTTGGTGGGGTTGCTGATTTGGCATGCCTTCTAGCATGTTTGCTGAGCCATTCTGAGCTCCATGTTCATTGGTTCAGGACCATTCTGATGGCCTTGCATTCCCCTTTCCCTGGAGCCACGCCGCGTTTGCTTGCTCGTGAGTAAACATGACAATGTAGCTCAGTTTGGCTTTCCATAGGGCTCCAAGCTTTTCCCTTGGCAGCTTCTGCACATGCTCAAGAGACTACATCCATGCATGTAAAATTAGGGGCGCAGCAACACAATCAGAATGGTTGGCAGATGTTCCACAGCCACTTAAATAGGTCAATGCCGGTGTTATTTCGTTAATAAAGCAGGATTTTGCATGTTGTCGTGCTATAAGCCCCACAGCGGTGTTATTTCGCGATATGGCGTTTTTACCGTTTTAGACTGTCCCTAACCAGAGCCCTTTTAAAACGTCAACTCTAGAAAAGGCTCCCAAGAAAAGCCAGACTATTTTTCCACTGGGGCTCTGCCAGTTAGCGCAGGAAGTCAGCTGCACAGGCTGAACTCCAAGTGGAGTCTGGCAAGGATGTGAGGCTGTTTCTGGATGCACAGTCCCCCTAAATTAGGCACGCCTGGAAGCACCCAAAGGCAGAGGAGGGGAGAAGATGGCTCTTCTCTCCAGACCAGAACACTGCCAGGTGACCGTCTGTTCTCAGCAACAAGGTGGAGTCCTGGAGGGACCAAGATGGACGCCGAGATGCTTCCAGGCACAACTCAAGGTGCAGATCCTGATCTTTGGCAGCCAGAAAAGTCTCGAGTCTGGGACCATTGAAGGGCCACCTTAATGTTATGCCCCTTTCTGATACTGGACACCCACGCAAGCTGACACCCAGCAGAGGCTGCAATCCTAACCTGGAGTTAGGTTAGGCCAGCAAAGTTGGACCGTCACAAGGGACACCATCAAGTATGTGTGGAGTCAGAGAGGCCAGCACCATCCTCCCTGATTCCGTGCACCATCCTCCCTGATTCCGAGAGTGGTCCAAACCCATCTTACAATGGCCCTTGTGCCAGCCACACTTTACAGTGGCCCTTGTGCCAGCCAAACTTTGCTGGCCTAAGTGTGCTGGCCTAACTCCAGGTTAGGATTGCACCCTTAGATACATAATATTAAAATAAAATACAGACTTCTTTACAATCATACCCAGAGCGCAATTCTTTGCTACTTTTGCCAAATGCTAAGGGTACAATCCTAACCTGGAGTTAGGCTGGCCCAGTTAGGCCAGCACAAGGGACACAGTAAAGTGTATTTGGACCACTTTTGGAGTCAGAGAGGCCAGCACACAGACGTGCGCCATCCTCCCTGAATCTGAGAGTGGTCCAAACACGCTTTATGGTGTCCCTTGTGCTGGCCAAACTTTGCTGGCCTAACTCCAGGTTAGGATTGCGCCCTTAGATACATAATATTCAAATGTGCTTTATGGTGGCTCTTGTGCTGGCCTAAGTCCAGTTTACGATTGCGCCCTAAATCAGATAGCAATAGCAATAAGGCTCCCTCCCTCCCTCTCTCTCCCTCTCTCTCTCCCTCTGTCTCCCCCCCCCTCTCTCTCTCACACACACACACAGTCAAGACCAAGTCTACAGAACTAAACAACCACTTGTTTAGTGGTTTTGCAACTTGGGGATCCTTTTAGGCAAACAGAATGGCTTTTAACAACAACAACAACAACAACAACAACAACAACAACAACAGTGTAACCATTTACGGCAGACCGGTCTACCAAGAACGTTCAGCCACTTTAGTTAAGCAAAGCCTCCGTGACCAGGGGCAATGTATCAGATGCCGGGGACCATTCAACAGAAAACGACTGCCGCTTTCCGGAGACCCCTGACCAACCCCTGACCAATCACCAATACGGGAACGCCAGATGAGAGGGCCTGATTCAGAAAGGCAAATTCGCGTGCCCTTAAACGAGTGTTCCTCCTGCCAGTCTGCTGTCACTATTCATTAGGGCCCCATATCAGCTGTGGGGCTTTTGCATGCAACGGCCAGAGACTGAAAGCAGGGAACAGGACACCCCGCGCAGCTTCTTCAACTGCTGTTTGCTGCCAGTCTCCTTTCTACGGGCCGAAGTGCAAACTACAACAAATGCATGTGGCCCTGCGGTTTTTCTAAAATGTGGTTGCCACATCTCAGAAAGGACATAGTGGAGCTGGAAGGGGTAGAAGGGAAGAAGATAGTGACGAAAATGATTACGGGGCTGGGGCACCTCCCTTATGAAGAAAGACTGCAGTGTTTGGAGCTCTTCTGTCTAGAAAAAAGATGCCAGAGGAAGGACATGATTGAGACATACAAAATTATGCATGGGATGGATAGAGGGAGGTTCTTTTCCCTCTCTCACAACGCCAGAACCAGGGGACATCCACTCAGATTGAGTGTTGAGAGAATTAGAACAGATAAAAGGAAATACGTTTTGACCCAGTGGGTAATTAAGCTGTGGAACTCCTTGCCACAGGAGGTGGTGATGGCATCTGGCCTAGGTGCCTTTAAAAGGGGATTGGACAGATTTCTGGAGGAAAAGTCTATCATGGGCTACAGGCCATAATGGGTGGCTCAACCGTACGTTAGAAGTAGGCCACTTCAGCATGCTAGGTGCAAAGGAGAGGCAGTAGGATGCAAGGATCTTGTTGCCTCGTGTGCTCCCTGAGGCATCTGATGGGCTGCTGTGAACCAGCAGGGCTCTTCTTCTTCCTGATCCAGCAGGTGGCAAGTTATTATTATTGGGTGGCAAGTTATTATTTACCTCCGAATTTTACCTCAGAATTTACCTCAGAATGCCAGATAAAAGGAATGGCAAGAGGATGCAGACATCTTGTTGTCTTGTGTGCTCCCTGAGGCACCTGGTGGGCCGCTGTGAGATACAGGAAGCTGGACTAGATGGGCCTTTGACCTGATCCAGCAGGGCTCTTCTGATGTTCTTAAAGAGTGCAGGGAGGGGGTGGGAAATGCCAGCACAATAAGGATGAAACTGCAGCTGCGGGAGAGGAGCTTCAGCACATTGCATGGCTGTGGTTCTGGTATGGATCACCCCCCTTGCTATTTTTATTTGGCGTGGTGGTGGTGGAGAGAATCTGGCTAACAGCTTTCAAGCAGGTCTGGCACTAGATGGAAGAACGCAAGAAGCTCATCGTCAGCCTCACCCCAAAAAGGAAACATGGGAGTGTGATGGTTGCCGCTCTCTCAATCCAACCAGCCGGAAGAAGGTGCTCTCACAGGTGACCAGGCAAATGCTAAATTAAAAGGCTCCTCTAGAGATTGCAGTAGGCGAGCATCACCCACACATCCCCCACCACCACAGGTGCGACATCTTTCAGAATGTGAGTCATTCACACTGGGGGAAAGAGCTTCCTTTTACAAAGTTGCTATTCTTCCCATCCACTCCCCTCCCTCCTTTGACAGATCAAAACAAGATTTTTATTTTTTTTTAATAAACCAAGGAGCTTTCTAGTATTCAGAGTGAAAAACACACACCTTGCCACCAGAGCCGCCAGGCTGATCGTATGCAACCTGTCAGTCAGCCATCACTTTGTGGATGCCCATAAATTGCTCCATTAGCTCGGCTAATTGTGAGGAACTCGGCTGCGGAGGGGTGCTGGCAGCCTGGCAGTACCAAAAAAGGAGAGCTGTTTCGAGACGACTTCACTGTGGGACTGGGGGAAGGCATTCCAAAAAAGCTCGTAAGCTGGAACTGCAATGGACAGAAAGCTTTTGGGGAGGGGGCATAACCAGTGGTGTCATTCAAATGATTTAGGAACAGGAACTCACTTTTGATTGGCACTTGTCGGGAACCCGGAACCAGCCACGGAGCCCGTTCTGGTCCGTTCCCCCTGAATGACATCACTGCCTTCGCCCCCCTAGGAATCCGGAGTCGCTCCCTTTAACCCTCTGAGTGCCGGCCAACCAAGAGGAAAAGCTCTTTGCAGAGGAATTGGGAGGGGGGAGAGTGAAGTGGGTGGAGTCAGCCCTAATTTTAACTAGTGGAACTGAGTTCCCCCGCGTTCCCACTGCATGACATCACTGGGCATAACAGATCTGAATTCTGCGCTCAAAAGAAATGAAATTCCTCTGCAATGGAAAGCAAAAGCTAAGCAGCCTGGAACGGTGTCACTAGAATATGTCATGAATGTTTATTTATTTATTTATTTATTTATTTATTTATTTATTTATTTATTTGCAGAATTTATACCTCACCTTTCCCATGCCGAGGCAAATGCCCAAGGCAGCTTACATAGACAGGATAGTCTAAACCGCCATTTTTCAATCGGCTTTTTGTTTTTCTTTAGAAATCTACAGTATTCTGTGTTTCGCTGTCCTCAGTCTCAGATGTAGCCTTCATTGTGCTGTTCTCTCCTCCGGCTGCAGGCCATCGAGCTTCAGCAGGCAATCATCAGTCGAGCCTAGGCAGACCCTACGCCGTTCTTTTGCCTGCGGGCCTTCTTACACATTCCCACATTGCCCAATCAAATCCACAATGGCTCCATTCTGCCACAACAGGTACTGCAGCTTGCCCCAACCTGGCATTCTGTCTCCCATCCAAAAACAGACCACAGGTTCTCCTGCTTAGCTTTAGGCAGTACCGGCAGATCAACAATCAGTCCACACTCCCTACCCAATGGCCCTACCCGACGTCATACTCCGTTCATTTGCCAGCTGGCCTTCTCACACATTCTGGCTAATCAGCACACTGGCTAATCAGCTCCACAGCGACTCCGTCCTGCCACAACAGCTACTGCACCTTGTCCCAGCCTGGCATTCTGTCTCCCATCCAAAAACAGACCACAGGTTCTCCTGCTTAGCTTCAGGCAGTACCAGCAGCTCAACCATCAGTCCACACCTCGTGCTAAACACATAATATTATTTATATTGTTTTTTATATTTGCTAAAACTGATTTGGATTTTATACTGCAGGAAACCAAAATGTCTGAGGAAAGGTAGCACAAGTTATTACAAGTCACTTAGGTCCAACCTCCGGATTCTGACGTGTTTAAGATGATTTGCACAAACACGTACTGGACCAGCATGCCTGCTACAATAGTAATGTAGATGCTGCTTCAAATGGCTTTGATGTGGAGCATGTCCCACATGGACACAACTTAGCGACTGAACAGCAACAACAACAACATGTCCCACATGGGGCCTTAACATCCAGAGCATTTTTCTCAAACTTTTTTTAACAGTGCCAAAAAACCTCAGTAATTTTTTTAGCATTCCCTGAAAAAAGCATATGCATTCTAACTCTTGGCCTCATTTGCTCTCACTGATATCATCCCTCACCCACATTATTTCACTTATTAGTGACATCCTTTCAGATGTAGACATACAAAATTAGGCATGGGTTGGATAGAGTCAAAAGAGGAGTGTTTGTTCCCCTCTCTCACAGCCCCAGAACCAGGGGACATCCACTCAAATTGAGTGTTGGGAGAATTAGAACGGATAAAAGGAAATACTTTTTGACCCAGCGGGTAATTACTCTGTGGAACTCCTTGCCACAGGAGGTGGTAATGGCATCTGGCCTCAGTGCCTTTAAAGGGGGATTGGACAGATTTCTGGAGGAAAAGTCCATCGTGGGCTATCGGCCACAATGGGTGTTTCAACCTCCTTACATTAGCAGTAGGCTATTTCAGAATGCCAGGTGCAGGGGAGTGGCAACAGGATGCAGGCATCTTGTTGTCTTGTGTGCTCCCTGAGGCATCTGGTGGGCCACTGTGAGATGCAGGAAGCTGGACTAGATAGGCCTTTGGCCTGATCCAGCAGGACTCTTCTTATGTAGGATCACCTACATCACTTATCTTCACCAGGATTTCTGATTAGATGGGAACATTTGTCTGATTCAGGAGGAAATGGCATGATGGGATATAATGGGATGGCATGAAGGGAGCTGGGACATAAAAATCATAAAAAAGCACATATTTGGGCAGTGTAAGGGGAATTTGGGAGAAAAAATTCACCCACTAATTTCAACACCCACAGCTCTATTTTGCAAAAGACAGGGTTAAAAAAAGCTGCAGGACAGAAACTAGATTGGAAACTCCTTAATTGCTGCCAGAACAGCATTGGCAAAGACACAAATCTGACTGTATGGATTGGCTGTAGCAGCAGTGAAGAAATTAACCACTCATTCAGAGAGAGAGAGAGAGAGAGAGAGAGAGAGAGAGAGAGAGAGAGAGAGTAAAGAAAGGGTTTGAAAATGCATGGAGAAGGGTTGAAGAAAAATAATGTACAAAAATACTGATATTGCTTTCTTTCAAATAGAGCATCGTTTAATTAGAAAACAGGAGGAAAAAAAAAGATAGTGATTCAAGACTGCTCCACTAAGGAGTAAAGGTTAGCAATCTATTTAGTCCACAAACTGTGGCAACTGGACACTGAACAGCAAAGAGCAGGGGAAGGGCTCAGGGCTTGCTTGTCAAAATGAACCACGAACAGCTCCAAACTAAGCTGCCCTGAGGCTTTCTTATCTATGGCTATTTGGGGAAAGGCTGCAACTTGGGAGGGGTTTTGCAAGATTTTTTTTTTTTTTTTTTGGTAATTCTAGCAAAATGGATCGAAATGGTGAAGGAGAGGGTGAAATCTGGACATGGGAGATTCAGGGAGCAATCCTAACCTGGAGTTAGGCCGGCAAAGTTTGGCCGGCACGAGGGCGACCGTGAAATATGTTTGGACCACTCTCGGAGTCAGAGAGGCCAGCACAGACACATGCGCCTTCCTCTCTGACTCCGAGAGTGCCCCAAACGAGCTTTACAGTGTCCCTTGTGTTGGCCAAACTTTGCTGACCTAACTGTGCCGGCCTAACTCCAGGATTGCGCCCTCAGATTCATTTTTTTTAAGTGTTCTGAACTTCATGGCATATCCACATTATTCAGGTTCGACTCCACCCTAAAGGATCCTGGGAATTGTAGTTTAATAAGGACGCCAGCCCGCAAAGAACAGTTCTCAGAGTTCCCTGGGGAAAGGGAAGCCTGTTCAAATCGAACTATTGCCATCCCCTCTGACTCCGAGAGTGGTCCAAATGTGCTTTATGGTCAGCGTCGTCATCCACAAATGAACTCCCGGAACGCTGGGAGGGACTTACACGGGGCTTCGCCGTGATTGGCTGCCCGCCCGTTTTGTTCCACGGCTGCCCTGGCCTCGAGGGGTGCCTGCTCGCCGCGGGAGACAGGTGGGGGGGGGGCGCCGGGTGCCTGGGCAAGCAACAGGGGGCCGCGCCAACTGGGGGCAGCCCCCCCTCGAGGCCAGGGCAGCCGTGGAACGAAACGGGCGGGCTGCCAATCACGCGAAAGTCCCGCCCACGTCCCTCCCAGCATTCCGGGAGTTCATTTGCAGATGACAACGCTGTTTACGGTGACCCTTGTGCCAGCCAAACTTTGCTGGCCTAACTCCAGGTTAGGATTGCACTCTTAGTTTGATCCCGGAGGGCCCCTTATGACTGTGCAATGTGAGGAACTGGCCACCAGAAGTGGGCAGATTCAGGCCAACTATCTGAAGAGGATGTTTCATCAGACAACTGATGAAAACTGTTTTTTTTTTTGTCATGCATCCTGTGGGTGTAACAACACGCAAGGTCACTGCATGGAACTGCTGCAGATGTATTTCTCTCTCTCTCTCTCTCTTCCTTTCAAGGAAGAGAAGGGGGATCCAGGCCCCTGAGTCTTGTCTGGCAACGACGCAGCTGTCTGCAAGCCCAGCGTCCTCTCCTCGGAGGATGCAACAGCAATATTTACTGTGCTGCAGACTTAGCTGGCTGCAGCCCAATGCACTCCGGATTCAAAGGGTGGATTCAGCTCTGGGAAGGACAGACAACCAGAGCCATTTGGGTGCAGCACAGCAGGAGGCGATGCAGCTGGGGGATTAGGAAGCAAAAGGGGGGGTGCCTTTGCTGCAGTCGAGACTGCACAGGAAGACAGAGCAGAGCAAACAGGCTTGCGAGGAAAGGATGTGCGACAGCCACAGAGGACTGAAACAGGGAGGAAGGGAAAGAGCTGCATGCCAGAGATTTTCCTCCTTCCCTCTGAACTGCACTCAAGTGGAAACTTTTCCAAGCAGCCCCACCGCTCATCCTCTGTGTGCCTACTGGAGCCCCCTGGGCAAAAGCTCCGCAGGATGCCAGTGTATTCTCGATCACCATGGCGAATGCCATGTTTGTCCCCGCGGCACCAGAACTTGCACCCATAGCGATGCTCCCCAAGAGTGGGGAGGGGGCCTGCCTTGCCAAAGGTTCCGAAAAATCACCTGTAATGAAAGGGATGCTAGGATAAGCAACCTGGCCAAAGGAGGCTGAGAAACTGGGGGTGGGAGGGAAGGAAGGAAGGAAGGAAGGAACACAAGTTGCCATTTATTCCTCTCCTGGTTCTATGGGAGGCAGCGAGCAGGAAGATTAATGCTTCGCTGCGAATCAGGAGAGAGAGAGAGAGAGAGAGAGAGAGAGAGAGAGAGAGAGAGAGAG
>JAJKFI010000022.1:2274663-2342931 GCA_029204185.1 Lerista edwardsae | reverse complement strand
GAGAGAGAGAGAGAGAGAGAGAGAGAGAGAGAGAGAGAGAGAGAGAGAGAGGCTTTTCTCCTTCCCTCCGACAGGCAGGAACGAGCCAGCCTTTCAAATGGGGGACACAGACTGGTGTTTACAGAACCTGTCCAAGGGCTTCTGTGCCTCTCCTCCCCCCACTTTGCAAATAATCCTCATCCTGCCCTGCCCCCCCCCCATGCTGCATTTCAGAAACAAGGAGCAGGAGAATAGATGAGCCCCAGAGAGACTGAAGACACCTGCAGAAGGGGAAGGAGAAATCAGAAGTCAAATCAGGCTTACTGCCCTGGAGAGAAGGTTGGGAAGGAGAGGAGGGAGGAAAAGCTAAAAAGGGGGGGGGAGTGGCAAGAGGACACAGACAGCAAAAAGAAAAGGGGAGGGAGCAATGAGAGTGGGGGGGGGCAGGGAGGCTGGAATATCAGCTGGGGCAAGAGGCTAGCATACCGGTTTTCAACCTTTTTTGTACTGGGAGCCCCTTTTTAGGTACAAGAACCTGTTGGGACTCCCCTAAGACCTAGGGCCGGAAGTGATGTCATTAAGCAGGAAGTGAAGTCATTGCTTTTAATAAATCACACTTTTGGAAAGTCGAAAGTACTCCACGTCCTTTTTAGAATGTTTTGAATGCTCTGTCTCTAAGTGACGTTTAATTGATTCAGCACTGAGAACAACATCGCACAGACCGCCCTGTGGCTTCTCTATGCCACTGCTGATCAAGGTGGTAAAGCCAAATTGTAGATATAAATGTTCTGTGACTCTTCGCTGTAATGTGCCCACTCGGAAAGAGACCTGGGAGAGACTTCATCATGCGCATAGGTGCGCACGCACGCACGCACGCACCAAGACGAGTCCATAGAAAGGTTAATTTCCCTCTGAGCCACAAGCATTGAGGAAGTGGCAGTTTCATGGGGAAACCTCTTCCCTGGCCAAAATGAAGCTTCCAAGATGGAGCTAAAACCTCCCTGATCAACTAGAGGCAACACTGAACAAGATTACATTTTTTTGGAAAAAAAATTACAAAGGCCTGTGAAATTGAGGGTCAGAAAAACTAAATTCATGTATGAGTTTGGGATGCTAATTCCAAAAATGCCCCATTGTACGCCCAATTCCAGGGCTGGTTTCACTAGACTCTACAGTACTGGTTTGGGCTGGTGAATCCCTCACAACGGTAGTTTGTGGTGGACTTTATGCTGCGTGTGTGCGCATGTGCGTGTGCGAGAGAGAACATGCACAAAGAGAAAACAGAGAAGAGGGCAAACAAAGCGTATTTTCGTAAGTGGCCTTTTTGCTGACAAATCTTCAGGTTCCCAGATTTGGGGCCCTGATCTTCGCACTAAGCTGCCTTAGAGCTAAGCAAAGATGCTGCCCACTTTGCATGTTCAGGCACACGCACAAGGTCTGCTACATCTGAAAATGCAGCATGCACACGCCACAGAGCCATGCGAATATCCTTCTTATTCAGGCTCTCGTGCCAGAGGAGCCTCAAAACTGTACACTGTACACGGCCTTCGATCACCTTCGGTCACACGCACATGCCTTGCACCTTCACTGAGATGTCTCTTCAAAACCCGGAGAACTGAATGAACCATTGTAGCCCAACCCTCTGCCCAGCGAGTTGGGATGTCCTACACTTGTCCAAACATCCCCGGCAGATGTTTGACCAATGTTTGCTGGGAAGCAAGCAGTTGTCACACTGAGCCCCGCACTTTGGGGCCCCCGCACCAGTACAGTGAGCATATCGCCTGCTGCTGTAGCCAGGATCACTATGGGCTGTAAGTCAGTGGGGTGAGCAGAGCAGCTTTACTTTGGCCCTCCCACCTGCCCCTGCCTCTGAACTGCCCAAAATGAGCCACCTGGAAGAAGTTGACAGTGAGGTCATCATGCCACCACCAACTGTGTCTAGGTGCCGTGCGCAGCACCACAAGTGCTTTTCTTGGTGATTGGGGGTCCTGGGGGGTGGGTGGGGGGCCCTGTAGCAATGTGGAGCAACTGCTCCACATTGGGCCGCTCCTGGAGCCAGCCTTGCTTGGAAGCATCCAAAGAAGGCATTTCTGCGATCTTCCTTGCTACACAGCTCGTCCCTTGGAGGCACAGCCTCTTCGGGGTACCTCCCTGTAGTTAGACCAGTGATGTCATGCAGGGGGAACGCGGGGGAACTCAGTTCCACTAGTTAAAATTAGGGCTGACTCCGCCCACTTCACTCTCCCTCCTCCCCCCCTCCCAATTCCTCTGCAAAGAGCTTTTCTTCTTGGTTGGCAGGCACTCAGAGGGTTAAAGGGAGCAACTCCGGATTCCTAGGGGGGCGAAGACCTCTGTTTCTAGTCCTAGCCAGGTAGGAACAATTGGGCCCCTTCACCTTTCCTGATCTCTCTGTCATTTCTGCAAGCCCATTCCTGGCAATGTTGCCCAAATTCCTCCACACATCACTGTCAAAACAAAGCATGCCTATTTAGCCTGCTGCATCAGAGAGATGTGAATGCGCATAACACATGCTGCAAATAAAGAAGAAATTGTGGCAGAACAAGAATTCTGGGATAGTTGACACGGCACTGTGATTTTTTCTTTCTTTCTAGGAAGACAAGATAAGAACAGTCCAGCCCAGACTGTCTGCGTGGTGCCGCCCCATGGAAACAAATGAATCAAAGAAAAACTAAATCAGAACTAAGAGCAGAATCCTAACCTGAAGTTAGGCTGGCACAGTTAGGCCAGCAAAGTTTGGCCTGCACAAGGGCCACTGTAAAGTGCATTTGGACACTCTCGGAGTCAGGGAGGACGGTGCACATCTGTGTGCTGGCCTCTGACTCCCAAAGTGGTCCAAACATACTTTACGGTGGCCCTTGTGCCAACTTTGCTGGCCTAAGTGTGCTGGATTAACTCCAGGTTGGGATTGCGCCCTGAGAAACGATGCTTTATAAAGCCAGAGAGAGAGAGAGAGAGAGAGAGAGAGAGAGAGACAGAGAGACAGAGAGAGAGAGAGAATGAATGATGCTCCTTAGTTCAGAACAAGGTATGTACTTCCGACGAATTGATTGGTTCTTATGAACCAGTTCAGGACCTTCTCGCTGGGAGGAGAAGTGGGTGAGAGAAAACAGATACCCAGACGGTCTTTTAAGGGAGTTCCGAGATTGTGAATTCAGACTGAGCAATCCTGACATCAGAGTCCGACACGGGATCCCGTTTCCACAGCAACCGGGAGTCAAAGGGCAGCGAGGGGAGCTGGCTCCTCCAGTCAGAATTCCAATTGTGAAGTCTCCGAATAAACAGCTGAAATGGCCAGGAAGAGGAGTGGGGGTGGCAAAGACGGGGAAAGCAGCTCAGTGTGGTGTTGTCAGCTAGATGTCACTAATTGTCTGCAGGAACAGCAAACTCTCAATTAACCCTTTGGGCACCACTGCCAAGGAAGGCATTAGGCGCCTGCTCTGTGCGGGTAAGATCATCTCTGTGCGGGTAAGATGATCTCTGTGCGGGGCAATGTGAAGAGTGCTGCCCCCCTGAAGGGGGCTTACAAAGCCTGCAACCTGGAAAGTCAATTTGGGCAGAGGGGCAATTTGGGCAGAGGGGCTGTATTACAGAAGATCTTTCATCTCAAGATCATTTGGGTATACCTTCCTTGCTGTACTTTACAGGCAGGTTACCCACAATGCAGGAATAACCAAGCTACAGATTCATTGCTCCTAGGTTAGAAAGTCTTTCCCCAGCTCCATTATCCCCAGGCAGATGGTTGAAGTTGGGCAGATTTCAATGGGTCAGACACAGGGCCAATCACATTTGTCTAAAATCAAAAACCCCACCCATATTCTACACCAAGATATATACTGGGGCCAGTACTATACTGATACTGGAGTTGGACGTAGACCTGGAATAAAAAGGTTTCCTTGCGACCGAATGGTCTAGTCATGACCGACTGTAGGGGGCGCTGCTCATTTCTGTTTCTAAGCCTGTAGAGCCGGCGTTTGTCTGAGGACAAGCTTCCGTGGTCATGTGGCCAGCATGACTATACGCCATAGCGCACAGAACTCCATCACCTTCCCACCGAAGTGGTCCCTATTTATCTACTCGCACTTTTACATGCTTTCGAACTACTAGGTTGGCAGGAGCTGGGACAAGCAACGAGAGCTCACTCCGTTACGTGGTCTCAAACTGCCAACCTTTCGGTCAACAAGCTCAGCTCAGCGGTTTAACCCACAGCGCCACCACGTCCCCCGTCCTATTAAAAAGATAGGGGAACATTAAACGAACTTCTTTTTTTTACCTTGTTGCAGCAAAACCACTGGTGTTCCCCTATCTTTAAAAAAGCATCCCCAGTATCCACGGTTTCAGGTGTCCAATGGGGGGATCCGGAACCCCAGTGGTTATTGGGGCATGCCTATATAGGGTTGTGCTATAAGCACAATCACATGCATTCTGAGTAGCCTCATCTCCTCCACGCAAGGACTCCTGCCAGTTCATACAGGCTCTGGATGAGGGATCGGGCTAGTGGGGGACAGACAGCACAAGGGAAGAAATTCCCTGGGGAAGAAAAGGAGGCCTGTGCCCAGCTACATCTCCTTGAAAGGGCAGCTTGTTCCATCCTCGCCTGCTGTTGCTGATCTAAGCTCTCCCTTGCAACACAGAAGCATATGGTTCGGACTACTGAGCCTTCGGCCCTGGCGGCTTACGGATGAATCTGCCAGGTGGAAGGTTGTTTTAATTAGACCAAAGCACAGAGAGATGATCTTTTTCTCCAAGGGTCACCCATGTAAAGGGTGTCTTCATTTGACTAAGGCTTGGCCTGGATCCTACAATACAGGAGGGGCAATTTGGACTAGGGACTCAGACCCTTTCCTTGCCCTTCAAACAAAACCCACATGGAACAGGGAGAGCGCCCCCCCCACCTCTGCTGTCAATGACGAACATCTGCCAAGGAGGCTCAAAGACCAGGCACCAGGACTCTCCTGGGTTGCTGTTTAATAACACAATACAGGCATGCCCCGATATCCGCTGGGGTTCCGTTCCGGACCGCACCATAGATACCTAGAACCCTGGATACTGGGGGCGCCTTTTTAAAGACAGGGGAACATCAGGTTTGCTGCAACAGAGTAAAAAAAGGGGATGCATTTAATATTTCACTAACTTTTTAATCGACATCCCAGTCTCCAGGGTATCCATGAACAACTGAAACTGTGGATACCGAATCAGTGGATACCGAATCAGTGGATACCGGGGAACACCTGTATTAACTGCAAAGGCACCTTGGGAATTTTGGCAAATTGAAGGGCAGCTTTTCTAAAAATGAAGTAAATAATAAACGTTTCCTGCCTTCACTCTTAAATGGCTTTGCAGTGTTGTCACACAACTAAGGGTGCAGTCCTAACTTGTGCAGGAGCTGGGATGCCGGCAGGCCGTCGGAAGTCAAGCCTGGACCGGTCCTCAAGGTCGTACTCTGTTCTTTTGTTGGCTGGCCTTCTCACGGACTTCCCCACAACTCTCACTTGCAGTGACTAATCAGCTCAACAGAGACTCCGTCCTGCCACAACAGGTACCGCAGCCTGTCCAGCCTGGCATTCTGTCTCCCATCCAAAAACAGACCACAGATTCTCCTACTTAGCTTCAAGCAGTACTGGCAGCCCAACCATCAGTCCACAACCTCCTGCCCACCATCTCCCTCTCTAAGCACCATCTCTCCTCCCCTGCTCCTCTGTGATTCTGGCTCTAGTTCATCAGCTTGGTATTCCTTAAGGCTGGACAACCCGATACAGGTGTAAGAGACACTTTCTTTTCCTGTTAATGACAATTTAATGAATTGGGATCCCCATCCTTCCAGACTGCTAGAGCTCTGGGGAGAAAATGGTGCCCACAGGGTGGTTTCTAGCCATTAAATCACAGCAACGACCTCTAATGTGAACTTTTGGTTCCCACTGCAGGTTGATATTACAGCTGGGGGAAATTCTCCCGGCAGACATCGAGTTTGACAGAACAACCCTTTTCTGTAGGACTGCAAGCTTCAATCAGTAGATTGGTAGGGACCAATTAATTGGTGTGGCTGGATGTTCCGGGCATACATTTTTTCCCCCCATTACTTTCACGTCTGGTTTGTTACTAGCAACGAAAGAAGAAAATATTAAAGACGGGAATTGCCTTGTAACAACGAATGGTAGCTTACGAAGGGAATAAACAAGCTGCCGTTCCTTGTGAGAAGCCAAGTTTGTTAATATTTTTTTCCTCTCATGGCTCTCTATTTTTTGTGCATTGAAAAAAAGGAAATTTATTGAGGTTTCAGCAATATGCAAAATTGCAAATGCATGTTAACTGATCAATCTACTTAAGTGTCCTCTCTTTTCCCCTCTCCTTTTATAATCAAATAATGTCCTTTCATTAGTAGACAGGCCTACATTCCTCACTTCCTTGCAGCTGAAAGAGAAGGAGCCACAGTTCAGGGTGCGCCGTGGAAGGGTCACTTCCTGGCACATTCTAGAGAAAAAAACACCCTGGAGACTGAGAGGGGTCCCGCTGCTGAGAATACCATCAGCATTTTGAGCACTGCTTTTTAGTACATGCCCTGAACGATGCTCCTCAGCTGCCCCTCCTATTCCATAGATCAGTGTTTCCCAAACTGCGGGTGGGGACCACTATTCTAGGGCAGTGGTTCCCAAACTGTGGGTCAGGACACACCAGTGGGTCGCGCAATCCAATTTCCGGTGGGTCGTGGAACACCTAGAGCAGCCATTTTGAAAATATGGGAAGATGGGATGCTGGAAAGGGGGCGGGCTGCGCGGTTGCTTTGCTTGTGTTAAGATTGTAAACAGGCTATTTTATTTCCCCCTTTCTGATCCACTTTGCTATTGGAAAACGGCTGAGAAATAATCCAACTGATGGCCGCATTCTCCAGAAAGCAGCATAAGAACACAAGAACATAAGAACAGCCCTGCTGGATCAGGCCAAAGGCCCATCTAGTCCAGCTTCCTGTATCTCACAGCAGCCCACCAGGTGCCCCAGGGAGGCATGAGACAACAAGATGCTTGCATCCTGTTGCCACTCCCTTGCACCCAGTACTCTGAAGTAGCCTACTACTAATGTAAGGAGGTTGTACAATCCATCATGGCCTATAGCCCATGATGGACCTTTCCTCCAGAAATCCATCCAATCCCCTCTTAAAGGCATCAAGACCAGATGCCGCTGCCACCTCCTGTGGCAAAGAGTTCCACAGATTAACTACTTGCTGGGCAAAAAAGTACTTCCTTTTATCTGTTTTAACACTCCCAACCCTCAGTTTTAGCGGATGCCCCCTGGTTCTGGTGTTTTGAGAGAGGGAAAAGAACAGCAGGCTCTGGGGGCACAATGACGGCACTTCCAACCATGCCATCACTTCCGGTGGGTCTCAGACAGATTGTCATTCTAAAAAGTGGGTCCCCGTGCTAAAAGGTTTGAGAACCACCGTTCTAGGCAATGGTAGTATTTTGCAAATGGACGGGCCTGCTTGCCTAGGACTTCTGGACAGAAGGCCATGGGTTATTTATCCCTTGCTGTTTGAAGGGACCCAATGAAGGGACCCAGCTGGGAGCCCCCCCAAAATCATGAAGCTGACCTGGGCAGCGATACAGCCAGAGTTTCACTTGGTGAATTTCGCCAGCACGCGAACCGCCATCTTCCAAAAGCAGAAAAATAGAGGTTCCTGAGGCATTTTTCTTACTTCTCATGAGGCTGGATGATGATGGAAGCATGTAACGTTTGCGAAGGACTACGTGGTGGCGCAATGGGTTAAAGTGCTGCTGCTGGGCTTTCTGACCGGAAGGTTGGGAGTTCGAGACCATTCAACGGAGTGAGCTCTCATCGCTTATCCCGGCTCCTGCCAACCTAGCAGTTCAAAAGCACCTAAAAATGCGAGTAGATAAATAGGGACCACTTCGGTGGGAAAGTAACGGCGTTCCGTGCACCTCTGCATATAGTAATGCTGGCCACATGACCACGGAAGCTTGTCCTCGGACAAAACGCCGGCTCTACAGGCTTTGAAACGGAGATGAGCACCGCCCACTAGAGTCGGTCACGGCTAGACCATTCGGTCGTGGGGACACCTTCACCTTTTAAGGAGGAGGAAAAAAGGGGAGAGACTAAATGAATGACCATCTAAAATGCAGGTTGACTTACCACTCGGACAGAGCGTTTCTGCCTAATACAGGATGTACATAAAGGGCACTGCATGCTTTCTCTCCCTCTCTCTGCCTGCTAAGATGCAATAACTAGTAAGTGGTAGAAGCAGGCAGAGGTGCTGTCCTCTTGTGGTCACTAGCAGTATGGCAACACAGCTGCACAAGGAAAGGAATAGGACATCCCCATAAAGATACACAAAAATACAGGGCCAGCTTTTGTACCCCATTAGCACAGACTGGATCCCGCTAAGACAGCTTGCTTAGGCTGGAATGCAAGTTGACACCCACACCAATTCTGGAGAAGTTTGGGGTGTCAGAGTTGAGAATCAGCAATGCTCTGCTCTGTGCAAGTCGGCAAGATGAATGGTTCAAATAGCCAGAGCACAAGAAGTGGCAGAGCTCGTGATGAAGTTCCGGAGAGAGAACAGGCAACAGAGCTGATCTCCAAGCCCCATCCCAGTTTTGCTTTTCAACATGAACTACTCCTCACAGTGCTTTACATAGCAAAACAAAATAAATGGTTCCCTGCCCTCAAAGGGCTCCCAATCTGTGGGCGCAATCCTAACCTGGAGTTAGGCTGGCACAAGGGATACCGTCAAGCGTGTCTGGACCACTCTCGGCATTGGGGAGGATGGCGCACGTTTGTGTGCTGGTCTCTCTGACTCTGAGAGTGGTCCAAACATACTTTACACTGTCCAGGTTAGGACTGCGCTCTTATTCAGCAGAGGCAACTATCCACTGTCCCTCCTTATCCCAACACAACAGCTGTTGCAGTTGCTGGTGTTGGTGTCTCCCTTGTCGATAAATCCCTTTGGGACAGGGATCAATTTTCTACTTTATTTTGCTACGCAACCCCTTTTTGATAACTTTTAATTGAAAAGCGGTATATAAACACCAGAAGTATAAGTGGCAACAACAACAACAGCAAAAGAGTCGTCAACACAGAAGATGTAATGGTTACTCTTAGGACTTAAAACTTCCAGCACTGCTCATTAAAGAAAAAAAGAACAAAATCCGCCAGTGCTTATGAGGAGCGATGTGTGTCTCCATATGCATTTATGCACACGCACACACATTAGGCAGACTTTGGGAGAAGCAGAAGGGTTGTTGAGGTCACCTACAGTGCAGTTCTATATGGGTCTACTCAGAGGTAAGCTCCAAATACACAAAAGGGGAATGGCCACACCAGTGTGCGCTGTGGTACAATCTTTGCTGGCCTTTGTACTCAATGGCTTGCACTGCCCAACACCGGGGTGGGGGGCGAAAAATGGTAAAGGTCTAGTCCTGACCGACTGTAGGGGGCGGTGCTCATCTCCCTTTCTAAGCCGAAGAACCAGCAATTGTCCAAGCTTCCGCAGTCATGTGGCCGGCATGACTATACGCCGAGGCGCACGCAACGTTGGTCCCTTCCCACCGAAGTGGTACCTATTTATCTACTTGCATTTTTTACATGCTTTCGAACTGCTAGGTTGGCAGGAGCTGGGACAAATGATGGGAGCTCACTCCGTCACCTGGTCTCGAACTCCCAACCTTCTGGTCAGAGAAGCCCAGCAGCAGTGGTTTAACCCACAGCGCCACCACGTCCCTTAGAAGTGTAGACAAACTACGAGAGCTCACTCCGTCACCTGGTCTCGAACTCCCAACCTTCTGGTCAGAGAAGCCCAGCAGCAGCGGTTTAACCCACAGCACCACCACGTCCCTTAGAAGTGTAGACAAACTATGAGAGCTCACTCCGTCGTGTGGTCTCGAACTCCCAACCTTCTGGTCAGAAAGCCCCAGCAGCAGTGGTTTAACCCGCAGCAAGGGTGGGGGCGAACCTCCCCCTAAACATCTTTCATAGGGGTTCCTGCCACTGCAGAAGAGCTCAGGACTTTTTCCTGACTACAAAGCAGCACACACAATCCCTGCAAGGCATGTAGGACCCAAGAAAACCTGCCCCAATCCTCCAAGCAGCATAGTCCAATGTGTGTGTGTGAGGGGGTGGGAGAGCCATTACTGGGGGCAGAAAGGACATGCCTCTGGGCAGATGATACATGGCCGGGGGGGGGGGGGGTGGAGGGAAGGAGGCAGCACCAACTAAATCTTTTCCCCTGGAAAGGCTAAAACTAGGAATTTATTAGGTCTCCCCCCCCTTATTTTTGCTTCTGGCAGATGGGTCATGCTTCCCCCTCCCCCTAACCGCTGTTTGGCTGAGTTAAGCATATTTAGCGCTTTTTAATTATTCTTAATAAATCAGCCCTCTAAATCATCGTTGCTGCTTCTCTCCGCTTCTGCCCATGAGAGTCTGAGAAGCCCACTGAGCACAGACTGCAAGGGAGGAGACGGGGGGTGGGTGGAGGATTGAGAGGAGGAGAGCTTGTCTTGGAGGGGGGCGTTTCCTCTCTCGCTTAGCTGATCCATGCAACGCCCGAGCCACTTCTCAAGCATGTGGCCCAGCCCATCAAGTGCTGCGGTCTCTGTGTGTCTCTGCGGCGGCGTTCTCAGCCCTTCCTGCAACTCTGCCCCACGTCAAGTTGGTGGGGTGAGACCAGGTGCAAGATTGCAGCAGCGAGGCTAAAGGCCCAGTGCGCAGAGCTCTAGATTAGGAGACATGGAGATTAATGGCGCCTTCTGCCTGAGCACTTTGTGTCAATATAATAAGGGGCACCTTCTCCCCCACCCAAAAAATATTTCCCCCCAGGGGTGTACCGGACTTGTCATGTAGCGGGTACGCGGGGGTACACGAGTACCCGTTCCTAGGATTAGGGCTGGCTCCGCCCATTCGTTGACGCTCTGCTCCGCCCCCTGCAACGTTTGAGTTGCCTGCACGTTCTCAGAGCCAGGCAGGCAGGCAAGCCGGCAGTGGAGCGAGGGAGACCGACGGCGGCAGCAGCGTGAGCAGGTAGGCTGCCTGGGGCTCCCTCCCGAGGAGGTGCGGCTGTTCCGGGGGGGAATCGGTAGCCCGCGCGGCAGCCCCGGAGAAGGCCCGGAACTCCCAGGCCTTCTCCCGGGCCGCCGCGCAGCCTATCGAGGAGGCACGGCCATTCCTGGGGTGGTTCCTGGGTTCCGGCTATGACCTCACTTCCGGTGGGCGGGCCCCGACACAAGTGCCAATCAAAAGTGAGTACCTGTCGCTAAATCATTTAGATGCCATTACTGGCATGTAGCTACAGTGGTGCAAGGGGGTGCAACTGCACTGGGCAACAAGCTTTAGGGGGGCAACAAGCTGAGCTTGACATTACTGGCCAAAATCGTGGAAACTTTGGTAATTACGAATGCTACTATCATGTTATATATCATTGAAAAGGCAACTTAAAGCAGAATGTAATGAATCAATCTGACGAGGGAGGGAGGGAGGGAGGGAGGGGAGTTCAGTAGGTTTCATGATTTACATTTGTGTTTAATTAAGTTAAACCCCAACCTCATTTTGGTGTCTTCTTTGGGGGTGGTGCCAGGGTAATAGGCTACCTTAGAATGCCAGATGCAGGGGAATGGCAGCAACGACAAATCCATCGTGGGCTATACACCATGATGGGTGGTGCAACCTCTTACATTAGTAAGATAGGGTGGTGGCAGGGATTACCCCAGCTACAGATGCTATTTGGCTAGCACTGGCTACAGCTACCCACCAGAGAAGCATCTTATTGGTATCTAATCATACCAATAGATAAAGCTGTGGCATGGCTTAATATATACATTTTTGGTACCTTTCCATGACAAAATTATTTTCAGTGATAGTTTTGACGCAATGGGACATTGACATTCACAGGACTATTTCCTGGTTTTCCATGGGAGGGATAGAGTCGATAGAGGGATGTTCTTTTCCCCTCTCTCACAACACCAGAACCAGGGGACAGCCACTCAAATTGAGTGTTGGGAAAGTTAAAACAGACAAAAGGAAATACTTTTTGACCCAGCGGGTAATTAAGCTATGGAACTCCTTGCCACAGGAGGTGGTGATGGCATCTGGCCTAGATGCCTTTAAAGAGGGACTGGACAGATTTCTGGAGGAAAGGTCCATTGTGGGCTATAGGACACGATGGGTTGTGCAATCTCCTTACATTAATATGAGGCTACTTCAGAATGCCAGGGGCAAGGGAGTGGCCACAGGATGTAGGCATCTGGTTGTCTAGTGTGCTCCCTGAGGCATCTGATGGGCCACTGTGAGATACAGGAAGCTGGACTAGATGGGCCCTTGGCCTGATCCAGCAGGGTTCTCCTTAGGTTCTTCTGCAAACCATGTTAGAATATCTTAATCAAAAGTCATGGCCAAAAAAACCAGAAAACGGAAATTTAACTGTCATTTAAAAATTGTGCTTTGTTAAAATCATATTTGTAGAAATAATACTGTCATGTTATATATTGTTCAATGCAGAATTTCCAGCAGAATGCAATGAAACTAATGGGAGTGTCACATCTTCACTCGATCAAAAGTTATGGCCAAGAAAAAAAACCCCAAGGGGAAAAAACTACAACTGTGACATCACTTCCTGTTGTGACATCACTTCCAGTATCATTTGGCCCACTGCGCTGGGCTATACTTTCATTAGCTACGCCCCTGTTTCCCGCAAAGGAAGTCGGTGTGGATTGCAAGCGGCCAGGTGGAGCAGGTAGCTGAAGGAGGCCGTAAAGTAATGGCAGGAGGAGACCACATTGAGCTCAGATTCTTCTCAGTGGGGTCCATTGGCCGGCTGCGCTGTTTAGTCGATCAATGGCACACACGCAGGACTAAAAGCCTTCTGATCAATTCAGGAGGAGCAGCAGCTGATGGATTCAGGGAACCACATGTGCATCCATTTAAAGACATGAGAACTTTGGGGGAACAGGGTAAAGCCCCCCGCCCACACCCGGAACAGTGGAGAGGGAGGGTCTGTGGCACGCATCCTGGCTCCTGCTGAGAAAAGACTCCAGGGCAGGGTGGGCCAGCCAATCTCGGCAAAGGTGATCAGCTAAGGTGACATCCTGACTGCGGGAACCACAGCGAACTGCGACAGGATTTACTGTTATCTGGAATTTTGTTGGCGTAATGGTAGTTTTGATACGGTCTTACCAATACTGGCCGCTTTGAGCTTGCATTTGAAAAGAAAAGCGAGGCAGAAACAAAGAATACAGAGCGCTTTGTTCCTGTTGCACTGAAGCGAACAGGGGCTTATTAATGCTGCATTATTTTCACCCCTCCTGAAGGATTTAGTCCACACAAATTTAGGGTGCAAGCCTATCCTGGAGTTAAAAAGGTAAAGGTTTCCCCACGACCGAATGGTCTAGTCATGACCAACTCTAGGGAGCGGTGCTCATCTCCATTTCTAAGCCTGTAGAGCCGGCGTTTTGTCCGAGGACAAGCTTCCATGGTCATGTGGCCGGCCTGACGATACGCCGTAGCGCACAGAACGCCGTTCCCTTCCCACTGAAGTGGTCCCTATTTATCTACTTGCATTTAGGTGCTTTCAAACTGCTAGGTTGGCAGGAGCTGGGACAAGCAACGGGAGCTCACTCCGTTGCGCAGTCTTGAACTCCCAACCTTGCGGTCAAAAGCCTAGAACAGCACAATTAGGCCAGCAAAGTTTGGCCGGCGCAAGGGCCACTGTAAAGTGTGCTCGGACCATTCTGGGAGTCAGATAGGCCAGCACACAGACGTGCGCCATCCTCCCTAACTCAGAGGATGGTCCAAACATGCTCCCTGTGTATTAGAACGGTTAAAAAACAATTCCTGGTTGCGATCGCGAAAACGGAAATGGGTCACATTTTTTTTTTTACAGTTCTAATGCCCAGGGTGCCCTGCAGAGGAGTTTGCAAGGCTGCCCAACTCTCCCGGATGCTGGGGCAGGCACTGGTAAGTCCCCCCCACCCCAGTATGTAGCAGAAGCAACACGATAGCTGCAATAGCATCACTGCAATTCCCCTGCCAGCACTTACAGTGGTTCTCGAACTCTCAGAGAGTTTGAGAACCGCTGAGTTAATCCACTGCAGTTCAGACACTTTGCTATATTTCCTTTAATAAGGTGGCAGCCCCGGTAGCAGAGAGATCTCATACTCCCATACTTGTAATGTCATTGCTTTCCCCAGGTGCGAGGAGGTCCAGACATCCAAGCACACAAACCACATCTGCAAGCAATACACTCCAAGAAGGGCACTGCAATGTGACATTGATGGAGACACACAAGTCAGCCCAAAGTCCTTTATATGCACGATCTTCGGAGTACTTGCAACTGCCTGGTAAGGGTGGAGACAGTATTACCCCCGTGTAACAGATGGTGGTGGGATGTGGTGGCGCTGCGAGTTAAACCGCTGCTGCTGGGCTTTCTGACCGGAAGGTTGGGAGTTCGAGACCACGTGATGAAGTGAGTTCCCGTCGCTTGTCCCAGCTCCTGCCAACCCAGCAGTTCTAAAGGACCTAAAAATGCAAGTAGGTAAATAGGGACCACTTTGGTGGGAAGGTAACGGCGTTCCGTGTGCTACGGCGTATAGTCACGCCAGCCACATGACCACGGAAGCTCGTCCTTGGACAAACGCCGGCTCTACAGGCTTAGAAACGGAGATGAGCACCGCCCCCTACAGTCGGTCACGACTAGACCATTAGATCGTGGGGAAACCTTTAACAGATGGTGAGGGTTGCCTCTGTGGCAGATTGTGAGGGTGGTAGTGGCAGATTTAGGGTACCTTTGGTCCCAAGTAGGTTCCAACCCACAGTTTGAGAAATGCTGGCATTGTAATGTGCATAGCGTAAATTGTGGCTAAACAATCAAAACAGTATTTATATACCGCTTTTCAACAAAAAATTGAAACTACATTGTGATCTTAAACTACGGAAATATGCCCCCAAATAGCAGCATTTCTGAACCTCTCACACCTAATATCCGAGTATCAAAATATTCAGATAGACACGAAGATTGTTCAAATGCAGTTACACAGTGTTCTTGCCATAACCTGGCTTCAGGCTTTTCATCACAACTGGACACTCCAAACTATTTCAGGAGATGATCGCTCAAGCCAGCCATTCCCAACTGCCCCAGAACTCGTCGACGAGACTTTGTAAGCCCCCCAGTTGCTGCAGAGGTTGTGTATAAAAAGCGTGTTCCCTTTACAATGTGAAGCAGGTGCACTGAAGATGTGCACGAGGGAGCACAACATGTCCCTATGTGAGTGCCAGAACTTGTCTCTTGCTTGACACGGTCTGCCCACAAACCAAATTCATTCATCCGCCACCCTAAGCACACTGCTTCCCACATTTCAGTGTTACGTTTCAATTCTAAGAAGTACTTGATGCTGGGAGGTTGTGCCAGAAATTGACATTTAGGGGGACAGAAGCTACTTTAGAATTCTGACGGTTGATTTTCTAAAATTATTCATTAGCTACTCCTAGAAAAACAAATGGATAGATTGAGGGCACAATCCTAACCTGGAGTTAGTCTGGTTTGCCTTGGTTAGCAAAGTGTGGATGGCATAAGGGCCACCATAAAGCTTATTTGGACCACTCTCGGAGTCAGGAAGGATGGCTCATGTCTGTGTGCTGGCCTCTCTGACTGCGAGAGTGGTCTGAACATACTTTACTGTGTCCCTTGTGCCAGCCAAACTTTGCTGGCCTAACTGTGCCAGCCTAACTCCAGGTTAGGATTGCGCCCTAAGAGTTGGGTTTAAGCTTGGGCCGTACAGAACTTAATCCTATCACATCTGTTTCCATAAAGTTACACAATCCCTGTAATGATGATATTTCATGATGAAAAGCAAAAGGTTAGCTACTGAATTAGCAGCTGTTTAGCTACTTGCACATGGTCAATATATGAGACACTTTGAGATAGCAATCCTAACCAGGGGTTAGGCCTACCACAGGTAGGCCAGCAAAATTAGGGCCGGCACAAGGGTCACCGTAAAGCACTTTTGAACCACTCTCGGAGTCAGGGAGGATGGCGCACGTCTGTGTGCTGGCCTCTCTGACTCTGAGAGTGGTTCAAACATACTTTACAGTGTTGCTTGTGCCAGCCAAACTTTGCTGACCTCCCTGTGCCAGCCTAACTCCAGGTTAGGATTGTGTGCCCTGACGCAACTCACTATTTTTTATCTCTTTGAGGAGGGTTTTCAATGGCTCAAGGATAAGACTACTTCTCTTACATATGTCCTGGAAAGGGTCACAGCCAGTGGTGAAATTCAGCCAGTTCTCACCAGTTCTGCAGAACCTGTTGCTAATTTTAGGTTGGGCGAGGGAAGAAAGGCAGCGGACGCCCTGAAGGACATAGAACCGGTTGTTAATTTATTTGAATCCCACCACTGGGCACAGCCCATTATCAACAGAGCCCCTGGAGTTCCTGGACATAACAATGGAAGTGAGCTGGTGGTGGTGGAATAGGGAAAATTAACTGCATAGTATAATAAAGTCTGCCAGGATACATGCTGCTGATTTTGAAACTTTGGGTAGTAAGAAAACTATATGTAAATAGTGTATATTGCTGTGCGCTTGCTGTACTTTACGAAGTACACCATGTATGATTGATAAAGATAAAGATGATAAGGATAAAGACGTACATATAATTTAGATTTTTCATATTAAATAAAAAATAGTTTAAGGGGAGGGTCCCAGTGAAGGCAAGAGGTGTATGCAGTGGTGTCATTCAAATGATTTAGGAACAGGAACTCACTTTTGAGTTCAAATTCAAATGTTGAAAAAAAAAAACCAAAACAAAAACCTGGAAGCAGCCACAGAGCCTGTTAGGATCCGGAACGCCCGTTCTGGTCCGTTCCCCCTGAATGACATCACTGGGTGTATGTCCCAGCTTGCTCAAACCTTCTATACCGCAGACTCTGTTTTAGGGTGCAATCCTAACCTGGAGTTAGGCCGGCCCAGTCAGGCCAGCAAAGTTTGGCTAGCACATGGACAACTGCAAACTATGTTTGGACCACTCGCGGAGTCAGAGAGGCCAGCACACAAACTGACTCCAAGAGTGGTCCAATGCACTTTATGGTGGCCCTTGTGCCGGCCTAACTCCAGGTTAGGATTGTGCTGTTCGAGGCATAGGGCTGCTCCTCTGTTGTGACAACTGAAGTTTAGATCATGGGGCAAGATAGCACCTGCCCAACTGCGCATGTGTGCCTGCATGCGTGAGAGAGATTGGGTCTGCGGAGGGGACAGGATTAAAGTCCTCCCTACACACACACACACACACACACACACAAGGCAGCCATCCCAGTATTTAAGTTTTTAGAACTACTTCGGGCCAACATCGCGTTTAGTCCCAGCTGTGGTCAAGGAACAAAACCTCGCTCCCTCCAACCAGGGGCCCCAATCCACAGCAATCGCCTTCCACTCGAGGCTTGCCATCTCATCGCGCCAGCTGCTTACTGCAGGGCATTTATTTGTACACAAGTCAGAAGAAGGACAGAATCCACACACGCTTCTCGGTCCGGCAGCATGATGTGGTACAGTCTGCTCCAACACCCTCCCTTCCCTAATCCGTTTGCCACCAGCTCTTCATGGGGGGGGGGGAGGTGGAACAAAGAAAACCGAACCCCAAACAAACGGGGAAAAACACCAGTGGGGCTTTTAGGGTGTAGCCTACCCTTGGTAGTTTTCAGCAGTCGCTAATCGCAGGCTGTACGCCTGATCTTGGGGGACTGTTGCTAAGATACAGGCAGGCGTGAGAATGGAAATGGGTCAGTAAACCTGTGGAGAGATAGTGTGACACTCTAGCCACCGCAGCTGTTTCGAGCACCGCTCTAAATCCCACCCTTTCAATATTTATCACCCTCCGCCTTCCGGCTCTTTCCTGTGAGCAATTTTCCACTTGGCGCCTCCCCTTCCCTGGGCTGCATTTGGACGGAGAACAATTTAGGCCAGGCAAAACCATCAACACCTAAAATATGCCAGTCCCCTCTCCCACTGTGCAAACTGGAATTCCAGGGTAAGGGGCAAAAGAGAGAGGGGGGAACCCCAGGGGGTGGGGGGGGGGTGTGCGCGTGCATGGGGAGAGGTTAAACATCACCCACCCCGAGATACCTTCCCCTCTCAAACAGGATGGAACTGGTTCTCGGGGAGATTTAACAGGAAACAGGCTCTAATCCCTTGGTAGGAAAATGGGTTAAAAGGTCAGTTTTACTTCTGTCCCTCACTTAGGCACTGTGGTAAAATTACACTGCAGCAGAAGAAGCCGTTTCAAGGCCCCTTTTCTTCCCACTCTCTCCTGAATCGTCCCCATGCGCTCTAGCGCGATTCCCAAACTTTTTAGCAACAGGGCCCACTTTTTAGAACGACACTCAATCTGGACCTACTTAGATTTACTACACCTTTTTATTAAAAAAAGGAGGCCTAGAAAGAAATAATTTTTATGTATTTGTTTATAAGCAATAACAACCAGGAAAAAAGTACCCTCAAACATTTATTACCCTCTATTTACGCATGCTTGCAAACTGCAGGAGCTTAGCTCCTTGAAGGACTGTTAACCGATACCCTGCAAACTGTAGGAGCTGAGCTCTTGGCAGGGTAATGAGCAGCTACAGTTCCTGATTTTTTGAATAGCCTCCAGGCTTCAGGCAATGGTGTATCCGATCTTTCCATCACCCTTTGGCGACCCACCAAAAATCAGGTCGTGACCCACCAGTGGGTCCTAACCCACAGTTTGAGAACCACTGTTCTATTTGGTTACAGAGAATGTCAGTCTCCTTCACCCCATCTCCCACACACTACCTTAACCCAAAATACATTTTATACAGTACTACTAATGGGCATGGCTTTCTCCAAAGTATCCTAGGAATTTTAGTTTGGCGAGGGGATGATATTTCTTTTTTTAATTCTGGGGCTGGGCTAGGGATTACTAAAACTCACCATTCCTTGGAAAGAGGGAGTGACTGTCAAAGCCTGTTTAATATACAGGGATGCTGCGTCAGTCCACTGTATAAGTGGACTTCTTATAAGTTACCTCTCCTGGTACTGCAAGATTATTTGCCATTACTGTATATTACTGTATATAAAACCACTATGTTTTACAAACCATAAGAACCTAAGAAGACCCCTGCTGGATCAGACCAAAGGCCCATCTAGTCCAGCTTCCTGTATTTCACAGTGGTCCACCAGATGCCTCAGGGAGCACACGAGACAACAAGATGCCTGCATCCTGTGGCCAATCCCTTGCACCTGGCATTCTGAACTACTACTACCGTAAGGCGGTTGCACCACCCATCATGGCCCATGAATGATTGACACCGATGAGCTTCCAACAAAATACCCACAACAAAACAGACCCTGCTACTCCTGCGCCTTTGTTTAGTGTTTCGTGCAAAACAGTATACAAAACACAGTCATGACAAGAGTCTCTGCCCCAAAACGCTTAACAGTATTTTAGAAGAAAGGGAAGATGACAGGAATTGGGGAGGAGAACAGAAAAGGGTTTCCCCCAAAAAGGGGGTGGAGAATGAGAGCAGGACTCCTTCCCTGATCATTTTGTCCTCCTCAGATCAAGTAAATTATGGCTTACACGTGTGCTCCTACTACTTCGAAGACCTCTTAGTTACTGGACGTTGCTATCCTTTGCTATCCTGGACGAAGTCAACCATTTATGACCGAAGAAGCTACAGCCACATAAGGAATCACAGCCAACCCATGTGCAGATTGCCTGGCATGACCATCCTTGCAGGCATGCGCAGATGCAGAGAAACAGCTGACAATTACATCATATTTATATGTATGTACCAAGGGTGGTGCAACTAGTACACAGCAGTTGTTCTAATGCTGCTGGGCTCAATGGGGCACACACAGCACCTCGCAGTGGGGTAGAAGCCACGGAGGCCTCCTCAAAGTAAGGGAATATCTGTTTCCTTGCCTCGGAGCTGCATTGCCCTCACCCCCGGTGCTGGAAAGTTGGTTAGGATTACACTTTATTTTTATTATGTGTTATTGGTTCTTTTCTCTTATTGCCTTCCCTTTCTATGTTCATCTGTCATATGCAGACAAAGGCATACAGATCTGAATTGGGCAGGAAGTGTGGTCTGGAGGTTGAGCTGCTGCCTTTGCCTGAAGATGCTAAGCAGGATCAGCCTTGGACTGGCCTTGGATGGGAGACCGGAAGTCACTGACAGAGCTTGTGGAGGAATGGGAGGAGTGTGGAGGAGTCAGCTGACAAAAGAACTGGCCAAGGTGTGATCTGTGGTGGACTGTGAAGGCTCGGAAGGTGCAAGAGTGCAGCCAGGATCATGACCACACATTGAAAGGGAAACATCTGAAGAAATTGAGGGTTCTGTGAATGGTACATAGAACAATAATTGTAAAAACCCCAGTTTCCCCTGCTAACTGGGCAAGAGGCACTTTTTCAAGTGGTGTCCTCTTATATTTAGCAGGGGGAGAGCAATTGTCCCTCTTCACCCCAGCACAGTGTCTTTCTCGTGGCTGTTGCTGGTAGTGTTCTCCATTCTTTTAGATTGTGAGCCCTTTTGGGACAGGGAGCCATTTAACTTTAATGTTATTATTTGCCTGTAAACCGCTTTGTGAACTTTGTGTTGAAAAGCGGTATATAAATACTAGTGATTGATTGATTGATTGATTGATGTAAAAATTGCAGTTTGCTAAAACTGGAGGCACACCGCTGGGGGAGGATGAGGGTCCCCCCCCCATTTTTCACCATTTTTAAAAAGCCCGGGCATGCTGGTACGCCTGGCAGTGACATCACTTCCTGTTGTGACATCACTTCTGGGGCATCACTTCACCCTCGGCACGGGCTACGCTTTCATGAGCCACGCCGCTGGTTCACATGACAGGGAGCTGCAGGTCACAGAGCTGGAAACACTGGGAGAAACTGGAACTACTCCGAGAAAGTCCTCCCGCAAGGAATATGCCCGCATTAAATGCCTCCACCCTTCTCCAGCCCAGGGGTTGGTCATTTCGAGGGGCTTGTGGATGCTCTGCCAGAGAGAATGGCCTGAGCCAGGCAATGAAGTATGGACTTGGCTGGCAGAATTCCACACACCCCACCCAGCTGTCCTCTTTCATTGTCTGCAACCCCTCCAGCCCCCAGAGCATAACCGTCCACTCTTCTTTTCCATCCTCCTTCCTTCACCCCTTCCTTTCTTCCATCCTTTTCCCTTCCTCTTCCATCTTCCCCCTACCCCCAGTTTGGAGCTGCCGAAGGCAGTCGGCAATTAAACAGAAAAAATGAAGCTCCTTTTGGCAGGGAGGATGAGGAGGTCTGCAGTGGAATCTCCAGCACCGGAGATCAAAGGGACATCTCACGGATCAGCAAGCAAGCAGGGGCAGGAGAGATTCCCATCATGCTCAGATCCCAGAGAGAACTGTCCTTACCACAGCATTTTTTTTTTTTTGGGGTGGGGGGGGGGGGGGGGGTTGTGCCACCCAGGCTGTTCATGTCTACCGAGCTTACGTGGCAGGGCAGGGAAGCGGCACAAAGGGCGACAGAGCTTAATAGCCACAGCCCAAGCTGATCCTGTCTGCAGTCTCAGCAGCTGCAGCTTCTACTATGAGCAGTTTCCTCTGCACAACACACATACACACACACACCCCAATTTATGGTAGTAAGTGCTGCAGGCTTCTGAGACTTTAGGAGGCATTGCCCATATGCAAATCTTTGCAGAATCCTGCATTTTGGGGGGCAGGAAGCAGAACACCATCATAGGGTCAGGGATGATGGTGGCAGCAGCATGCATGCATTTTAAACTCAGGTCTCACAGAAACCTGTATTCTGGACTTTTAAAAAGAATCTTTTGCATCAGCTTCCAGAGAGGAAATTGTGTTAGACCAGTGGTTCCCAAACTGCGGGTCGCGAGCCAATTTCAGATGGATTGCAAAGCATCTGGCGCTGCCTTATTGAAAATATGGGGATGCTGGAAAGAGGGAGGGCTATGTGATTGTTTTGCTTGCGTCAAGGTTGTCAATAGGCGGTTTTTTTTCTTTCTGGTTCCCTTTGCTATTGGAAAATGGTTGAGAAATAACCCAACTGATCGGTGCATTCTCAGGAAAGCAGCAGGCTCTGGCGTCACAATGATGGCACTTCCGGCCATGACATCACTTCTGGTGGGTCTCAGACAGATTGGCATTCTAAAAAGTGGGTCCCGGTGCTAAAAGGTTTGAGAACCACTGTGTTAAGATGGACAGACGGACAATTCTCTGCTGCTGCTTTTTCATGCATGTCATTTAAAGGTAAAGGTTTCCCCACAACCGAATGGTCTAGTCGTGACCGACTGTAGGGGGAGATGCTACAGGCTTTGAATCTCCGTTTCAAAGCCTGTAGAGCTAGCGTTTTGTCCGAGGACAAGCTTCCGTGGTCATGTGGCCGGCGTGACTATACTCCGAGGTGCATGGAACGCCGTTCCCTTCCCACCGAAATGGTCCCTATTTACCTACTTGCATTTCGAACTGCTAGGTTGGCAGGAGCTGGGACAAGCAACGGGAGCTCACTCCGTCACGCAGTCTTGAACTTCCAACCTTCTGGTCGGAAAGCCCAGCAGCAGCGGTTTAACTCACTGCGCCACCACATCCCTTTTGCATGTCATTTAGACCTTTCCTAAGCTTGAAAACGGCATACCACCCAGATTGTGGGGGTAGACAAGCAGTATGGAAAATGCAGTTCAATAAATCAAATCAACATGCACTACCATAGGAGTGGATACCTCTTGTTTTCAGCAGATATTCCCATCCACCCCTTTTCCCCCCGCAAGATGCAAACGTCTTGAGGGTCAAGCCCTTGAAAGGACCGAGACGCTCAAGCCGATTGCTTGGAGGCAGCAACTAGGCCCCTTCCGACACCATCAACGCCTACCCTGGGACAAGCCAGGAGAGGGAGTACCTGCAAGGGGAGGGCAGCCGGGGTCATGCCTGGCAGGTGGTGTCATCTGGGATCCCTGAGCTGCGCCTTCCGGGCGAGGCAACAGTCAGACTCTTGACCAACCCCGAGCATCAACATGCCGCAGAGGAGGCTTTCCTCCCGACAGCAGTGGCGAGGTTGTGCAAAGGGGCAGAGGAGGCAGACGGCACGGAGAAGGCGAGGAAGGTCTGTGCAGTTGAGTGGAACAAGCCCCGGAAGGGTTTTCTGAGGGGGGGGGGGGGGGGGGGGGGGGGCTGGCGAGATGGGAGGCGGAGGGAGGGGAAAACAACGAGTTTGTGCGCTGTGCCAGAACCACCTTCAGGGCCAAGGCAGGAGCCGGAAGGGAAGGGAAGCGAATGCTCGGACAAGGCTGGAACCAAACCTCCTCTGGGGGGGGAACAAGGAGGACCAGCCCCACCGCTTGGAACAGTCCCTCACACTTGCTCTCAAATGTGGGGGGGGGGGAAGGAGACGGAGGGACACAAGATGATCACACTGCTTCCTTGCTCTGCCACTTCTCCCTCCCAAAGCATTGGGTTCAAGATGTGCCATTTCCCCCAATGATTATTTCAAGTTTCCTTCCCCCCCCCACCCTCCCTCCCTCTCTCTTTCTGCCTCTCTCTCTTCTCTAGCAGCTTCCCTGGCCTTGCTCGCATTCTGGCATTTGGTGTGTTCCCCAGCTGCAGGAAATTCCTAACGCTCTCCATCATGAAAGTCTGCTTGCAAATAGCCCTCCCGTTTGCCAAGTCGCCCCCCCCCTTCTTAAAGGACAGACATGTGTTGGGCATTCAAGCATGGTTTCCCCCTTCTCCCTGCTGCCTGACACAGATCTGGAGCCTCTGTCTCCTTTTCTCCCTGCTTTTAAAGGAACAAGCCCTAGGAAGTCCCCTGAAGAGAGGCTCCTTTTTACAATGGCGGGGAGCCCTGTAGCCATCCTCCATTATTGCGCCCCCCATTTTCTACCTCCCCCCTTTCTCTCTCTCTCCCCCCCCCCCCCGCAATATTGCTCCTGATCTTATTTTAATTCATCTCAGACGGTGCTGGGGAGTGTTATTTTAAGAGAGAGGATATGCACAGACATTGTGTTTTCTGCTTTTTTTCCTGGCCCCGAGCCAGTCTCTCTGGGCTGTCAAGCTACCCACTGTGTTTGCAGTCACGTGTGGGAAGAGGCAGCCAGCACCAGCCTCAGAACTCCTGGTAGCAGCATGAGAATCAAGTGTGCACTTTTCCTCCTTCTGTATGTGTCTGTATTATTAATAGCATCGCTCTCCTCTCCTCCCCAACCCGACTGCATGAGCCATCCATAACAGAGCTTAATACCTGTCTGTCTAGAGATGCTGGTGGAGGGCCAGCAACGCTCAGCCACGAGGCGATCTGGGCGCCATATGCCCAAACCCAAGCGCACAAAGAGCGAGGGGGGAAACGAAGGTCCAAGGTGCCACTGACACAGCTTCCCGAAGGCCTTCATTTGGGAGCTGCCTTCCCACTGGGGTCAGAGGTGGTCAGACTTTTTAGCACTGGGACCCACTTGTTAGAATGTCCGTCTGTCTGGGACCCACCGGAAGTGACGTCGTGGCTGGAAGGGCCATCATTGCGACACCAGAGCCTGCCACTTTCCTGAGAATGCAGCAAGACGCTGGGTGATTTCTCAGCCATTTTCCAACAGCAAAGGGAATCGGAAAGGGGAGAAAAGCCTATTGACAACCCTGACAAAAGCAAAACAACCACACAGCCCTTCCTCTTTCCAGTGTCCCATCACCCCGTATTTTCAGCTATGGCTGCTCTAGCTGCTATGCTACCCACCTAGTGGGTCCCGACCCAGTTTGACTGCACTAGATGGGTTAGCAGAAACATAACCCCCCCCCACACACACACCTTTGATGGATGATTGGGCCCATCCTGAGAACGAAAATGAAATCAAACTTGGACTCAGGGCACAATCCTAACCTGGAGTTAGGCCAGCAAAGTTTGGCTGGCACAAGGGCAACCATAAAGCACATTTGGACCACGCTCAGAGTCAGAGAGGATGGCTCACGTCTGTGTGCTGGCCTCTCTGACTCCGGGAGTGGTCCAAACATACTTTATGGTGGCCCTTGTGCCAGCCTAACTTTGCTGGCCTAACTGTGCCGGCCTAACTCTGGGTTAGGATTGTGCACCCACATTGTTGGGTGAAACGCATGCCAATGGATTTAAGGATTAACAGAGAATCAGGCAAGTTTTTAGAAGATAAACTATTCACACATAAGTAGTGTGCTACTGTAAACAAATACTCCTTGGACATAATGATTCTTCTTACTGAGACTTGCAAACCATTGACTGAATACTTATGCTGCAGCATTTGTTTGATGCACAGATCAGATCACAGAAATAGGAAAACCTCTAGCAAAGCCAGTTCAAGACTTCCAACAGTTGAACAAAGAGTTAAAATAACTGAGTTCTGAAGGAAAAATACAAACTTTTACTTAAAAATACACACACACACACACACACACACACACACACACACACACACAGAGAGAGAGAGAGAGAGAGAGAGAGAGAGAGAGAGAGAGAGAGAGAGAGAGAGAGAGAGAGAGAGAGAGAGAGAGAGAGAGAGAATGAATTCAGACAAAAGTAACTCACGATAATAAGAGTATATCCATGTCAACACCAGAAACTGAAAAACAGAGCTCAGAAAAAAGAGTCTTTTGCCCCAACATTAAACAAATCACTTTTTTTTAACCTTGTTGCAGCGAAAAACACTGATGTTCCCCTATCTTTAAAAAGGCATCCCCAGTATCCATGGTTTCAGGGATCCACAAGGTGCACCCGAACCAAACCCCAGCGAATATGTGGGCATGCCTACATGTCAAAGATATACAAATACACCTACAGTGAACAAATTATGCTGTTGTGCATGTAAGCAACAAACTGAAAAGGAAGGCACAGAAGGGAATAAGGGAAAATACTCCATCAAATTAATTGTTAGGAAAGGCACAGGATACCTTCACTTGAAAGCCTCAAACTTTG
This sequence comes from Lerista edwardsae, assembly GCA_029204185.1. Taxonomy (NCBI): domain Eukaryota; kingdom Metazoa; phylum Chordata; class Lepidosauria; order Squamata; family Scincidae; genus Lerista; species Lerista edwardsae. The sequence continues at coordinate 2,317,004 of JAJKFI010000022.1, read as the reverse complement.
AACAGAAAAGCAGCTTGTTAAATTTCCACCAGAATCTCCTATTGGTCACTCGGCAACTCATTTACTGATCAGAAAGTCAACAAAAAGCCGTCTGAAAACCTATCAGCAACTGGGGTTCTACCAGGGATGGAAAGCCCCAGCTGAATTCACCAAGGAGGCTCTGAATTTTTAATTGACATAGTCAAGAAAAACCAGCCCTTGGATTGATGGGACAGAGAAAAGGTGTCTTGAACGAAAGAGAAATAAAAATCCAGTAGTTCCCCATCCCTCAATACTATTATAACAAGTATAATGCAAGAAACACCCCATTCATAATGTATTTTAAAGCACAGGTGAAATTGATAAGGATCTCCTAGGCAGGGTTTATCAGAAAAGCAGGCTGATGCTTTGCAAAACCTAACATGGTCAGAACTGCAGTTCATGGAATCAGAGAAAGAAGGTATCCTACAAGATCACCAAGTGAACAACATTTCCCCACCCCCACCCCAGAGATGGCTATCCCACCTGTGTTTGAAACCCTCCAAAAACCCAGAGTCTACCACTGGAAAAAAACAGTCTGTACCATCAGGAAGTTCTTCCTAATGTTAAATCAAAATCTTCCTCTTGCAATTTAGATCCATTTGTCCTGGTTCTGCTTTCCAACTGAGAACATCCCACCATCCACACAATTAAAGGTGCTGATGTTGACCTTTAGTCCTTCACAGTTTAGGTCCAGTTGCCTTCTCCATACATTCTGGGCCACCCTCTTAGGTCATCTGAGGGGGGCTCTCCTTGAAGTGCCGCCTTTAGCCCAAGTTAGAGGGGGTGGCACAAGGGTGAGGCCTCTCGGTATTGAACACCTCAATTATCATATGTAATTCCCTTCTGGGGGAACTAAGAACTACCCCCTCCCTATTGTTTCTTTTGTCTGGTGTTTGAGTGATGCTTTGTTGTCTATCCTCTGATGTTCCCATCTCTATAATAAAGTTGTGGTGTAACCAATTGCCCTTCCCCATGCTTTTATTGCTCTTATTATGACTTTCTTGTTTTTATTTACCATTTGAACATTTTAGTGGGGTATTTGTAAGCCATATTGGGCACTTGCTTTGGCATGAGAAAAAAATGGGCTATAAATCCTTTAAGTAAGTAATAAGGATGTCACATGGAACTGTCAAAAGCTGTACTGAAATTGTATTTATTTTATTTTGAAGAATTTCTACCCTGCCTTTCCCATGCCGAAGCAAATGCTCGAGGCGGCTTACACGGGCAGGCTAGTCTAAACCACCATTTTTCAACGGTTTTTGTACAAATATACAGTATTATATTCTGTGATTCACCAAATCCTCAGTCCCAGATGCAGCCTTCACAGTGTGGTTCTCTCCTCTGGCCCTGTGACATGGAGCTTCAGCAGGTGATCGCAAGTCCAGCCTGGACAGGTCCTCAAGGTTGGACTCCATTCTTTTGCCAGCTGGCCTCCACACAACATTCCTGCACTGAAATCCAGATACATATGAGAGGCATGGCTAAACAAGTGCAGGGGGGGGGGTGCAACTGCACCGTGCCACAGGCTTTAGGGGGGCAACAAGCTGAGCTTGACATTAGTGGCCAAAATGGTGAAAACTTTGGGATATGTGAGTAAGAGTACTGGCATCCTTCAGTCTCTAAAGACTACAGTAATGTGCTCTGAATAGAAGTCCTGGAACAGTGTCTGGTATGGCTAAAAAGGCCAATTCGAGAGTGAAAAGTTGAGTAATAACATCAAGTGATATATCATTAGAAAGATAATTTAATGCAGAATGCAATGAGACAAACCAAAGAGTAATATGCACACCACCCTAAGCTCCTTGGAAGAAGAGTAGTTACAAAAATGTTTAAAAAATGTGAATGAATGAATGAAGGAATGAGAATGATTTGTTATGGGGGGTGTTAAAAATTTATGGCCCCCAAGCTTCAAATGGCCTAGCTACATCACTGCCGGGGGGTGACTGCAGTTTTGGGGGCACAAGGAGGGGGCTTGCTACTGGAATGGATGCACTCTCCATTTTTCACGCTTTTTAAAAGCCCAGACGTGCCGTCTCTTGCAGAAGTGACATCATTTCCTGACGTGATGTCACTTCCGGGCATCATTTTGCCCTGGGTACTGGGTTCTTTAGGTACGCCACTGCAGCCCACAGCATCCCACCAATGTACCAAGTTAGTCACTCTATAATAGCAGGAAATTTTATTTGCCTGTCAAGATGTGTTCTCGACAAAACCATCGTGGCTCTCAGCCATCATCACCCTCCTTTTCAAATGCTCATGGACAGACCACTTAAAGATTTGCAGTTGGGTTGATGCTGTGCATAAAGCAACATGGCAACTCCTTCCAATGTGCTGAAAACACAGAAGATGATCAAACATGGTCCAGAATGAGAGCGCGATTCTGCTTTGGCAGCCCACGTAGCATGTGGCGTACAAAAAGCTTTCCAGTCCTTCTCTAATTCATCTTCTCAACCACACCGATGAGGATCAGTGACCTGTCATTTTCCCAGACCAAGAATCCAGCTTTAATCCCATCTTGCAAGTAAATGAAGCTAAGGTAAAGGTTTCCCCACGACTGAATGGTCTAGTCGTGACCAATTGTAGGGGGCGGTGCTCATCTCCGTTTCAAAGCCTGTAGAGCCGGCGTTCTTGTCCGAGGACAAGCTTCCATGGTCATGTGGCCAGCATGACTATATGCAGTGGCGCACGGAACGCCGTTCCCTTCTCACCGAAGTGGTCCCTATTTATCTACCGGCATTTTTTAGGTGCTTTGGAACTGCTAGGTTGGCAGGAGCTGGGACAACCAACAGGAGCTCACTCCGTTGCGCAGTCTTGAACTCCCAACCTTCCGGTTGGAAAGCCCAGCAGCAGCGGTTTAACCCGCTGCGCCACCACGTTTAAGATTTTAAACGTCTTAATTATTTTGACCTTTCAGGTACTCCAATGGTTTGTCCTCTTTTCAGCTTCTCCCCCTCCAACAAGACAAACCCAGCATCCAAGAGTGACCAACCAGCCAAAGTCTATTGGAATGGAAGGATAGGAATTAACGACATTCTCCAGTTAGCCCGCTGCTGAGGCAGGGCTTAAATCTCAAAGCCACAATGTACCTGTGCTTACAAAGGAATCTCCTCAGTGATGTCATGCAGGGGGTACGCGAGTACCAGTTTCTAGGATTACAGCTGGCCCTGCCCATTCGCCCGCCCACTCGTCGACTCCGCCCTCTGCAACGTTTGAATTTCCTGCATGTTTGAGTTGCCTGCATGTTCTCAGAGCCAGGCAGGCAGGCAGCAAGCGGAGCCTTTCCTTTCCTTGCCACTGAAAAAATGAGTTGCTCTTGGGTTTTAACATGACGCCAGGCCTCCTTAACATGTTCTGGGGGTGCTGTGGAATACTGTTGCAACTGTTGGGTCAGTTTAAAATCATCTGAGGCCTCAAAAAGGGCTTTTTTCATGTCACTTCCTGCCACGACATCACTTCTGGCTTATGACGTCACTTCCGGTGGGCGGGTCCCGACACGTGCCAATCAAAAGTGAGTACCTGTTCTTAAATCATTTAGATGACACCATTGAATCTCCTTGACTTTGGAATCAACAAGCTCAGGATTGCACTGCAAGGTTCTGGCCCGGTGAGACATGGAAGTGGCCGCGGGTGGCAGGGCAAGCCCTTGGCAACTAGCCTTTAGGCCACTGCCCCATGACTCATGCAGCTCTAGTCCTGATCCCAGGTCCTCATGTACAGCTGCAACGTGTGTTCCTTCCCACTGCTCTCTATCTCCTTCAGAGGGATAATTCAGTGCAGGTGCCCTGCCTGCCCTTTTTATCTTTGCAAAAAGAGCTTTGCCAATTCCCAAACCTCCGGATTGCAGTTTCCTGAGCAACATTAGCACCAATCAACGAGAACTCATCTTAAGGCACACCGCTCCTTTCGAGGAACGCACATCGATGCTCTGGTCTCCTGTTCGCCTTCCCTGCACAGGTGGTCTTGCTCCATCCCAGTTCAAGGAGCAGAAGCTGGCACCTGGCCAAGGAAGGCGGGGCAGCATTTGGCATGCCATTCAGGTGCCTGGAGGCCTTGGGCAGGTCCTGTGTGGGGACGCTCATTTTAGGGGAGTGTGTTTTGTATGACACGGTGCAGACTCCATATCAGGAATGTATTCATGTCACAGAATAAAAGAACTGCCGCTCTGTGTTAGCTTGTTTCCAATACAACTTGAACAGAGAAGTGGGTTTTTGTTTTTTGTTTTTCCCCTAAAGGAATTTTCACTGGGTGGGGAGAGGGCGGAATCAACTCCAACAAGCACATTTAAACCATGCAAAAAGAGGGTATTTTAGACTGACAGTTAAAAAATACCAATTAGTATTATGAAATATTTCCCCCCCCAATATCAAATATGATGCAAAACACAGAGAAGCTGTACTTCACAAGTAGAAAGAAAAAGCTTGGCTATTGTGGGGGAACGCAAACATTTCCTCCTGTAACTTTACAAAGGTAAAGGTTTCCCCACGATCTAATGGCCTAGTTGTGACCAACTGTAGGGAGTGGTGCTCATCTCCATTTCTAAGCCTGTAGAGCTGGTATTTGTCCGAGGACAAGCTTCCGTGGTCATGTGGCTGGCATGACTCGATGCCGTAGCGCACGGAACACCGTTACCTTTCCACCGAAGCGGTACCTATTTATCTACTCACATTTTTATGTGCTTTGGAACTGCTGGGTTGGCAGGAGCTGGGACAAGCAATGGGAGCTCACTCTGTCACACGGTCTTGAACTGCCAACTTTCTCGTCAGAAAGCCCAGCAGCAGCAGTTTAACCCACAGCACCACCACATCCCTGCTGCCACCACGTCCCTGTAACTTTAAAAAAGGTAAAGGTTTCCCCACGACCGAATGGTCTAGTCGTGACTGACTGTAGGGGGCGGTGCTCGTCTCCGTTTCAAAGCCTGTGGAGCCGGCGATTTGTCCAAGGACAAGCTTCCATGTTCATGTGGCCAGCATGACTATACGCTGTAGCGCATGGAATGCCGTTCCCTTCCCACCAAAGTGGTCCCTATTTCTCTACTTGCATTTAGGTGCTTTCAAACTGCTAGGATGGCAGGAGCTGGGACAAGCAATGGGAGCTCACTCCGTCGCACAGTCTTGAACTCCCAACCTTCCGGTCGGAAAACCCAGCAGCAATGGTTTGACCCACTGCGCCACTACGTCCCTGTAACTTTACAGAAGCACAATTTTTATCTGAATACCTAGAAATGACCTTCAGCAATCCAAATCTATAACCAGCAGATGACCCCAACCAGGAAATATAGTTATTCTGAAAGAACAAACCAAGTGCATGCTGCTAATTGCCATGCTGCATGTGCCAAGCACATGCTGAGAAACAGTCTCACCCTCCCTACAACGCAGGAAAACGGTGCTCAGACAGCTCAACCTGCCTGCACACAAGAAGTCTCCACCTCAAGTGGAACTAAAATCTGTGAGTGACAGTGTGTGCAAAAGGTGTGCATGTATATATGTGCCTGCATGTGCCTTCTTCCTGCTCTTGAATAGTAAACTGTTAGGCTGCTTTAATGCAGACTTATTTTTTTTCAGAAGCAGCAGTAATTGGTGCCCATGGAAGTTTATCACCTGGGGCTAAGAGCGGCTCAGGGGGAAGGAGGGAAATGTGCCATTTTCACCAGAGTGACAGTGCATAGGGAAATGGTTAAATACCCGTTTTTAGCTGCACTATGATCTTTATTCTCCCCTGTTCCCATCACAGCTATTTAACAAAGAAAAATATGTCAGATGCACAGGAACACAAGACGTATTTCACCTAATGTGCTGGAAAACAAACCACACTTTGTAATTTAAAGAGGTGATGCCCCTCAAACAAAACAAACAATGCCTAATCCAATTATCAGTATCAACTTGACAGGGAGCAAGATGCCCAATGATGTTTTGTTTAAAAAAAACCAAAACCAAAAACATGTTTTTACATTTAAATGTAAGGATTCTTAATTTAGTTTTAACAGAAATTGTTAGCCACTCTGGGGGCTGTGTTATCGGACTACAAGGCAGGCTAGATATTCTCTTACAATTAGGTAAATAAATACTTAAGCAGCAAGCTGACCTTCCTACTATACAAGCCAAACATCAAATCAGCACATTTGTAGGAATCAAATGAGAAACTTGGGGGGAAAAAATGTTGAAATTCTATGCTGGGGTCTCCAAACTTTTCAGTACGAGGGCAACGTAGTATATTTTACACATTTTTGTGGGCAAAAAGCCAACCACAGTTTTATAAATGAATGAATGAATGAAATTTAAATGAGTGAATAAGCTTTACTTGAATAAGTGGATCCTTTTTTGTAGCCAGCAAAATTTGATTCAGAACAAAAGAGAAATGTGACAATTACAAAGAAAAAATGCCGTGCTTGAACGAGAAATTATATATGTGTAAAAATGTCAAACTTTAGCAAATGCTCTGACAAAAATCCTAAGTTGCTGTGGGCTGGATAAAATCTTGTGGCAGGTCTGATATGGCTCCCAGGCTGTAGTTTGGAGACCCCTGTTCTACAGAAAGCTTTGTGCAGTTCTGGTTCGCCTCCAGTTATTCAGCATCTGCCATTCTGTCTGAAAGGAACAACTTGCTAAGGAGGGGGAAAAAAAAAGACTAAGGACGGACAACCTTCTTTTCCAGAACGCACTTCACATGTGGCTAATACTGCTAGGAAATTGAGGATCTTTCCCTACCCAGAAGCTAAAAAGATTTTCATTGCAATACAAGATACTCTATCACCTAAGCTATGGAAGGTGAGAGGGGTGGAAGCTAGGAATAGGGCCTTCTCGGTGGAGGCTCCCCATTTATAGAATTCCTGTCCCCTGGACTTAAGAACGGCTCCCTCTCTTGAGACCTTTCGGTGGGGCCTCGAGACCTTTTTTTCCAGAAGGCGTTTGAATGAGTGCTTAGCTAGCTTTTTTTTTTTTTTTTTTTAATGAAATGGCTTGTAGTGTTGGTGATCCTGGTTGTTCTAATCTATTTTTATCCTGATTTTTAGTGTCTTTATTCTGTTAAAAAATTGTTTTTATCCATTTATTGTAGGCTGTCTTGAGTCCCCTTCATTGTGGGAAAAGGCGAAATAGAAATCTTTTGAATGAATGAATGAATGAATGAATGAAAAATGCAAGAACAGTTCCCCTCCCTGGCCAATTCGCTCCAAACATCTCCCTGTCCCTTCTGAAGACACCTCTGATGCTGATAAAGGCCCTTGAAAAGGCTTGCTGATGCCAACAAAGGCTTGAAGACTGTATTTAGGAAGCAAACATTTAATAAAAATGAAGGGGGAGAAAATGAAATCCGTACTGCCCTGTCTCGCTTTGTGGCTTCCATTCTCCTGCTTTAACCAAGACAGTAGAAGGTCTTCAATTAGTCAACATCATGAGACTAAGGTAAAGGTAAAGGTTTCCCCACGACTGAATGGTCTAGTCATGGCCGACTGTAGGGGACGGTGCTCATCTCCGTTTCTAAGCCTGTAGAGCCGGCGTTTGTCCTGAGGACAAGCTTCCGTGGTCATGTGGCCAGCATGACTCTACGCTGTAGTGCACGGAACACCGTTACCTTCCCACCAAAGTGGTCCCTATTTATCAACTTGCCTTTTTAGGTGCTTTCGAACTGCTAGGTTGGCAGGAGCTGGGACAAGCGATGGGAGCTCACTCCGTCGCGCAGTCTTGAACTCCCAACCTTCCGGTCAGAAAGCCCACCAGCAGCGGATCAATCCGCTGCGCCACCACGTCCCATCACGAGACTAGATAGCTCCATATCCAGCAGCAGCAGAGTGCTTATATAGCTTTAAGACTACAAAATTCAGAAAACTGGGCTCCCCAGGAAGGGGTAGTCATCCAGCACCTTGAACTGACACGCAAGGAGCTGACAACATTGAAGGAATCAGCAGCATACATGGAACTGGCCAAAGCGTGAACAGGCAGACAGATTTTCCACTCCCCCAACTCTAAAGGCTGGGTAGGCTGAAAATGTAACCCCTGCAGGTTTTGTGCATCATGAAAAAGAAATTGGGATGCAAATCCTACATAAGTTATTTGCTATCATTTCTCTCGGACGAGCAGCACCGAGGTAGGAAAGCAACATAGAAAATCCGAAATGGTTGTGTTCACACATGCACTAGGGCTGGCTAAAGCTCTTGAAGCAAGAGGATTTAATTGCTCAGAAAACTGTGACTGCTGTAGGTGTTGTTCAGCGGCAGCACAAGGTGTTCAGGCAATTGTGCCTTGTTTTCAGTGCCAGGATGCAAGCAAGAGCGCTCACACCACCAACAGCCATAGGAGACTCTTCGCTCCCCTTTAAGAAACCAGCGCAATACCGATTCCCACTTCTCACTAAAGGCTTACTGAAGCGTTCATGCACAAGTTTATCACATACGCTGAAATTAAACCCAAAGTTGCAGCTTAACCATGACTTGCTGGTAATGTTTGCCCCCACGGCTCGTACAACACAATAGCCTACAAGGCTGCTGAGATATCTGCCGCAAAACGCTCCAAAAATGCAACAACCGTCTTGCCGATTCTCGCTGGCCAATATACCAGCAACACTGAAAAGTGAACTGTAAACATAGGGCACAGTCCTAAGCCACTTTCCAGCACTGACAAAGCTGTTGCCAATGGGGTATGTGCGGCAGCCTGCAGTTGGGGGGCAGTCAAGGAGGCCTCCTCAAGGTCAGTCAGTCAGTCAACAGGTACTTATATACCGCTTTTCAACACAAGTTCACAAAGCGGTTTACAGGCAAATAGTAATATGAAGTTAAATGGTTCCCTGTCCCAAAAGGACTCACAATCTAAAACAAAAAAAAAAGGGCAAAAAAATAAATAAACAGCAGCCCGCCAGCAACAGCCACCAAAAAGACTGCGCAGGGGTGATGAGGGACAATTACTCCCCCCCTGCTAAATATAAGAGGAACACCACTGGAAAAAGTGCCTCTTGCCCAGTCAGCAGGGGTCTTGCCCAGTTAGCAGGTAAGGAAATGTTTGTTCCCTTACCTCGGAGCTAAACTGCCTTTACCCCAGTGTGCTGGGAAGTTGGTCAGGATTGCGCCCTTAACACGTTACTATGAGAAATATCAATTGAGTGAGAAGCATCAGATCTCTTCCAGAGTTGCCGTTCTCTGGTGCCACTTGCCAAAGAAAAAAAGATGGCCGCCACGCAGCTCTGGGCTGGATTGGCTGCTGAAAATTCCGGCCATGGTGCCGCTGTCCAGTCTCCCGACGGTGCCCGGGCGGAATGGAACAGCAGTGCCGTCTGGAATGAGTTAGCTCATTAGTCCGCAGCCCAGCTGCTGCCTGTAAACCAAGGTGGGTCCAAATCTGTAGCTGGTTTTGGAACCTGACACTCACATCTCTCAGATGTCAGCCAGCAACTCAAATAGCCAGGGGAGGAGCTTTGCACGGAGCTGCCAACAGTTTTTCTGACGTTTTTCCAGAAACAAGAGGGGGGTTTTTTTGGGGGGGGGAGAGGAAAGGGGCTGAGGTCTGCCGGAGGCTCTTGCCAGTTTTCCAACCACCCCCACCCCACACACAGAGACGCAGAATTTGGTCCTTAAGCAAAAACCTTCCACTAAGCTCCCCCATCTGATGTCAGTTTCCTAAGGGGGGAAAAAAGGAAAAGAAAAAAAAAAAGGAAGGCAACTGGAATCCAGTGAGTGAAATTAACAGGAGCTTCAGGCTTTGCAAATCTGGATTCTGGTTCCCCTATTTCTGCTCCTGGCTGTTGTTTCCATGGAAACTGGCATCAGACCTGGGAAAATAAGGTTAGGGTTTTCAAAGGGAGGCTCTCTTCCAGCTCCCTCTCCCCCTTAATTTCTGGCGTTCTGGCCCCCTGTTCCACTGAGAAAAGCAAAGTGAGGAAACAGCAAGCAAGATTCTCTCCCTGGAAGACTGCAGCTGCCCGCTGAGATGGGGTAAGAAACGCTTTTCAGAACCCGGTACTGATTTGCAGTGCTTAAAAAAAAAAAAAACCAAAAAAAACCCCCCAAACCAGGGAGGGGGTGGGGGGAACATTTTAATTAGTAAGCGACAATAATAATACCTTTGTGCTTCTCCACTGCCTTTCATCTGGGCATCCCACAGTGCTCTGCAGACATTCATTAATTTGGAAATGCATATCAGCAACCAGGCACCTCTGCCAGGAGCAGGAGAACTCTTATCACCCCCCCCCCACCCACCCACCCACCCCCAACACACACACACACACACACACACACACCCAGGAGATGGATAAGCCCAAACTTTCACAGCCAAAAGAGCAAGACCAGCAACAGGACCCACAAGGGCCAAGTCGAAAACCGCACAGCTCCATGCCTGGGACCGTGAGATGCTCGGAAAGACAAACGCTCGCTTCACTCATACAGGACTGCTTGCATGCTTTTAAGAACGGAACGTGGCTGTGTAATGAGGGATGTTTGTGTCAAGCCCCGTTTGGGTCTAGGCATCCCCGTGCAGCAAGCACTGCCCAGAGATACAGCGTGGACCTGTTCTTTGCTGCAGCGGACCAACCACTATAATAAGGCGGGGGGGGGGAAGGCGTTTGGAGTTACACTCTCCCAGTTCCTGCTATGCTCCTGAAAATACAATGGCCCTGGGCAACTATGCCTCAGTTTCCTTTTTTGGATCAAGGAGATGGATGTGCTAATGCTATGGCACAGAGATTCACAGCTCGATCTTTTCAAGCGTTCTGGGAATGCCAGGAGACAACACGCTGGACTTTCTCACTCGGAATACTGCAATGAGTTTTGGGTGCCACGGCCTGAAGAGGATATTGATTTGGTGCAGTAAGGTTCAGAGGCAGGCAGCAGAGACCGTGAGGAAGTCTGGAAGCCAAGTTCCAAGAGGAATGGTTAAGAGCTTGGTGCGTGAGCCCACCGATACGATCACCGTCTTCAAGCATCTGAAGGGCTGTCACATGGGTGGCTCTTGAGAGCAAGACTAGAACCAATGGGCTGAAGCTACAGGGAATCAAACTTAGGTTAGACCAGTGATTTTCAGCCTTTTTCATCTCATGGCACATTGACAAGAGCCTAAAATTGTCAAGGCACACCATCAGTCTTGATAATTTACCAGGCGCACCATATATCGTTGCTGTGAGGCTCACATCCCTCAATGGTTCTATTAATAAATGATTTTTTAAAAATAATTGGATCGTAACCCACTGGTGGGCCATAGACCCACATTTTGAGAACCGTTGTTTAGGCTAATTTTTTTTGGGGTCCCCTGATTCTAGCTTATTCATAACTCCCAACAATTAATCCAAGTCTAAGATCAACAGAAGAAATGGAAGCAGAGTTTATTTTCCTGGGCTCCAAGATCACCGCAGATGGTGACTGCAGCCATGAAATTAAGACATTTGCTTCTTGGGAGGAAAGCTATGGAGAACCTAGACAACTTAATAAAAAGCTGAGACATCACCCTGCCAACAAAGGTTCGCATAGTCAAAGCGATGGTTTTCCCAGTAGCAATGCATGGCTGTGAGAGCTGGACCATAAGGACGGCGGAGCACCAAAGAAGAGATGCTTTCGAATAATGGTGTTGGAGAAGACTCTTGAGAGTCCCCTGGACTGCAAGGAGATCCAATCGGGCATCCTCCAGGAAGTCCAGCCTGATTGATCCCTGGAAGGACAAATCCTGAAGCTGAAGCTCAAATACTTTGGCCACCTCATGAGAAGAGAGGACTCTTCAGAAAAGACCCTCATGCTGGGAAAGATCAAAGGCAAAAGGAGAAGGGGGCAGCAGAGGATGAGATGGTTAGATAGTGTCACCGAAGCGATGAGCATGAAATTGGGCGAACTCTGGAAGCTGGTGGAGGCCTGGCATGCTGTGGTCCAGGGGGTCGCAAAGAGTCGGACACGACTTAGCGACTGAACAACACCAGCAAGATCAACACATTTGCACTTTCTGCCCCTTCCCTGCAACACACAGGGGATGCTGCACACATAATTCACCCCTGCGCAGTGTCTTTTCTAGTGGCTGTTGCTGGGGGTGTTCTGCATTTTTTAGATTGTGAGCCCTTTTGGGACAGCGAGTCATTTAACTTTATTATTATTTGCCTGTAAACCGCTTCGGGAACTTCATGTTGAAAAGCAGTATATAAAATACTTTTTTGATTGATTGATTGATAATTTTTCTATGCAAAAAATATAATACAATGCAATCAATGCACAAAATTCTGAAACAATTTTCTACTCCTGTCCCAGAGTTGACACGGGTTCTCGTTTCTCAGCACCAAACTGATGCCTTTCATCCCAACTATATATTTCTGATACGCATATCTCAGCTAAAGCACCGAGAGAAGTTTCTCCTAATTTGCCAGCTGTGGGTTTTCTAAGCTCTGAAAACCACATAATCTTCAAAGATGACTAGATATAGTCATCAGTGATAAGGTGAGTGGAAACAAGTTTCAGAGGGTTAAACATGCAAGTCAGTAGTAGTACACACAAGGGACAGGATCTTGTAGTACCTTAAAAGACCAATTGATTTATTATAGCATCATCTCCTTCATCAGATGGTAAGATAAACTGTCCTTTTAGAACAATTTTAGTCAGATTGTGCCCATAAAACACAAAGTAGGAATGTAAAGCCCGTGTTTAGCTTCATCCTGTTGGAATCAATCTGACCTAAAAATGTTCAAGCTTTGGATGGATTATACCACAAACTTGCCTGGTCAGTTCCTTAGCAATTGCATTTTTTTTCCTTAACAGAACAAGAGGCACAAATGGTTAACCAGTATGGTGCAGGGGACAAAAAGACCAGGCTTGGGACACATGGATTCAAAATTCAAATCAGACATAGATTTGCCTTGTTGATTTTAGGGTTTCCCATCTCACACACAGAACACTATATAGGAACTCCTGTTGCTGGACTGTTGTCGAAGCAAACAAATGTAAGAACCTGGCGTATTCTGAACTCACTTATTTTAAAAAGGTGATTTCTGCCATCTGTATGATTTTCTAGAGGTGTTGGTAAATGGTATTATTTATTTTACTCAAAAGCCAGTCAACTGTGTTCAGTAAGGCTTTAAATCTTACCAGAAACAAAACCCCCTAAATACCTGCACTCTTCAAATACTTACACTGCAAGCACTCTTCAAATACCTGAAGGGCTGTCATAAGAAAGAAGGGACAAATTTGTTCTCTCCTGCCTCTGAGCAGAACTAGGTCCAATGGGTACCAGCTGCAAGAGAGGAGATTCTGATTGGACATCAGGAAAAACTTCCTTGACGATAAGGGTGGTTCAATAGTGGAATAGATTGCCAAGGGAGATGGGTAGATTCTCCCTCACTGGAGACCTTCAAGCAGAGGTTTGACAGGCACCTGCTGGAGATGCTCTAGGAGGATTTTCTGCTAAAGGCAGGGGGTTGGACTAGATGCAGTGATGTCATGCAGGGGGTACGCGGGGGTACGCGAGTACCGGTTCCTAGGATTATGGCTGGCCCCGCCCATTCGCCCGCCCACTCGTCAACCCCGCCCCCTGCAACATTTGAATTTCCTGCACGTTTGAGTTGCCTGCATGTTCTCAGAGCCAGGCAGGCAGCGAGCGGAGCCTTGCCTTGCCACTGAAAAATGAGCTGCTCTGGGGTTTTGGAACTGTTGGATCACTTTAACATGATGCCAGGCCTCTTTAACATTTTCTGGGGGTGCTGTAGAATACTGTTGCAACTGTTGGGTCAGTTTAAAATTGTCTGAGGCCTCAAAAAGGGTTTTTTTCATGTCACTTCCTGCCACGACATCACTTCCAGCTTATGACGTCACTTCCAGTGGGCGGGTCCTGACACATGCCAATCAAAAGTGAGTACCTGTTCTTAAATCATTTAGATGACACCACTGACTAGATGATATTGAAGGTCTCTTCCAGCTCTATGATTCTCTCATACTTCCTTTGGTGGGCCTAACTACAGTAAGCGTGCACACAAACGCATGCAACCCAACTCAAACAGACGTTCCTTCTTCTCCCTCTCAGGAAAAGCTGTTGTGGATATGAGCAATTTGGAGCAGACATGTGAATGCAAGGGGAAGAAGGGGGTGCTTTCCACCAACTGCTTCCCCAGACTGCCCCCTGAAAACTGCTTCCCCACCACCACCAGAGCCAACTGCGCTTACTCTCACAACTGTGCATGTCAGATCCAATGCAGGGGGAGGGAGAAGCAGCTGCGAGCAATTTCGGTCGGATAAAATACTAGGCAGGCAAAGAGTTAAACACTCACATGCCTGCAAAATGTAAGGAAGACCTGGCTTGTATTGGTCTCCCTCATGCAAAAGCATTCTCTGCCACACCAGTTAATTTCTAACGTCAGCTATGTGGCTGCCATCAAGTGCTCACTCCTAAGCCCATTTGTGACTACTCACAATGATACTCTGCACATGCTCAGCAGCACTTTTACAGCCACATTGAAAACCAGCAGCAGGTTAAACCCCCTACAGCGTTAATATAAGCAGGTCAGAGAAAGTTTGGGATCATTGATAACAGAGTCTCTGACCAGTGCAAATTCACTGCTACACATCGTTCTGGATAAACTCCTTTGGGACTCCCAGAACTTCCATGTATTTGCAAAAAGCAGAAGTGCTCCTTTGGTAACTATCAAAAACCATATTCTGTTAGATATTCTCTGTTCCACCCTCTATTATCCAGTACTGCAATTCTCAAGATTTGATAACTCCTGCTAACTGGGCAAGAGGCACTTTTTCAAGTTTCCTCTTATGTTTAGCAGGGGAGAGTAATTGGTCCCTCTTCACCCCTGCGCAGTCTTTCCAGTGGCTGTTGCTGGTGATCTGCCTTTTTTTTTTTAGACTGTGAGCCTTTTGGGACAGAGAGCCATTTGACTTTATTATTATTACTATTTGCCTGTAAACCGCTTTGTGAACTTTGTGTTGAAAGCGGTATATAATATTGATTGATTGATTGATTGATTGACAGGTATTATATACCGCTTTTCAACACAAAGTTCACAATGCGGTTTACAGGCAAATAGTAATAATAAAGTTAAATGGCTCTCTGTCCCAAAAGGACAGATTGATGGATGGATGGATGGATGGATGGATGGATGATCTGAGTGAGCAAAAGGAGAAACAGGGGGTAGCATCTGGGCCTCTAAGGTAGGAGCTGTATAAAACTTCTTGGCAAAACCTAAAACAAGGCACAGAAAACATACGAGAGTGTTTGGAAAACCAAGCGGCAGGGAAGCAGGCAAGAGGAATCGTAATTGCTAAAAAGGGGCAGAGAGGTCCTGGTAAGAGGAAGAAAAAAGGGGACCTCAGACCCAGCTAAGCCGCACAGGACTACTTTGGGGTGGGGGAGAGACAGGAAAGAAATTGCAATGACCATCAAGCCACTGGGAAGGAATGTCTGGTGAAGCAAACCCATCTTTTGGCTCAGATATCTGCATGGTCTTGGTAGGGCAGATGTTCTGTGCCCCACCATTGAGGCCAAGACAGCCAGAACTCAAACAGAGATAAGATATACGGAAAAGGGAGTCTATTCCTATGCCTTAGGGCCAGAGTCTCTAAACTTTTCAGTACAAGGTCCGCATGGTATACATTACACATTTTTGTGGGCCAGAAAAAAAAATCAGTTTTATAAATGAATGAATAAGTTTTACTTGGAACTTTTTTGTAATCGGAACGATACGATTCAGAGCAAAAGGAGAAATGTGACCATTACAAAGAAACAATGCCGTGCTGAAATTGAGAAGTGGCGTCCTTGCGCAATGCACAACCATGTGCGGTGGTCCTGCCTACGGTGGAAGGCCTGTGAACAGAATCCGACCAGTGACACTCAACTCTAGAATTGTGCACATTTATAAAAGCTGCGCTGAAGACGCAAATGTTGGTCAGGTGGGATACGATCTAACCAATAATTCACTTAATACAAATTGAGTACTTGACGACCACTCTAGTGCTGAACCTAGACCAGGAAGTCTGGGGTCCAAATCCCTGCTTAGTGATGAGCATTACTTGGGGCAAGCTCAGCCGAACATATCAGAGGATGAGAGGGAGAAACCATGTACACCTTGGAGCAGGGAATACAATGAGAGCACCACCACCAGATTCTACTCTGGAGTCCAAGATCACCTCTGCAGAGTTGACAAATGGCCATCCCAAGATGGCAGACCAACAAGCAACAGGATGATTCAAACTCTGCAGTCATCGTAAGCAATATCCTTCTGCAATGCCCACGGAGCTTTATATAGAGCAAAAAAGACAACCTGCCACAAGAGCTTACACTCTGGATGTCGATGCAAGGTTGACAAAGTGGGGGAGGAGAACACATGCTAGCTATCTTCTCCGCCAGAATTTTGGAGTTGGAAAGGGACATTGGAGGGCATCTAGACCAGCCGTCTCCAAACCGCTACAGCAGAGGAAACTGTCCCCGGTGTGAACGGCATTTTGTTCCGCTGGAAGCATTTCCCAACTACAGCTCCCAGGGGTCTTTGCGGCTAGGTACATCCAGGGTCTGCTGCCCCAGCATGCATCAAGTGCAGAGCTCTGTGCAGAAGTGGCTTGCAGAGAGAAACCCTGGACACTGCAGTTGGGGTCTTCAGAAGCATCCCCGGAGGAACAGTAAAGCCATTCACAGCTGGGAAGGATCAGGTGGATGCTATTCCGGCCTGCGGGCTGGAGTTTAACAATGTCTAATCTATGCCAGGGACGTGGTGGCGCAGTGGGTTAATCCGCTGCTGCTGGGCTTTCTGACCAGAAGGTTGGGAGTTCAAGACTGCGCAACGGAGTGAGCTCCCATTGCTTGTCCCAGCTCCTGCCAACCTAGCAGTTCCAAAGCACCTAGAAATGCTAAATTAGTAGATAAATAGGGACCACTTCGGTGGGAAGGTAGCGATGTTCCATGTGCTACGGGGTATAGTCATGCTGGCCACATGACCACGGAAGTTTGTCCTCGGACAAATGCCGGCTGTACAGGCTTAGAAACGAAGATGAGCACCGCCCCCTACAGTCGGTCATGGCTAGACCATTCGGTCGTGGGGAAACCTTCACCTTTTTAATCTATGCCAACCCCTGCTCAGTGCAGGCAACTGCCACAGCATCCTAAGCAAGTGACCATCCAGCCTCTGCTTGGAAAGCTCCAATGAGGGAGAGCCCACAACCAGCTCTTTCTTGGCAGCTCTTACAGGTTGGAAAGCTCTTCCTCTTGCTCTGATCTACTTCCCTGTAATTGTCAACCCACCGTTTCCAGCCTTCCCCTTCTTCTGCATGATGGCCCTTTCAGATCTTGAGGACAGCTCAAGTGTTCTGGCTTAACTGGTCAAGCTCTTTCTACGGTTCCTGATAGGGTTTGGTTACCAGATCCATCACCATCTAAGCTGCCCTCCTCAAAATCTGCCCAGCTTTTTTTTTCCCCCCAAGAATTTCTACCCCGCCTTTCCCATGCCGAAGCAAATGGGCAGGCTAGTCTAAACCACCATTTTTCAATGGGTTTTTTTTACAAATATTCTGCGATTCACCGAATCCTCGGTCCCAGATGTAGCCTTCACAGTGTGGTTCTCTCCTCTGGCTTCAGCAGGTGATCGTCAGTCCAGCCTGGACAGGTCCTCAAGGTTGGACTCCTTTTTTTTTGCCTGCTGGCCTCCTCACAACATTCCCATAGTGGCTAATCAGCTCCACAATGACTCCGTTCTGCCACCACAGGTGCTGCAGCTTGTCACAGCCTGGCATTCTGTCTCCCATCCAAAACAAGACCACAGATCCCCCTGCTTAGCTTCAGCAAGTACCAGCAGCTCAACCATCTGTCCACGCCCAGAGCCTTCCTTAAAATGGCAACACAGCATTGTCCTGTCCTGCACATCGATGGTATCTTGCATGGCCAGCTCATCAGACTGTAGCTTCTAACACCCCACTGTGCATGAACCATGGGAGAACACAACCTCTCCATATCACCTTTAGCCTGTGCTCTAGATTTTGGTACTGTACACATGAACAAACCTGCATGGACCACCTGCCACCCACCTTGAGCGCTTCACTTAGCAGGGGTTATGTTGCCATTTGCTCTCTGCTTGTAAGCCTACTAGGTTCTAGATTTTGTGGATTCGGCCATAGCTTAGTGGCAGAGCACAGGCGTCTGCCAAACGGAAGTGTCCAGGTTCAATACCCATCATCTTCAATGAAGAGGTAGCAGAGGTGGGAAGGACCTCTGCCCAACACCACAGGGGCAGCCACACGAGGCAAAATGGTCCAGTTCTCCACCGATGGCAGCTTCATGCATCTCATGAGAAGATCACCTGGCCTTGAGTGGTGGGAAGGTGAAGGACAACTGGGCAACAGCCTGTCAGTTCTCCTCTTCCAAAGCTTAAAAAAAAACCCACTTCTACCTCCAGATGAACAACTCGGTACACACAATTAGAGATCTCATTTCTGGAGCTGTTGGGAGCAGCTGCAGGTCCATCTGCAGTAGCTGGAAGCTGAAGCTGCTCAACGTAGCTTTCGGGGTGGGGGAAGGAGAAAAGAAGACAGAAGACGGGGGGAAAAAAATCAGGCCATGGAGCTACTAAAGGTCAGTGGCGCTCCACAAGGCAACTGCTGCTTCCACGGAGCAAGGCTGAGCTCATCTCCCACCACTGGCTGCACGAAGATTCTTGTAGGAAGGGGACAGGAACGCCAAGCCGAGAAAGAGCTGCTCTTTCATTGTTAATCCTTGGTGGACACCTGCTTTGGGAAAGGCCTGGCACTGAAGCAGAGCAAGGCCATCCCATCCAGGGCCGGCCTTAAGCCAATGTGACCAATGCCATCACATCGGGCCCCGCGCTTTGGGGGCCCCCGCACCAGTGCAGTGAGCATATTGCTTCCTGCTGCAGTCAGGATCTATCAGGATTGTAGGTCAGTGGGGCCAGCAGAGTAAGGCCACACCTGGAATATTGTGTCCAGTTCTGGTCGCCGCATCTTAAAAAGGACATAGTGGAGTTGGAAAAGGTGCAGAAGAGAGCGACAAAAATGATTACGGGGCTGGGGCACCTCCCTTATGAAGAAAGACTGCAGCGTTTGGGGCTCTTCAGTCTAGAAAAAAGGCGCCTGAGGGGGGACATGATTGAGACATACAAAATTATGCATGGAAGGGATAGAGTCGATAGAGGGATGTTCTTTTCCCTCTCTCAAAACACCAGAACCAGGGGGCATCCGCTAAAACTGAGGGTTGGGAGAGTTAAAACAGATAAAAGGAAGTACTTTTTTACCCATCGGGTAGTTAATCTGTGGAACTCCTTGCCACAGGAGGTGGTGATGGCATCTGGTCTTGATGCCTTCAAGAGGGGATTGGACAGATATCTGGAGGAAAGGTCCATCGTGGGCTATAGGCAATGATGGATTGTGCAACCTCCTTACAAAGGTGATGGGCTACTGGTACCGGGTGCAAGGGAGTGGCAACAGGATGCAAGCATCTTGTAGTCTCATGCCTTCCTGGGGCACCTGGTGGGCCGCTGTGAGACACAGGAAGCTGGACTAGATGGGCCTTTGGCCTGATCCAGCAGGGCTCTTCTTATGTTCTTATGTTCAGAGCAGCTTTCCCTTGGGCCCTCTCAGCTGCCCCAGATTCCGAAGTGCCCCAAATGGGCCTCCCGAAAGCAACTGGCAGCGACGTCGTCCTGTCACCACCAACTATTTCCAGGTGCCGCACTTTGTGTGTGGCACCACAAGTGCTCTTCTTGGTGAGTGGGGGGCCCTGTGGGGAGGGTGGGGCCCCCCCCCACAGGAATGCCCCGCATTGGGCCCCGCCACTCCTAGAGCCGGCCCTGATCCCATCGGTCTTGGGACCTCCCATCTCACTGTGAGCAGGATCAGGCCAGCCTGGCCCAGGGGCAAGCCATTCTTACCTCACCACACTCAACCCCAGCAGCAGGAGGAGACAAATGTTTCAAATGTTAAGGGTTTCAAATGTTAATTTCAGCCAAATGCTGCCTCAGTTGCCTCTTCCTGGAGGTGAGAGAGAGGCCAGGGTGTGTGTGATAATCCTCTTGCTTCCCAGGCAGGATCCCTCTTCCCTACTGGGGTGCCACCAAGGAGAATTTGCATGTGAAGGGCAGCCTTTGTAGGGATCACTTAGCTCCTGTTGTCCACCCCCACCCAGGACCCTAATACCATTTGGGGGAGAAAGTGCCAGCTGTCCCCTCTTAGGGAGGAGCAGCAGAAGAGGTATAGTAGGACCGTTCCTGCTTCTGTTTGCGAAATGCCATTCTCTTGTCCTAGTACCTTTACTCTCTTGCTAGTCTGCAGAAAGTGAGCCCCAGAGATGGACAATGGAGACCTGGATTGACCAAACCATACAAGCTTAAAGCAGTGGTTCCCAACCTTTTTTGCACCAGGGCCCCCTTTTGGGGTACGACAACCCACCCACCCCCAAGACCTAGGGCCGGAAGTGACGTCATTAAGCAGGAAGTGAAGTTATCGCTTTTAATAAAGCACAACTCGAAAGAACTTCATGTCCTTTTCAGAATGTTAGTTAATCTGGTAGTTAATCTGTGGAACTCTTTGCCACAGGAGGTGGTGATGGCATCTGGTCTTGATGCCTTTAAGAGGGGATTGGACGGATTTCTGGAGGAAAGGTCCATCGTGGGCTATAGGCAATGATGGATTGTTCAAACTCCTTACAAAGGTGGCGGGCTACTGGTACCGGGTGCAAGGGAGTGGCAACAGGATGCAAGCATCTTGTTGTCTCATGCCTCCCTGGAGCACCTGGTGGGCCGCTGTGAGATACAGGAAGCTGGACTAGATGGGCCTTTGGCCTGATCCAGCAGGGCTCTTCTTATGTTTTTATGTTTAATGTTCTGAATGCTCCGTCTCTAAGTGTTGTTTGAGTTTTGCATTCGATGTTTGACTCGGCAGTGAGAACAACACCACGCAGAATGCACTGGGGCTTCTCTATGCCATTGCTGATCAAGGTGGTAAAGCCACATTTTAGACAGTCTTCAGAGTATTTATGTTCCTCTTCCCGCTGTGCATGCACATGGAAGGCGTGACATGCCCACTCGGAAATAGACCCAGGGGAGACTTCATCACACGCATACGCACACACCAAGTCGAGCCCATAGCAAGGCTAATTTCCCTCGCAGCCACAAGCATGGAGGAAGTGGCAGTTGAATGGGGAAGTCTCTTCCCTAGACACAAGGAAGCTTCCAACCAGAGCTGGCACTCAACGCCAACTTAAGTGGTTCGAGTCGCGGGAAGCTGCCCCTTACCGCCCATTGGTCCATCTAGGGCAGTATTATCAACCCAGGCTAGGCACTGCTTCTCCACATTTGCAGACTGGAATTTCACTAGACACACCAGGCATCGAACCTGGAACTCTCTGCATGCCAAACCAGCGCTCTACTCCTGAGCTACAGCCTTTCCCCTGTTATTTGCATGTGCTCGTGGATGCTACAGCACCGAAGTACTAATTTACCTAAACCTGCCTTGATTCACTGAAAACCCTGCAGCAGTACAACAGTGCTAGTTCCAGCTGAAAACTAATCCAGAGGTCTCTCTCTCTCTCTCTCTCTCTCTCTCTCTCTCTCTCCTCTCTCTCTCTCTCTCTCTCTCACACACACACACACACACACACACCCTCAGTGTTGGTCTGCCTGCCTCCAGCAAATTCTGTTTTGGATCTGGCTGGACAGCACACACCATAAGGGGTTTTTTGTGCATGGCACAGCTGGGAATGCCTCAAGCACCACCACCCCACCCCCCTCCACCCTATATTCACCAGTGTTCTGTAGCTGCTCAGTTCCACATTCCAAGGCTTCACTTTGGCAATGATTCAGAGCCTCGGCTCTCCAGGGCCGGCTTGGCTCTGTGGGGATGGGCTTCCCAGAATGCACCGCAAAAGGTGTGCGGCAGACAAAGGAGGAGGACACAGTCAACAGCTGGACCTCACGCACTGACCCGAGGCAACGATAAACAAGAGGAAGCCAACCAAGATCCCAGCAGCTGCTTAAGCCCACCTTCTGCACAAAAGATCCTGTTCCCAGATAGAAAGCAAGCACAGAATGATGTTTTCCCGATTAAATACAGCCAGGCAAAACTTGAAGGGAAGGGCTCAGTCCTCTTTCCCCAAAGGGCAGAGAGAGAGAGAGAGAGAGAGAGAGAGAGAGAGAGAGAGAGAGAGATGTTTAAAAGGACTTTATCTGCAGATGCAAGCATGAGAACACACATCTCTTTCCTAAGCACAATGTGCCCTCTCCAGGCTTTAGTGAAAACACAACCTCTTAGTATTGTTTGAAATTCAACGTGCAAGCTTTTTGACTTGTACAGAGGTCTTCCATAGGCTGGGGTTCCTGGTCGGGACCGGACTGCACCGGCTCAGGACAGATATGCACGCCATCCTCCATGCACCATTTGCATGTACCTGACGGCATATCCTGGCCTTGAAAAATAATACCTGGCGCTTCAGGTGCACAAGAACGGAGCTCGGTGCAAAAAGCTGAGCTATCGCTGTTGCGTTTGACACAGGTTCACTCCAAAATAGGCGAGCCCCAGGCAAGCGTATGAAAGAGCCTGTTTCATTCGGACGGAGCTAAGCCAAGCAAGCTTTATGGAGGCTTTGCAACCACCTCCAGCACAGCGCAGCGGACTAATGAAAAGCTATTGGTATGGCGGGCCACGAGCGTCAGAAATCATCCCCCTGCAGTCTGCCGCTCCCGGCTTCTGAGCTCTCAGTGCACATCTGGGTTGATGCAACTGCAGTCCTGACCCTAAAGATCTCCCAGAGGCTACCTGGATGTCAGCTTGCCACTGGCCTACCCCAGCCCTCTCTCCACGACATCCAAGCAGGTAACATGGTCCAGCTTAGTCCCACACAGGACTCGTATTTCTTTCGTGGTTTGTCAGTCCCAGGAGCGGACCTAGTCAAAATGGCGCCCGGGGCACCCAATAGAAGTGCGCCCCCATGGGAGTCCAGGTCTACCCACCAGAAGCAGCCCTGGGTAGACCTGGGCTCTGGAGCCCAGGTCTACCCGCGCAATGTTGCGGGGGCCACTGGCGCCCCCCTAGACAACCCCAAGACAGGGCCCAGGGCTCGTGCCCCCCCTGCCCCCTAGATCCGCCACTGATCAGCCCATGTCTTTCCATAAAGACATCCAGAGGGTTTTGTGGCAGTGGCAGAATAGCTTATTGCAGTGGTTCTCAAACGTTTTAGCACTGGGACCCACATCACTTCTGGTGGGTCCCAGACAAATCGTCATTCTAAAAGTGGGTCCCGGTGCTAAAACATTTGAGAATCACTGTACATTTGGGTAGTCACTGTTCATTGCCATCTTGGGGTTGGCAAGCAAATTTAAGAGCATCCATGGCCTGCTACTCATGCTGTCCCATTGGCAAGGGATCTACTCATGAGCTATCCCAAAATGCCTACTAACCCAGGTATCCTTCTATTGGGTTGAACTTTCTCTTCTCCTCCAATCATCAGACCAATTCTCACACTCCCCAAGAGTACATAGATAATATTGCCGATTTGGAAAATTCACTAGCGGCCAATTCTTACAATCCTCTTACTTTGCAACAGTTCTGAATTTTGGTGATCTGCATGAGCTCCCTTAAGCCCAGGACTGCCAAGTCTTAAGAGAAATTCTGATCCCTGGACAGGTCCACAGAAAGTGTCTTGCTCATCTAACGTGTATAGCTGTTGCATGCATTCACAAGCGCCCCAGCCATTAAGCAGCGCCTTCCGTACAAGGTATCCGACATCACAGATCAACTCAGAACGGAGAATGCATGGGAGGGATAGCGTCGAATAGAAGGATGCTCTTTTCCCTCTCTCACAACACCAGAACCAGGGGACGTCCACTAAAATTGAGTGTTGAGTTAGAACAGATAAAAGGAAATACTTTTTGTGCCCAGTGTGTAATTAATCTGTGGAACTCCTTGCCACAGGAGGTGGTGATGGCATCAGGCCCAGGTGCCTTCAAAAAGGGATTGGACAGATTTCTGGAGGAAAAGTCCATCGTGGGCTACAGGCCATGATGGGTTGTGCAACCTCCTTACATTGGTAGTAGGCTGCTTTAGAATGCCAGGTGCAAGGGAGTGACAACAGGATGCAAGCAACTTGTTGTCTCGTGTGCTCCCTGAGGCACCTGGTGGGCCACTGTGAGATATAGGAAGCTGGAGTAGATGGGCCTTTGATCTGATCCAGTAGGGCTCTTCTTATGTAGTATAACCCACACCAAGCAAAACTCTGTCACAAACACGTAGCAAGAACTAAAAATAGAGAGCTCAAAAATGTCGAACCCAGCCCCAGACTACACATGCGTATGCAGCATATTATTAAAGAATTAACTGCTTAGAAGCCCCCTTCAATAGGAGAGGCTTGTCCTTTGCATAGGCGGAGATTAACCTTAAGGACAATGATGGCTTGGCCAAGCACGCGCATGTGTTTAGAGCAGATAACCGAGGAAAGTAAGTCAAGCTGCATCCGTGCAACATATGGTCAAAGAATTAAGTACAGTGCGCGGAAAAAAAATATTTCCCCATTTTACAGGCAGGAAACACCAAGGATTAGATTAATCCAATCAATGAATTGATGGCAGAGAAGTGAACTACAAGCACCGTGGCTCTGTCATTAATCTGTTTCCACGGACGGAGCGTAGACATGACACGTTCTCCACCCAGAAGCTTTCGGTCTCAACAGCAGATGAGATAGTAAACTTGGACTGTGGTCTACAGATCGGGACTGACACAAGAGAAAATTCCCACACCCAGAAAGCTACCTTGTTTGGGAGGAGACAGAGTACAGAATCCTGCTAGCGTTGGAGCCAGGATACAAGAGGGCCGGCTCCAAAAGTGATGGCAGTGGCTTAAGGCCGGCCCTGGGATACAACCTCCACAGGGACTAGAATCCTTCCTGCCACTCAACTCACTGCCTGTCTGCAAGCTAATGGCCCTTCCTTGCTGCCACAAAGAACAGTTACTCCTCACCTCTGCCTGCTACTCCTTAGCTACACGCACTGCCCAGACGGACAGGTAGCAACTACTCAGAGTGCAATCCTAAACTGGAGTCAGGCCGGCATAAGCGAAGCCAGCAAAGTTTGGCCAGCACAAGGGCCACCATAAAGCGTGTCTGGACCACTCTCGGAGTCAGGGAGGATGGCGCACGTCTGTGTTGCTGGCCTCTCTGATTCCGAGAGTGGTCCAAACATACTGTACGGTGTTCCCTTGTGCCGGCCAAACTTTGCTGGCTTCGCTTATGCCGGCCTGGCTCAGTTTAGGATTGCGCCCTCGGTGCTGCACAAGGCCAGGAGAGTTGAGAGAGAGCTGGGGGCCGTCACGCCCCCCCCCACCACTGTTTTTAGGCCTTTGCACATATGCAACACACATGTGCACAAAAAAGTCAAACTTGAACTTAAAGGGAAGGCTTTTGAGCAGGATGGCCAAGGGGCTTATTCTTGTCTGGCAGCAAGCCGAGGAGTCCAAAAATGAAGCCGGCTGGAAACTAGTCAGTTGGTAAATCTTGAAATGACAGTCCCGTTGAGCCGGTCAGAACCCAGTGGAATGTTTCAGTGGTTAACTAAAACAGAAGTGATATAACTGAAGCAGTGTGAAAACTTATAAGGCAGTGGTTCCCAATTTTTTTTTAATTGGCTCCCTCAAACTAGTACTATATGCTGTGCAGCAGTGGTTCTCATACTCTTTAGCACCGGGACCCACTTTTTAGAATGACAATCTGTCCAGGACCCACCACAGGTGATGTCATGGCTGGAAGTGCCATCATTGTGACGCCAGAGCCTGCTGCTTTCCTGAGAATACAGCAAGAAGTTGGGTGATTTCTCAGTCATTTTAATAGCAAAGTGAATCAGAAAGGGGGAAAAAAAGCCTATTTAACAACCTGGACACAAGCAACACAACCACACAGCCCTCCCCCCTTCCAGCATCCCTTCTTCCCATATTTTCAATACGGCTGCTCTAGGTGTTTCAAGACCCATCTGAAATTGGCTCGCGACCCACTGGTGGATCCTGACCCACAGTTTGGGAACCACTGCTGAATAGGGTGGTGGGTTTTTTGCAAGGATTCCACAGCGCTCCTGGCTGGTTTCTGTGGTTCCCTGAGGAGCTACAGCTCACAGTTTGGGGAGCCATTGCTATAAGGCACAGGGACATTCCAGCGGCAATGCAAGGCTGTGTTCACATGAGCGCAAGAGGGGCAAAACCACAGTCCCACAAGTAGCCCTAGGAGGGGCTTAGCCTTCTTAACCATTCAGGATCAACTAACAAAGCAGGAGAAGGAGGAGTTTCAAGAAAGTGATACCTGTTGTTGTGAAGGCCAACTCCAGATTTGGATAGTCTGTTCAGATGCTACTTTAACCCTGGCATTCTACCCAGGAGAAGTCTGCGTGCTCCCTCCTTCCCAGACCTTACCAAGTAGAGTCCTAAAAGCAAGGTTATGCCTGAACAGGCCTGGATAGACTTTTCAAGCTTGAGACGGAACACATGGATGCAGAGGGCATCCTACAGGGAGGGCAAAGCTCTAAGTGTTGCAAGGAGCCTGATATGACCCTGTCATGTAAATCCCACCTCTCCCTTGCTGCTGTAGCCAGTAAGCAACGCCAAGATGTTGCTGTTCCCTGTGAGGATTGGCTAAAACGGTGCAGGAGAGGAGTGATTTCCACTGCAAGGTAAGACTTCTTGCAAAACTTAGAGCTTTGCCCTCCCTTAGATCTGCCTCTGCATGGATGGCCAAGTCCAGTGGTGGGATTCAAATAAATTAACAACTGGTTCTATGTCCTTCAGGGCGGCCGCTGCCTTTCTTCCCTCTCCCAACCTAAAACTAACAACCGGTTCCGCAGAACTGGTGAGAACTGGCTGGATTTCACCACTGGCCAAGTCATACACAAGGGTTCAGAAGACAAGATCTCCTATACAACCGCTCAGTCATCACGTTGGGTTAGGATTCACACACGCACTGATACCCTGTTAAGGGTGGTGTTTGGTTTCTTTGGAAGGTCTCAGCATTTACCAGTTTTCTTTCTACAACCATGAAGGCCAGAAGGCTGGCTCCTGGAAGAGAAAGTTTCAGGATCAAATCTTTGGCAAAGAAAAAGAAAAAAAATCACAACTGCCTAGAGCAGTGGTTCCCAAACTGTGGGTCGACTGGATTGCGAGACAATTTCAGGTGGGTCGCAAAGCACCTAGAGCAGCCAAATTGACAATATGGGAAGATGGGATGCTGGAAAGGGGGAAGGCTGTGTGGTTGTTTTGCTTGTGTCAAGGTTGTAAGTATAGTAGGCTTTTTTCCCTTTCTGATTCACTTTGCTACTGGAAAATGGCTGAAAAATTGCCCAACTTCTTGCCGCATTCTCAGGAAATGCTCTGGTGTCACAATGAGGGCACTTCCGCCCATGACATCACTTCCGGTGGGTCCCAGTAGATTGTCATTCTAAAAAGTGGGTCCCGGTGCTAAAACGTTTGAGAACCACTGGCCTAGAGAGAGAGAGAGAGAGAGACTCTCCAGGGAGAGGGGCAGTAAAAACAATTTAATGCAGAAGCTGACAAGGTGGGCTTATAAAACACAGTCTGGGGAGACACCTGTATTTTCTTGCATTACCAGTAGATGTGGTGCTTCTGGAATCCCTTGCTCCCCTCTCCCCTGGGAGTTTAGACTTTCCAAGCAGATTATCTTCTTGCTCCTTTCCAACCTCCCCTCCACATCACCTCTTTTTGCCCTTTAACTTCTCTCTGCTCTATCATTCTTTCCCTTCAGCCCCCATCTATTTTTAGCCTGTGACCCAGTCCACCACTCCCTCCCCTTCTCACACTTCTTTCCTGGGCTGCAGAAGAGTTCTGATTAAGGACCACCAGCACCAACTACAGAAATGGTGATGGAAAAAATCAAGATCCCCAATCACCCACCAGGGAAGGGTAGAGCAAGATGACCCGCCAGGGCAGTGCGAAAACCACTAAGTTCAGTATGCAGGTGCAAGGGAGTGGCCGCAGGATGCAGGTATCTTGTTGTCTCATGTGCTCCCTGAGGCGTCTGGTGGGCCACTGTGAAATACTGGAAGCTGGACAAGATGGGCCTTTGGCCTGATCCAGTGGGGCTGTTCCTATGAGAACATGTCTGAAGAGGAGCATCTGGTTCTGGTGGCTGTCAAAGAGAAATGCTGTGGAGAATCTTGACTAGCCACCAGTGTGTTTACCTCAGAATTTACCTCAGAATGCCAGATACAATGCCAGATGCAGGCAGCCTGTTGTCTCCTGTGCTCCCTGAGGCATCTGGTGGGCCACTGTGAGATACAGGAACCTGGAATAGATGGGCCTTTGGCCTGATCCAGAGGGGCTCTTCTTATGCTAGTTTATCTTAAAAGCAAATCTGATGAATGTGGAGCTCAACAAATGCTCCAGAAGGCACCCCTCCCACAGTAAAAGGAGATACAAATGGAAGCTTGAGCCGGAAAGGTGAATCTTTTCTTTTTAAGTCTTATAAAGCTAAGTGTGTCATTTTAAAAAGTGGGTCCTGGTTCGAAAAAGTTTGGAAAGAATGGGTGTATTCCATAACATCGCACTAGAATAAAAACAGCTTTGAAAAGCTTTGTTTTAAAACGAATGTGTATGCCACTTTTCACCATATAGCCTCTTCTCTATGTACCCAACCATTTAAAGTTAACTGCCCCCTCCCAGCTTAGAAACCAAGTTAGAGCAAACCGCAAGTTTATTTGGCTAGTCCCCCTTTGGTTAGTAGATTAAACACACTGTATCAGTGGTTCTCAAATCTTTTAGCACCAGGACCCACTTTTTAAAATGATAATCTGTCCAGGACCCACCGGAAGTGATGCCTTGGCTAGAAGCGCCGTCATTGTGACGCCAGAGCCTGCTGCTTTCCTGAGAATGCAGCAATCAGTTGGGCTATTTCTCAGCCATTTTCCAATAGGGAAGTGAACCAGAAAGAAAAAAGCCTATTTACCACCTTGACACAAGCAAAACAACGGCACAGTCCCTTTCCAGTGTCTCATCTTCCCACGTTTTCAATATAGCTGCTCTAGGTGCTTTGCGACCCACCTGAATTGGCTCGAGACCGACAAGTTTGGGAACCACAGCATAATATTGTAAGTGGAGTGTATGCACCGGGGGAGGAGGAGAAGAAGTGATAACCACCAAGTAACAGGCTGTAGCAAAGGGGAAAGAAGAAGGCAGGACTTCAGGAGTAGATCCCTGTCTTTTTATTTTGTTAATGTTAAAGAGTTGGCAGAGAGAGAGAGAGAGAGAGAGAGAGAGAGAGAGAGAGAGAGAGAGAGAATATGAATGAATATGCACACAGCAGCAAGCACACACACACACACACACACACGCATAAATATGCACACAGCAGCAAGATTAAAAAAACACAGAGCAACCTAGCTACAAACTCAAAGCCAATTCAAACAAACATTCAGAAAAAGCACGTGGTACAGTCCTCATGAGACTGTGCTCTTTCAGAAGGCAGGTAATGTTTGACCTGTGGGAGCATCCAAACAGTCTCTGCACACAGCAAGCTAGCATACTAGAAAAAAGGACTTGACCAGAAACCATCTCTAAGACACTACTGCATTACACTACTAAGACACTACTTGCACCATGTGCAAGACCTCCTCTAGTAAGAAATGCGGAGGATGCAGGCAGTACATTATTCAGACACACAATCCTCTTGCTTGCATCTGGAGGCAGCTCAGTTAGTAAGAACATAAGAAGATAAGAAGAGCCCTGCAGGATCAGGCCATGGGCCCATCTAGTCCAGCTTCCTGTATCTCACAGTGGCCCACCAGATGCCTCAGGGAGCACATGAGACCACAAAACGCCTGCATCCTGTTGCCACTCCCGAGGACTGTACCGCATGCTTCCTTTGGGACACTTGAAACTGACCATCAGGCCGCGGATTTGCCGCACTGAAAGCGCTTCCAGCTAAGAAACCACACAAAATTCACACGTTGATCATCAAGCTGCACACCCTTCACAGTCACACGAGGGCTGCACGCTGCTTCATCGCTTTGCTACATCGCAAACACTGAACCAGTGAAGCAATCCTTAACTGGTTTATGGCGCAACTGAAAGCCATCTGTCCCATTTTCTTCTCCATGGGTTGCACAGGCACCCAATTTTGTGGAAGTTTCCCAGAATTCCACACACACACCCCGACACCAAGACAGGAGCCTGGGACTTCCCCAGCTCCCCAATCCTTGCCTTCTTTCAAACCGTGCCTTTAATCCCTTCCGCGCAGAGGCAAAGCTGCTTCACCTCTCTGGTTGCATTCCCCAGGAGCTCTCCCAGCTCTGCGCAGGGCGGGCAGAGTTAACAGGGCGTGGGGGAGCTTTGTACCCTGGCAGGCAGTTCCAAAGGAACAGACGCCCCAGAGAGGTGGGAGGGGAGGACTAGGCTGGGCCTTGAGCAGCACTGCTGGAATCAGTTCCCAGGCTGCATTCTGGCAAGCTGTTCTACCGCTCAGGCACAAGTGGTGCTGCAAACGTCCTCCTCCCCAATCCTTTCTGTGACAGTCTGGATCACCCAGCTTGGCTGTGCCCAAAAAGCTTCCTTCAGGCAGCTTTGTGGGGTGGGCAGAAGAGAGACCAGGCATGCCCTGGTGTCCACTGATTCGGTGTCCACAGTTCCAGTTATCCACGGATACCATGGATACTGCGATGCCCATTAAAAGACAGGGCAACATGAAACGAATCTCTTTTTTTAACCTTGTTGCAGCAAAACCACTGATGCTCCCCTATCTTTAAAAAGGAGTCTCCATTATCCACAGTTTCAGGTATCCGTGGTGGGGTCCTGAATGGAATCCCAGCGGATACCGGGGCAGGCCTGCATCCACATGGGAAAGGAGAGACCCAGTGGCAGTTTAATGGGGAAGCCTCTGGAAGCTTCCAAGATGATGGTGCCCAGCTTTTTAAGATGGCTGCCCCAGAGGCGTTTCTACAGGGATGGCAAAGCTCTAAGTGTTGCAAGAAGCCTCACCCTGTCATGGAAATCCCTCCCCTCCCTTGTATTGCTGCTGTAGCCAGTAAGCAACGCCAAGATGTTGCTGTTTCCTGTGAGGATTGGCTAAAATGGTGCAGGAGAGGAGTGATTTCCACTGCAAGGTAAGGCTTCTTGCAAAACTTAGAGCTTTGCCGTCCCTGTAGAAACGCCACTGGGCTGCCCCAAGCTCTTCGCAACACCCTGAAAATAGGTTCACGACCCTCTTGGGGGGTCCCAACTGCCAGGCTGGGAACCACTGTTTTAAAGATTGCAAGCCTTTTGGAGACAAGGAATCGGACAGTAAATAGTTCTGCAGGACTTTAGCCCTGTTGAGAAAAGATTGTGTGATGCTGGGGAGCCAACACCACAGTGGGCACACTAGCATGGGCACAAGACTTAGCATGCTAAACAGGCAGGCAGCTAAACAGAGCTTTTCCATGTTACACTAAAAACTCACTTCCAGAACTGTCAACTCCATTCCCTTGCTTCTAGGCCAAGTGCAACTGTTAAATAATTCCCCTTGACTGCATATGAAAATTAACCCCTTACCAAGTTTCAACATCCAATATTGCCATCTCATTCATTTTTCCCCATCCGCAGATCCTTCCAGTTCTCAGGTTGCCAGATGCCAAAAAGTTGGCGTTCGTTAAGCAGACCATACACCAACTGGCCTCCAGAGGAATGGAAGGAGGTTGTCTGAATAAGGACTTGGCAGCCTCCCCTCTCTGCCTTTCGTATGGTCCAGCTCTCACAGCCATACATTGCTACTGGGAAAACCATCGCTTTGACTATGCGAACCTTTGTTGGCAGGGTGATGTCTCGGCTTTTTATTAAGTTGTCTAGGTTCGCCATAGCTTTTCAAATTATGAAAATTTTCAAATTATGCTTTTGAATTATGGTGTTGGAGAAGACTCTTGAGAGTCCCCTGGACTGCAAGGAGATCCAATTGTTCAATCCTACAGGAAGTCAAGCCTGATTGCTCCCTGGAAGGACAAATCCTGAAGCTGAAGCTCCAATACTTTGGCCACCTCCTGAGAAGAGAGGATTCTGTAGAAAAGACCCTCATGCTGGGAAAGATGGAAGGCAAAAGGAGAAGGGGGCGGCAGAGGATGAGATGGTTAGATAGTGTCACCGAAGCGATGAACCAAAGTTGGGCGAACTCCGGAAGCTAGTGGAGGACAGGGAGGCCTGGCGTGCTGTGGTCCATGGGGTCGCAAAGAGTCGGACACGACTTAGCGACTGAACAACAACAAGCCTCCCCTCTAAAGACCTACTCTATGTCTCTGTGGATTCTTGTCCCCCTTCTCAAGGCAGAGAAGGAAAAATAAGCACTTAACTCTAATAGGAACCTGATCAGACTTGGCACCGCACCCAGCCAGGCAGGCTCGCGTAATTGTTAATTTTAAAATTATACAGCCTACCTTTCCTACAGCTTTTAAAAATGTAGCTAACATGAAGGTCACAAAAATATGCACCGATCGCCTTCCAAGACTCTCCCCACACAAGCCCATGGCAAACTATTATTCATTATATTCATAGCCTGTCTTTCCTCAAAGAGGTCAAGCCCTCACGCATGGCCTCTCTCCTCATTTCAACTTCACAACCACTCCCCAGAGTGGATGATGCCTCGGGTCACCCAGTAAGCTTTGCGGCCAAGAGGGGATTTGAACCCATATTTATTTATTTGAAGAATTTCTACCCCGCCTTTCCCATGCCAAAGCAAATGCCCAAAGCGGCTTTTTTCCAATGGGGTTTTTACAAATCTACAGTATTCTTGTGATCCACCAGTCCTCACTCCCAGATGTTGCCTTCCCAGTGTGGTTCTCTCCTTGGGCTGCCTGCCATCAAGCCTCAGCAGGCAATCGCAAGTCAAGCCTGGACAGGTCCTCAAGGTCGTATTGTGTTCTTTTGCTGGCTGGCCTCCTCACACACTCCACCGCAACTCTCACTTGCGGTGAGCTAATCAGCTCCACAGTGACTCCGTTCTGCCACCACAGGTACTGCAGCTTGTCACAGCCTGGCGTCCGTCTCCCATCCAAAAGCAAACTGCAGATTTTCCTGCTTAGCTTCAGGCAGTACCAGCAGCTCAACCACCAGTCCACACCTCCTGCCCCAGTCCCAATCCAACAGTAGCTACTATGCAACACTCTCAAAACTATCATGCCAGTTCTTTTTTGCGGGGAGGGGGAAGGTGCATAGCCAGGGCAGGAGATGGAGGAAAGGTATTTTGCACTATTGACAACAGACTTTAAGAAAAGCCTTGCTGGATCAGGCCAAAGGCCCATCTAGTTCAGCTTCCTGTATCTCACAGTGGCCCATGAGATGCCTCAGAGAGCACACGAGAGAACAAGATGCCTGCATCCTGTGGCCACTCCCCTGCATCTGGCATTCTGAGGTAAACACACTGGTGGCTAGTCACAGCATTTCTCTTTGACAGCCACCAGAACCAGAAGCTCCTCTTCAGACACGTACTCATAGGAACATAGGAATAGCCCCACTGGATCAGGCCAAGGCCCAACTAGTCCAGCTTCCTGTATCTCACAGTGGCCCACCAGATGATGCCTCAGGGAGCGCACGAGACAACAAGATGCCTGCATCTTGTTGCCACTCCCCTGCATCTGGCATGAAATAGCACTTTTGGTATTGTTTTGACTTCTATAAAAAAAGAAACGAACTGCAGAGGGCATGCCAAACATGTGGCAGACAAAGGCCACAGGGCCTCAGCCAACCCATCAAGAGCTTGGCAAAGAGCATTTCTCTTTTACACTATGCCCACCTTTGCTAGCCGACCACAGCTACCCACTGTGCGCACGATCACCCCACAAGGACAAATGAAAGGAAGGCGTGTGCTAGCCAGCTTTTTCCTGCGGTGGGGTCCATTTATAATAATAATAATAATAATAATAATAATAATATTATGTTTATTTATATACCGCCTTTCATAAGATCACTAGATTTCTCTAATGATTGAACTCAAGGCGGTTTACATAGGCAGACTTTCTCACAAACCCGAAGGTTTTTACAATTTACAGAATGTTCTATCTTCCAAGAACAACACTCCTACAGATCTTTCTTTCTGGATTTAGCCTTCTTTCTTTAGCCACCCGTCTGTCGTCTGCTGGCTGATGAGGCTTCCCTGCTGCCACCAGAGATGCAGCTGATTTCAGCACACTCCTCCTCCCACGAGGCAGCTGAAACTCAGCTTTTAATCAGCCGCAGTTTCCAAGGTCTGCTGCTCGCAGAGACTTCCGGCAGTCCCGAGCTCACGACCTTGAAATCTTCAGGTGTTATCTTCAGGCAAACGGAGGCATTAACCCTCTCGGCTAAATCTTCTGCCCATTTATGTGGTAAATGTGGTCCAAGTGGTACAGCGATGCATGGCACATAGGAACTCCAGAGGTGAGAGGAAGTGAGATGAGCCTTTATAGCAGATGGAGAAGATTTAATGCAAGAAAGCAGCTTGGTGGGATTACAGTTAATGAGGTTTCTAAATTACAGACGTATCCAGGGTGGGGCGAGTAGAGAAGAGCGTTTTGTGAAGTCTTGTAAACGGCAGCGTGTTTAAGAGTCGCCGCGGCATCAAATAACCCAGGGCGACTTCTACAGGAGATATCGGGTTCATAAAAAAGGGAGGCTATGCGCAAGGCTGGAGCAAGCACTGTGTTCTGCATTGATTCAGGGAAGACCAGCCTGGCCTGAGCCACACCGGTTTAATTAGCCAGCAACCAAGGAGCAGCGCAAGAAGAAACCCAGCGCGGATGTCAGCATGGATGTGCACACAGAGGCTGCTATGCTCCCACCCAATGCGCCTCTGCGCTGCAAAACACACAGGTAAAGGAGAAGGTGATGAACGCCAGTAGGAATCCGGCAGCGATCTGGGCCATCGAGTTCCGCCATCTCCCCTTCCCCCCCCCCCCAGCCAATTTTTCCACTTGAGTTCCAGCAGCCACAGCCACCCGAAAGGAGCTGGGGGAGCAAGTTCAACCAGCAGTTAATTAAAGCCAGCCTCAAATTAAATACAGCAAAAATTAAAATAGCTCCGGAAATTAATTTCCAGCATTAAAAAAAAAAACCCCACCTGGTAGGGCTTGATATTATTTAGAGAACGTACGGGACTCGGTGAGGCGGGAAAGACAAAAGAAGGACCCACGCTTGGAATTCACTTGGCAGTCTCGGGAAGGTCACAGAAGCAGCCTTGCCCTCCCCCTTTTCTCCTAAATTCAGGCAACTCACTTGCACCCTCCCTTGTACCATAATCCAGTCCCAGCGGGCAGCATTGCACACCTAATTTGCTGTCCGTACCTGAATGCCTTCCCGCCCCCACAGCTCTTCTCAACTATATGGGTAGCCGACAATCCTCTTCTCACTAACTCTCCCCCCCTGCAGCCATGCCAACTCAGTCCCCATCACAGCCCATCACTCGTAACACACACACACACACACAGACTGACCAGGAGACCAATTTCACTCTTGTGACACTAAGTGCAGGAAACAAGGCAAAGAAAGGCAGCATTACATGGAAATTTTTATTAAAAAATACCTCCTAGTGGAGATTGTGCAGAGCTGCATGCAATTGGTGAGAAATAATGCAAAAAAATTAAAGACTCATACAGAACTTCCTAGGGTGTGTGTGTGTGCAAGTTGGGTGGGGGGGAGGAAATTTTTTTTCTTTGTATTTCAGGGGGTTCAATAACTTTCTGCCCTCTAGTTGGTGGATTCTATTTACAGTGATGGGCAAACCAAGTAACCCAAATTGAAGAAAAAAGCATATTTCTCTGCTTCCCACAGCTATGATCAGGATTTAAAAGTGTATCAGGATATTGGTACCAGTATTTTGCTGTGTGAAAACCAGCTTCTTCAAAATAGGCTTTTGTATCCAGCACCACAACCAGACCCACTTACAGCACTAACAACCCACAAAACTACAAAAAAAAAAACACCACAAATATGTATATCAGTGGTTCTCAAACCTTTTAGCACCGGGACCCACTGTTTAGCATGACCATCTGTCCGGGACCCACCGAAAGTGATGTCATGGCTGGAAGTGCCGTCATTGTGACGCCAGAATCTGCTGCTTTCCTGAGAATGCAGCCATCAGTCTGGTTATTTCTCAGCCATTTTCCAATAGCAAAGTGACTCAGAAAGGGGGGAAAGCCTATTTACAACCTTGACACAAGAAAAACAACCACACAGCCCTCCCTCTTTTCAGCATCCAATCTTCCCATATATTCAATATGGCAGCCCACCTGAAATTGGCTCCTGACCCACTGGTGCGTCCCGACCCACAGTTTGGGAACCACTGGGTCCATCATTTTAAAATGGATAAAACCCCTGCAAACTGGGCAAGAGGCACTTTTCCAAGTGGTGTTCCTCTTATGTTTAGCAAGGGGAGAGTAACTGTCCTTCTTCACCCCAGCACATTGTCTTTTCTAGTGGCTGTTGCCGGTGGTGTTCTGCATTTTTTGGATTGTGAGCCCTTTTGGGACAGGGAGCCATTTAACTTTATTATTATTTGCCTGTAAACCACTTTGGGAACTTCATGTTGAAAATTGGTATATAAATACTTTTTGATTGATAAAAGAACACAAAGCTAACACGTAAATGAGCAGAATATTAGGCCAAAACTTCTTTGCTGCGGGCAGAAGGGTTGTAGCTCTCTCCAAAAAAGAAGGCCTTGAAGGTTTCTGGCTTGTATTACTCAGCACACAGTTGTGGTCAAAATGTAGGGCTGTATCACAGTCACAGGGAATTGCACAGCAAAACACATTTTTTTAAATGACCACCAAGCATGCAAAATAACAGTCTCAAGACCAGAGGCTTGATCGCTCCTGTATCAGCTTCACGTGACCAAAGAATTTTGCAAGTAAAATCGCTCACTATGTCTACACCAGAAGCTTAGCACATGGGGAGGGGACAGACCGAGAGACAGACTGGACATCTTAGGCGCTATCACTGCACCTCGACTATCACTTTCTAGTGCTTGAGCAACATCACGTACTTCATTGCAGAAGCACAAGCACTTTGCGTTATTGCTGCAGACGATCATTACATGTCCCGCTCAATACAAGGCAGAGGCCAAAAACGGCAGCCCCATGTTGACCACCTGCCGCTCACACCTGCCAACCCTTCTCCTCTTTCATGAGCCCACACCTCAGCCGAGATGGATCTGAGCCATTGCAGCCCATGTGGTCGTGCACCAGGACACCTTACTGGCTTTGCACTGTCCACCGATCATTTAAACCTTAATCACAAAACAGAAAATAGAGAGCTAGAAAGACATCAGAACACTGTAAGACTTTCCACCGAGGGGAAAATCATGACCACCCTTTGCAAGCTATTGCCTTTACATCAAGTCACATTATGATGTTGCGTTTTGTTCTTTAAACCTCTAGCAGACTTTGGCAGCCTTAACTGCAAAAATCATGCCGTTTCCAAACAAACAAAAAACTCACATGCGGGAACCTGGTTACTCTGCAATCCTGAAAATCAACGACAGGTAACTCTCCACATGCCCATCCTTCTAGTTACCCTTTTGAAGCCACACTGCGTAACATTTATTGGAAGGTAGGTAAGGAGTCGTTTGCGTATCTATAGGAGCAATCCATGCATACAATTCTGGAGGAGGAAAGCCTGGGTATAACAGGAAAGAAACAGAGATCATTTAGGATCAGGGCAGAACCAGAAAGCAAACCTCTCCCTCTCCCCCTCTCTCTCTCTCTCTCTCTCTCTCTCACACACACACACACACAGTAGGCACCCTCTTCCTATTTGTTGTACCAAGTCCCTACACCTTCACAACTGGCACTAAGCTGCAGGGATGCTACATTTTTAAAGGCAGTCCCTGAGCATCAACACTCCTTCACCAGGTAAGGCCATTTGCTACAAGGTGAATTTCCCTGTGAAAAACTCTTACATAAATGTCACAGGCACCTATTGGATGTTGCTGGTGAAATCACAACAGGGAGGACTCGTGACACTCACTGCCTACAATATGGGGGGATTTTTTTTTGTTGTTGTTGTTAGTGTGGCTGTGCACACTGCTGCTCTGAAAATCCTCAGGAGGGGTCCCCATCTTTCAAGGTCTTAAACACAGCTCCCCTCCCCAACGTTTGCAGCAGGAAGGTCACACTCGACACCAAATAGAGTCACTTGCAGGAACATCGCACAAGGGAGGGGTCACCTGCTTGCAGAGTCTGTGTGAAAAGGCCATTAGAGAAGCAGAGATTTTAAAAAACAAGGTGAACAGCCCCAGAGGCAGATCTAAGGGAGGGCAAAGCTCTAAGTTTTGCAAGAAGCCTTACCTTGCAGTGGAAATCACTCCTCTCCTGCACCGTTTTAGCCAATCCTCACAGGGAAAAGCAACATCTCGGCGTTGCTTACTGGCTACAGCAGCAAGGGAGAGGAGGGATTCACATGACAGGGTCAGGCTCCTTGCAAAACTTAGAGCTCTGTCCTCCCTGTAGATCTGCCTCTGAACAGCCCACTCTTGCAGAGAAAGAAACCAATGCTTTGTCCTGAGAAACCCCCACCCACCCACCAGGCCAGCCATATGCGCATGGTTGTTGTTTTACCCGCGTTCTTGTTGTTCAACAGTCCAGAAGCACTCAGAGACTCCAATTATGGTGTCCAGAGGTTTGCCGTCACACCAACGTTGCCCCTAGATTCAGGTGGAGCATCTCTAGCTGCGGCAGACAGACTTGGAAACCACCTTCTAGCAAAGCACGACAAACAGGATGTGCCATCCAGGGGACGACGACAGGAGCCACAGCCACAGAGGCAGGCTGCGACTTGTGTGCAAAAAAGCCTCACCGTTTCCGGGGTCTGTTTTAACCACTCCGCGACGGGAGTACCGAAAGCATTAAGACACGCCACCTTTTGAACGCCACTCTCTTTAACGAGCGTCACTCATGCAGCTCATTTTAAGTGCTGGAGAGGCTAGACCACCCTCGTTCATTTATGCTCGCTGGGAGCATGTAGAATAAGTGATAACAGCACTCACGTTGTGCTTAAAGGATAATGGTGGTGGACTAAGGCCATTCATTAAGCCCAAGGCAAGAGTCAGGATTCGAACCCAAGTCTCCCAGATTCAAGACAAATAAAAAGGTAAAGGTTTCCCCACGACCGAATGGTCTAGTCGTGACCGACTGTAGGGGGCAGTTCTCATCTCCGTTTCTAAGCCTGTAGAGACGGAGTTTGTCCGAGGACAAGCTTCCGTGGTCATGTGGCCGGCATGACTCTACGCCGTAGCGCACGGAACGCTGTTCCCTTCCCACCGAAGTGGTCCCTATATATCTACTTGCATTTTTATGTGCTTTTGAACTGCTAGCTTGGCAGGAGCTTGGACAAGCAACGGGAGCTCACTCAGGTCGTGCAGTCTTGAACTCCCAACCTTCCAGTCAGAAAGCCCAGCAGCAGCAGTTTAACCCACTGCGCCACCACGTCCCTACTCGGTGCCATATTAGACACAGCATGCTTCAATGGAGGGGGAGTGATGGTTTTATCAACCGACAGTGTGTTGAAGGAGTGGAACTGGGATCAAAACTCTAGCAGGGGCAAAATACTAAAGATCCGTTGTCCACCACCCTAAAGCTTCCGTCATGCCCCCCCCCACCTGCTCATTAAACAAAACACCATCCCTGAAACAGGCCCTGGTATGTATTAAACGCAGATCAAACACAGGCCCCAATTATACTTCAGCAAGTTCACATAAGCACAAGGTCAGTTTCACCAGGAAAAAAAAAAAAAGACAGCAAATTAAACCCTCCCCAAGCTTGGAGACAGAGACTTCTCCACTATCCCAACCCCAAAACACCCCACAACAGAGGCATGCCTAGAGGGGAATCACAGCACTTAGTTTTGCAAGCAAAACTTCCCCCTCTTTTTCGGAGCCAAAGTAGCCCCCATTTTGCACTAGCCACTGGGAATGCCTCCAAAGAGGAGAGGGAGCTTGCAAAACCTAGTGCTGTGACCCCCCCTCTAGGCACGCCTCTGCCCCACAGTTTCTCTTGTGGATTACAGGATCACTGCAGCAACCTCCTGTTTTTAGCGTCCCCCAAGGGAGAACACTTTCCAAAGACAGGTGCAGAAGGGGAGGGGAAACTTACCCAATGCCAAGCAGCAAGTGCGTGGCAGAAGCAGGGTCAAATTCACATCGGACTGTCAAATCCCAGGGAGCCACCAGCTCTTCCTTTCCTAGTGGCTGCGCACATGCACAATCCACACCACAGGAACCATCCATCATCGTGGGCTGCCATTCTTGATTCGCGCTGGTCATCTCAAGTACAAACTGGTGAGGCTCCAACAGCTAGAGAGGTTCAGGATTTCACAAGTGTTGCTTCTCTCTCTCTCTCCTTGGCTGAACAGTTTTGTCGCTGGCTTTTTAAGAACTGCCTCTTCTACTGCACTCATAACCTGGAGATTTTCACCCCTGCGCCAGTGAGGGCTGTAACTTGCCCAGCACTTCCTCCCCTCCCCGGTGCCTAATTCTGTCCCTGACACTTTGGCTGGGTATCATTTTCTCAGCTCTACACACACACACACACACACACACACACACACACAGAGCCCCCAGTCACCACTTGCCTGCACACACCTCTTCCCGTTAGATGTCAGGATGATCTTGGATCTCAGCCTAGGCAGCTCTAGCACAGCTTTCTCCTCTATTTGACAGCAGCCCTGCCAGTGAGGGGGGGTCGGAAGGGGGAGGAAGAAAGGATCTAGTGGGGTGGGGGGTGGGGGGTGTTTTTTCTTCCCAGGACATACAAAGGAGGGAGGGAGTCCGCAAGTGGGAGGGGAGGGAAACGCTCCTTCACATCATGGAGTATTTTTTGAACCAGCTCACATTCCAGCCTGTTCTCTCTCTCTCTCTCTCCCCCCCCCACCCCACACGCTGCAGCCATTCCACCCCTTCGGAGCCTCGTAACACAGGCTATTCCAATTTCTCAGGCTCTGGGTGGCCCGGCCTTCCTCACGCTGCTCACAGATGGCTGTTTCGACTCACTTGAGTGCTTGACCTAAATCTCTCCTCTCCTGATCCAGCGCCACTGCAAATGTCTTACCAGTGCAGCTCAAGGCATGGCAAAGCTAAGGAGGTGGGGGGGCAGGGAGGGAGGGAGGAGGAGGAAGAGAGGACGACAGCAGGATGTCGGCTGCCCCAGAGGGAGCCCCCACCCTAACGCCCCACATTAAGAACCAGACAAGACTCCCACAGTCCCCGGCATCTTCTCTTGCCCAAAGCATGCGCCGTCATCTGTTCTGCACCGCCGTCTGAAAACTGGGTAACCACACATCCGGTCCCAATCTTCCTGATAAACCTCTCTCTCCTCTGCTTCTCTCCCCCCCCCGGCCGCACTGCACAGCTCCAGCCCTCCCCACAGCTTGCAGAAAGTTCCAATAGTGCTAAAGTTTCGTCAATGACTCAGCGGCCGGCTGCTACAGCCAGGAGCGACAAGCACACCCCTCCGGGGAAAATGGAAAGAGGCCTTCAGCCCCCAACTGCAGATGGGGTGGTGCAGGAAGGCTGGACGACAGTCGCACTCAAATTACAGCACGTGTGTGTGTGTGTGTGTGTGTGTGTGTGTGCGTGTGTGAGACCAACACAGCCTGTGCATTCGTTTTCAAGTGTTCAGCGCACGTCACGTTAACCATCTCGTACAACAGCCCTGTAAGGCAGGCAGGAATTACCACCACCACCACCCCATGGTGCAGCTGGAGACTGAGGCCAAGAGCGTCTCGCCCACAGGCACCGAGCAGGTTTGGGGCCATGGAGAGACTCCAACGGCGGTTGCTTCCTCGGCCTCTTAGCAACCACGCTCCACCGACTCTTTCCCCGTTTCTCCCAGCACGTTTCGAGAACACAATGGGCCTTCCAGAAGAGGCAAGAAGGCACGCGTCCCCCTGCCACGTACTGTACACTCTCCATCTCCGGGGGCGACAGCAGGGCAGGCCTTAAGCCAATGCGACCCAAGTCGTCCCACGGGGCTCCGCGCTTTGTGGGGGGCCCTTAGCAGTGCAGTGAACGTACCCCCTGCTGCAGCTGGGATCTCTGTGGGCTTGAAGGAAGTGGGGTGGGCAGAGCAGTTTT
This sequence comes from Lerista edwardsae, assembly GCA_029204185.1. Classification (NCBI taxonomy): domain Eukaryota; kingdom Metazoa; phylum Chordata; class Lepidosauria; order Squamata; family Scincidae; genus Lerista; species Lerista edwardsae. The sequence continues at coordinate 2,274,993 of JAJKFI010000022.1, read as the reverse complement.
GCCGTGGGCCCTCCCACCTGCCCCTGCCCCCGAAAGGCCCAAAATGGGCTTTCTGGGAGAAGTTAGCAGGGCCACCAACTATTGCTAAGTCCGCCACCAACTATTTCTAAGTGCCATGCTTTGTGTGTGGCACCACAAGCGCTTTCCTTGGGGAGTAGGGGGCCCCCCTGGTAGTGCAGGGGCCCCACAAGAATGCCCCACAGCTCTTGGAGCTGTCCCTGGGCAACAGCCTTCACCTGTAGAACACAGAGCACCTTTTCTCTATCCAGAGGAGCAAAATGAGTCTCTCTCTCTCTCTCTCTCTCTCTCTCTCTCTCTCTCTCTCTCTCT
>JAJKFI010000022.1:2255658-2274653 GCA_029204185.1 Lerista edwardsae | reverse complement strand
TCTCTCTCTCTCTCTCTCTCTCTCTCTCTCTCTCTCTCTCTCTCTCTCTCTCACACACACACACACACACACACACACACGCCCAGCCCCCCAAAACCAACACCTTTCCCAGCAAGGAGCGTCAGGAGGCGGGAGCAGAGCCGCTCTGGTGCTCCCCAGCCAAGGCCATCTGCAAGAGCCCGGCGTTCCACCCCCAGTGCCAAAGCGCTGAGCGACAACAGAATGCTTTTAAAATCCCCTACGCAGCAGCCGTGTGACTCACTGCAACCCCACGTTGCCCAAAACAAGCTCCGACAAGGAGAGGAATGGAGAGGCAGCCGAGATCCTGGAGGCGGTGAGGGGGGGGGGGAGACGCACACAGGGGAGGGATGGAGAGGGAGAGACAGAAGGGGCAGAGAGAGAAAACAGGCCGGAAAGAACAGGGGCTGAAACGCTGCCTGCTGGCTGGAGGCTAATTGGTTCCGGCAACAGCCTGCTTGGCTTGGCGAGCCTTCCTCAAATCCTGCTCCAGCCACTGCATGCTGGCCCCAGAGAAGCTTTCTCCCTGCTCAGCCCTGGCCACAGCCCGGCTTGACATGCTGGGGGTGGAGGAAGGGGGGAAAAAAACCCCTACCAAGTCATAAAAAAAAGGGGCAAGAAAGATTCCTTCCCCCCAAAGCCTTCCAAAGTTGTGCACCGCGAGCTGCTCTGCATTTGGTTCCCCAGCAGGAACCCATCACCGATGAACGCTGTGAGCCAGCTGGGGGCAGCAGATGCCAAAGGACCTGGGACGTCAGGCTGACAGCGGCGAGGACGAGCAGGGCGAGATTTGGGTGGTCTGGTTACCCAAGGCAAGCGGAATGCGATGGATGCCCTGTGCGCATGTGGAGGCGATGGGCGCAGAGTGGCCCAATGGGGCATGCTGCGGCATTTAGGGTAATCGTGGCGAAGGGATACAGAGCCTGGCATCCACCCAGATAGTCCCTCCCCACCCCTCCATCTTTGTCAAGGTTTCCCCAGGTTATGCCCAACACGTATCAAGCCTTAGGGTGCAATCCTAACCTGGAGTTAGGCCGGCACAGTAAGGCCAGCAAAACTTGGCCGGCACAAGGGACACTGTAAAGCATGTTTGGACCCCTCTCGGAGTCAGGGAGGATGGCACCCGTCTGTGTGCCGGCCTCTCTGACTCCGAGAGGGGTCCAAACATACTTGTCCCTTGTGCTTGCCAAGCTTTGCTGGCCTAACTTTGCCGGCCTACTGCCAGGTTAGGATTGCGCTCTAACTTCCTAGCAATTAAGGCTGAAATTGTCTTGCTTCTGTGTCTCAGGGCTTAAGGGGGCGCCTTGGTTTGCAAGTAAACCCCTTCAAGGACCAAGCAGGTAATCTGGGCTGCTCTAAAGCAGACCAGGTCTTTGTCAGCCTAAGCCCTAACCCAAAGCCCTTCAGAAGCTGTAAAGGATAGAGAAAACACACACACACATATACCCTGGCAACCTGAACATAGGAAAGGCGGTATATGAAACTTTTAGACAACAAAAACTAGCAGGATCATCTAACACTAATGATCTCACCTCAGTAGCTTACTAATGTTGGTACAGCACAATATTTGATAGACTTCAAGTAGCACCTGGCCTTCTGTGAAATGGGTCCATGGGCCAAACTGCAGCTCAAGTACATAATTTCTGCAGCTCAAGCACGTAATTCCCATCCCAACAGCTCCATCTCCAAAAATATTGCATTATATTTTGTATTTAAATCACCACTGCCCTCCACGCCACAAAGAGAATTTGCCTGCTCCCCACCCTCTTTTTGGATGGCTATCTGTGCAATACAAACCTTCCCAATGGGTGGGTTGATCTCATGCATTCAGCATATTTTTAGGAATACTTCTGCCCCCCCCCCCAAAAAAGGTCTTCTGTGAGAGATGACCAAACACTGTAAAGGTCACATCACATATTACAAAATTGTTAAACAGAAGGCACCTCCTTATAGATATTAAACATAAACGCCACTTTTATATTTTGCATCTCTATTGCTAGCTGCACATAAGGCCAAGGGCAGCGATTTTCAAACTTTTCAACTTTTTAGAGTGACAATCTGTCCGGGACCCACTGGAAGTGATGTCATGGCCGGAAGTGCCACCATTGTGACGCCAGAGCCTGCTGCTTTCCTGAGAAGGCAGCCATCAATTGGGTGATTTCCCAGCCATTTTCCATCAGCAAAGGGAATCAGAAGAAAAAAAACCCTATTTACAACCTTGACAAAAGCAGAACCACCACACAGCCTGCCCCCTTTCCAGCTACCCGTATCTTCAATATGGCCCGCCAGGGTGCTTTGCGACCCACCTGAAACTAGTTCGCAGGTGGGAACCAGTTTGGGAATTACTGCCCAAGGATACACCTACTGGGAAATCTGGGCCTTTTGTGGCTTTGCAGAACGAGCACACACACAGGACTGCGGCACACTACCAACAAGCAGATTTTGTAATTATTCTTTCAAGAAAGTGCCTCCCATGCAAGCATCTGCACAATGCATGGGTACACTGGTCCCAAAGTGGACCTTCTTACCCCTGTTATGGCAAGGACTGAGAACTTCAGCAACTGAGAGCTGCAGCATGCTCTGATAGAACTAATTTTGAGACACTACCCCGAGTCTTAACTGGCATTCCCATACTGCACAGCCAGTCAAAGGCACGACATTCTAGGACAGGGATGTCAAACGTAAGGCCCTCGGGATCTCCCAGCACCACTACACCTCCAGCTGCCGAACTGTGCAGCAGTCTCACTGAAGAAGGGGCAGCGTGCATGACAATTGGGCTCTCCCACACCTTGGAGTATGATCCAGATTTGCGTATTTTCTTTTCTGTCATTTGCAGCTAATGAGTTTCTAGGCGAGGAAAAAGTACTTATTTCTGTGCATGTCCTGCTCGACGACATCACTTCCTGCTTGACGACATCACTTCCTGCTTGACGACATCACTTCCTGCTTGACGACATCACCTCTGACCCTCAGCAGGCATCATGAAAGCTATTTGGCTCGCTACAGGAAACAAGTTTGGCACCCCTGCCCTAGGATACGTAGGTGCCCTGTAACTTGAGGTGGTCTTGCTTCCCATCTACTGACTTGAGGAGCAGGCAGTCACGTGGCATTGGAAGAGAGCCCGATACCACGCCATCACCAAATTCGTGAGTGCTCGTGCTCTTAAGCTGCCTGCGCTACTCGTGGCACCCATGCATTTCAGTTCTTAGAAAAAGAAAAAGTGAAGCAACAGTCAACAGGCCACCTGGCTGTGAGCAGAGACTGGCTTGGCCGGGTGCCATTCAACTGGTCTGTTTCTAGATGCAGTCCATTAGCAGGCCCAGGCAGAAAGGATCAGTCTAGTCCCAATTCCCTGGCCGCGGTTTGCCAGCAGCTCTAGGTCGGCCCAACTTACGACGCTGAAACAGGCCTTCCAGCCAGTCAGGAAAAGGGCCTGGGAGAGTTGCTTGCTTGCTTTGCTGGCTGGCTAACAGCAAAGGACCTGGAGCAGTTCGGTTTCTGGCAACGTACAACAATGGACTCTTTGTTGCACGCGGGACATTCCTGAACAGCCCCTGAACAACTGGCGCAGCCTGCACTTTCCCCCCGGTAAGATCCCTGCTCACGGTGCAGCCTCCAGATTTTGTCCCAGTAAAGTCAGTGTCTTAACACTGGCACTAACGTGACTGAAATCTCACGGGGTCTCTACTCCGCCTCATCCTTCAAGCAGCACCTTGTCAGGCCTTCTCCCAAAGGAACTGCCTTAAAACGCAGGCACGCCTCTCGAATCTGGTTCACCTCACATCCCTGCCAAGGGACAACCTGAAATGAACTGCCACAACAGGAAGATTCTGGCACAGAGATGTCCTTTGTCTGTGGTCCAAGCCAGGAGGATGAAATAAATGGTTTGGTATATAGACAGGGGGATCACCCCCAGCTCTATCACAGAATCGAGTATCACCGAGTCTGAGAGTTTTTCATTTTACTAAAAAAAAAAGGGAGTATAAAATCTACAAAGAGCCACCTAAAAGCATACGGGTAGCTCCTATTGAGGTGATTCTTAAACTTTTGAGACCGGGACCCACTTTTTAGGACGGCACTCATATTGGGACCCGCCGGAAGTGATGTCATTTACCTAGAAGTGACGTCATGGCAGGAGGCGACATCATCAAGCAGGAAGTGCTGCCATTGTAACATCAAAAAGGACACTCTTGACATGCAAATTGGCACTATCAGACTGCAGCAATTGTACAACCATGAAACATCCCCGACAGAAAGCAGGATTAGGACAAAATGCGATGTAAAAGTACTGAACTGAAAACATTTTTTTTTTTAAAAAACTCTCACTTGAAAATTCAAACTGTTAACACTCACCAAAATGAATATAGCAAGAGTCAGGTCTGCAGCTTCCAAGATGGCTGCTCCCAGCTCTCCATGACCCACCTGACATCATGTTGTGACCGCCCAAGCACATCCCGGCCCACAATTTGAATAACACTGTTCTACTGCATGCTTTGATATTAGGAGAAGATAGGATAGGAAGGAGGTGCTTGAACAGTGCAGCTATCAACCCCTTCTTCCATTCCCACAAATGGGAACATACAGTATTTGAGTTGCTTCCACCACCATCCCATGGACCAACACCTAACCTGTTCTGTGTTAACTGTAGGTGTGGACACGTCAGGTCCATCCGCCAAACTGCCTTGAGATACCATGCCTATTCCCTCAAAGGGAACAGAACAAGCTGGTTTGAAGATGTTGAGTTGGTTGAATACGACCATCAGGAAGAATTTCATGGTAAGGGCGGTTCGACAGTGGAACAGATTGCCAAGGGAGGTGGTGGATTCTCCTTCACTGGAGACCTTCAAGCAGAGGCTGGAGAGGCACCTGCTGGAGACGCTCTAGGAGGATTTCCTGCTACAGGCGGGGGGTTGGACTAGATGACCCTTTCAACTCTATGATTCTATGACCTGCACACTTCCAGGTGAGAAACATGGTCTAATACAGTCCACGTTTCAATGGTCTACAACTACCAATTCTTTTTCTTCCAGCCAGTGGCAAAAGAGTCATCATCCCTCCAAAATCCCAAGTCTTTAAATGAAAGTTAAAACTGCATGAAGCAATTTGATGCGCCTCCAAGTCAAAGAATCCAACAGGGTGTGGAATGGAGGTTCTTGCAACATTTCAGATCCCGCAATATAGGCATGCAGATAGTAGACACCTAGGTTAAAACGGGACGTGGTGGCGCAGCGGGTTAATTCGCTGTTGCTGGGCTTTCCAACTGGAAGGTTGGGAGTTCAAGACTGCGCGACGGAGTGAGCTCCCGTCGCTTGTCCCAGCTCCTGCCAACCTACCAGTTCGAAAGCACCTAAAATGCGAGTAGATAAATAGGGACCACTTCAGTGGGAAGGGAACGGTGTTCCGTGCACTACGGTGTAGAGTCATGCCGGCCACATGACCACAGAAGCTTGTCCTCGGACAAAACGCCGGCTCTACAGGCTTAGAAACGGAGATGAGCACCGCCCCCTACAGTCAGTCACGACTAGACCATTCGGTCGTGGGGAAACCTTTACCTTTATGTTAGATATAGGCCCCGTATCTAAATATGTTGTGAACATCAGGCTGAATAAGAGGCTGTCACTTCCTGGAGCAGCTTTTGCCAACAGCAGCTGTACGCAAGTTTGAAAGCAGCAAACAGAATTGTGGGAGAAGGCAGGCTGCCTGCATCTCCTGCTTGTGGGCTTTCCAAAAGCATCTGGCTGGCCACAGTGGGGAGCGGGGGGGGGGGGACAGGATGTTGGAATAAAGCAGGGAACTTCTTACATTCTTAAGAGTGCAATCCAAACCCTGAGCTGGGATAGGCAGGCTAACAAGTCTGCGCTATATCCAGCCCGGGGTCAGGACTGGCTGCGGTGCAACGCAGGACAAGGGGAAAACATCCTTCCATCGGGTAATATGCAGCTGTCCAAATGGGGCTACTTGGAGCTGTGCCAGCAAAATCACTGGTGCAACCCCACAAGAACATAAGAAGAGCCCTGCTGGATCAAGCCGAAGGCCCATCTTGTCCAGCTTCCTGTATCTCACAGTGGTCCACCAGGCTGCCTCAGGGAGCACACAGGACACCAAGATACTTGCATCTCATTGCCACTCCCCTGCACCTGGCATTCTGAGGTAAATTTCTGAGGTAAATAAAACAGAATTTGCCATCCAGTCTGTGGGGAGGGAGCTATAATAACTTGCAACCCAGTCTGGGCCTCAAGAACATAAGAAGAGCCCCACTGGATCAGGCCAAAGGCCCATCTAGTCCAGCTTCCTGCATCTCACAGTGGCCCACCAGGTGCCTCAGGAAGCACACAAGACAACAAGATGCTTGCATTCTGTCGCCACTCCCTTGCACCTGGCAGTCTGAAGTAGCCTAATGTAAGGAGGTAGTACCACCCATCATGGCCATCACAGCCCACAATGAACTCCGGAAATCTGTCCAGTCCAATTTTAAAGGCACCTAGGCCAAATGCCATCACCATCTCCTGCGGCAAGGAGTTCCACAGCTTAATTACCCGCTGGGTAAAAACGTATTTCCTTTTATCTGTTCTAACTCTCCCAACACTCTATTTTAGTGGACGTCCCCTGGTTCTGGTGTTGTGAGAGAGGGAAAAGGACATCCCTCTATCGACTCTATCCCTCCCACGCATAATTTTCTATGTCCCAAACATGTCCCCCCTCAGGTGCCTTTTCTCTAGACCAGGCCAGGGTTAGGATCTGGCCCAAGCGCTGGCTCCTGTCTCAGCCTGGCAGTTGTGTCCAGCCACAAGTCTCACCCAGTCCAAGATGCAACACTGGCCATTACAACCCAGGAAGAAGAGGACCACTCCGTTGCATTGCAATTGACAAATTACAGCATGCTTCCAGTTAAATGCAGACACACATTAGAGCTGGGATCTATACGTTCTGGGTCACTGTCTAACCACCCCAATGGCATCCACCTTAGCATATTTAACCCATTCCAGATAAAAGTGGGTGGTCATTTCCTACATGCAAGCACCATCTTCTTCCCCCAGCCCTGCAAACTGTGCCCAAGTCTCCCTCCAGCACGCAGATGACATTCCACCGCCGCCACCCCACATCCGATCAAAGCCCAGGGCTTGTCGAGTGCTCATCAGTTTACCGGCCGAACCATCCTGTTGCCCAGAGGCAGCCCCCTTCCTGCCCACCTGCCCCCCCCTCCAGAGGGCACGGAGCAGCCTGCCTGAGCAGAAGCCAACCAGACCCCAAGGCCATCAGCCCCAAGACACTGGCCAAGAGTCCGCAGCTTTCTTCCAGGTGCCTGTTCGCTTCCTTCATTAGGCTAATGGGATGCGGCTCCATTACTCCCCATCACATGCTGCTAATGAAGCACTCAGGCCTGTGTGTTCGCATTAATGCGTGCAGCGCTGGGGGGGGGGGCGGAGGAAGAGGAGTCAACCAGCCGCATTTGGCCAGGCTCCCTCGCCCAGCTGGCCACCCCAGCCTTCGCCACCAACCTCCCCCCATGCCGCACCCCCCCTTCTCCTCCGCCTCCCCTGCCCCAGTATAAACTCCTTTCTGTTTAGAACCGAATCTCTGCCGCACTCGGGACAGACAAATCCTAATCTGCCCAGGGAGAATTCCACAGCACATTCCAGCGCTCATTAAGCAAGGCCCTTTGCACTGGGCAGGCCCAGAAACAAAGCCGTGAAGCAGGGAAGGGCAGCTTCAACTACCCCTTGCTCTCCGGGAAGGAAGCTTCGAGCTCGCGGATCAGAGCTGGGGCAGAGGGGAAGAATGGCTGCCCTTGCAGAGAGCAAGCCAGCTGCTGTCTGCAGTCCAGTTTCCACACAGGAAACAGAGTTGCATCTCCCAGCCATCCACCCTGGCCAGAGAGGGTGCGGCGATGAAGCCAGAGCCACCAGCATGCCCATAGCTGAGACCAGCTCCCTGCTTCTCGTTTCAACCATCATGCTAGAAATCTTGGCAGGGGGGGGGGGGAGAGAGAATGCACTCCACTACAGCAGCGCTTGCGCACTTGCCCAGCAACGCTCCACACCCCTAGGAGATCCTCAGCTCTGTTCTCCTCCAGAGCCGGGCCCACTCCTAACTAAACGGTGCCTGGAACACACTGCCAAACCCCACTTGCCTTTTACTGAGGGGCATGCTCAGCACCTCCAAGCATTGCTGCTTAGCAGTGGTGCAGCCAACGCAGGCAGAGTTGCTTCTTGCATGTAACCAAAAAGAGGGGCTCCGGCAGTGATGTCATGCAGGGGGAATGTGGGGGAACTCAGTTCCACTAGTTAAAATTAGGGCTGACTCCTCCCACTTCACTCTCCCTCCTCCTCCCCCCTCCCAATTCCTCTGCAAAGAGCTTTTTTTCTTGGTTGGCCGGCACTCAGAGGGTTAAAGGGAGCGACTCCGGATTCCTAGGGGGAGCGAAGGCAGTGATGTCATTCAGGGGGAACGGACCAGAACGGGCGTTCCGGATCCTAACGGGCTCCGTGGCTGGTTCCGGGTCCCCGACAAGTGCCAATCAAAAGTGAGTTCCTGTTCCTAAATCATTTGAATGACACCACTGGGCTCCAGCCTTAGAGGTGAGCCCACCCAGAGGCACCAGAACCCCCCTATCTTTTCTTTTGCACAGGCAGAAATACTCAGGGATCCCCCCCCCCCAACATTTCTCTTAAATCTGTCTTTCCACTCTTTACAGCTGCAGAGGTCGTAGCCGTTGCTTTGTCGTCAAGATCCAAGCCTTTGCGCCATAACGCTACTAAAGAGCAGCACTCTTCAACCTTGGGGGTCGGGGCCCCAATGGGGTCGCGGCTGAAAAGACTGCATGCCGCCTACAGCACCACCGGGTAAAGGGGGAGGCATCCGTTGAGCCCTTCAAGGTGCCAGGAGATGATGTCCAAACAGGCTCAGGTTCTCAGCAATTGCGCTAAAATAGCTTATGCTAGTGCAGGCTTCAGGGCAACACTTTCTGCTCTCTCTAATAAGAGTATTTGGCTACAGTGAACAGTGCTGTGGGGAGGGAATGGGGGGTGATGTGGGTGGGCAGAGAAGGTTCTGGGAGGTGGCGGAGATCAACAGTAGGGTCCCCAGCTTCACACCTTATTTATTTATACATTGGGGTCGTGGCATGAAAAAGGTTGAAGACCACTGCTAAAGAACATGAGGAAGTCCTTGCAGGAGGGTACTCCCTCCCTCGGCATGATCTCTAGCTTCCACGGTGACATCCTAAAACCAGATCACACGACTGCTCCACTGCCCCAAGTTGTTGGGCTTGCCTGCAGGAAGCCAACGCTTAGACACCTCTCTATTCCCCCCTTCTAGCCCTTTGACTAAAAAGTTCAGTAGGTAGCCTTAGGGCACAATCCTAACCTGGAGTTAGACCGGAACTGTTAAGCCAGCGAAGTTTAGCCGGCACAAGGGCCACCGTCAGTGGTGTCATCTAAATGATTTAAGAACAGGTACTCACTTTTGATTGGCACATGTAGGGACCCGCCCACCGGAAGTGACGTCATAAGCCAGAAGTGATGTTGTGGCAGGAAGGGACATGAAAAAAGCCCTTTCTGAGGCCTCAGATGATTTTAAACTGACCCAACAGTTGCAACAGTATTCCACAGCACCCCCAGAACATGTTAAGGAGGCCTGGCATCAGGTTAAAACCCCAGAGCAACTCATTTTTCAGTGGCAAGGAAAGGAAAAGGCTCCGCTCGCTGCCTGCCTGCCTGCCTGGCTCTGAGAACATGCAGGCAACTCAAACATGCAGGAAATTCAAACGTTGCAGAGGGCGGAGTCGACGAGTGGGCGGGCGAATGGGCAGGGCCAGCTGTAATCCTAGAAACCGGTACTCGCGTACCCGCGCGTACCCCCTGCATGACATCACTGGTAAAGCGCATTTGGACCACTCTTTGAGTCTGAAGGGCCAGCACACAGATGTGCATCATCCCCTCTGACTCAGAGTGGTCCAAACGTGCCTTACGGTGGCCCTTGTGCTGGCCAAACTTTGCTGGCTTAACAGTGCCGGCCTAACTCCAGGTTAGGATTGTGCAAGGGGTCAGCCCACTGCCACTCGCACCACAACGAGCTTGCAAGGAAGGTCATTCTGAATTGCAAGTTCGGAACTCCTTGGAGAAGGAATGGACCAACAGACCCCGAGCACAACTGTGCTCCTTTGCACAGCAAACAAAAACCCGTCCTACAGCAGGGAGAAGGCCACAAATGCAAGGGCAGTCGACCCAAATAGCCAGTGCAAACGTGACTACGACTGTTAACGTACCATTCTGAGCACAGGAACTGGGACCTTGGATTGTACAAGCAGACACAGCCCCGCCCACAGTGAACCCATCTCCTCCTTTGCTGCACTCCTCACCCCTGGCCAAGCAGGAGCCACTCACTATGGCAAGCAGGCAGAACGGAGGGTAGGTACAAAAAGCAGAGGAAGAACAGCAGGGGGATGAGGGATGATTCTCCAATGCCCGCAAAGGATGTACGCATGCCTATGCACAAAGACAGTCCAACCGAGAACTAGCCATGCTCCCCAGCACCATTTTTCACCATGCTTTACCCCCCATCTCCAGCATTCAGGGGCTGAGGCTCAGGCTCCCCACCAAGTCGCAGCTTGCTTGCTTGCTTGTTGGAACGTCCAGCTGCCTCCGCTCCCCCCCCCCAAAGGCATCAGGAAAACAAACACCCCAGGAGCCCAGGATTCAAAAGCCTGCAGCAAACACACACAGGCGCCTGCAGCCAATTCAGCACAAAGAGGGAAGAGGAAGCTCACGGCTGACCCTGGAGGCTCTCAAGCAACACCCACCCATGAAGAAAAAAAACACCAACACCCAGACACACACACACACACACACACACACACACAGCCAGCTCAGCTGAACTTTAGCTCCTCAGCTCTGCAGCACACAAAAGACAGTCCCTGGCAGACTGCACACTGCGCTCCACCCAGGTTTGGCCATCTCGTTAGGTGCTGGGGTCATGCGTCATTATTCCGGAGCAAGATGCCACCCGAGACCCACCAGCCAAGCAACAGGATTCAGTCTACCCCTCTGCCTTCCAGAGGGAGCAGCCAGGCCAGGCCCTCGTCCTCTCCTCCTCTTTCCTGCCTCCCCCCCCCCCCCTCCCCCCCCCCCCAGCCGAGGAAGAAGGGAGCCTTCCCCCTCGGTCCCATGTGGCCGAGAGCACTCTGCGTGGGGGGGGGGGGGGGCTGTGTAAGACTGGCGCGCCTTAGCAGCATTCGCCATAGCAGGAGAGATTAGCAAGGAGACAGGCTAGCCTGCAGGCCAGCATCTGTACAGACAGTCTTGTGGTGCACAGACTTTGCTCTGCTGGGCCAAGCAAGAGGCTGACACCAAGCCATAAACTCTGCTGAAGGTTCTTTGCTGCTTCCTCGATGCCATATTGCAGCATTTGGGGGAGGGCCGTGCTCGGCTTTGTGCCTGCAAGTTGAGGCTCTGCCTGCAGCAACCACAAGAGAGCCCTCTTTCTCCCCGCCCCCCAAGTTCCCATCTTTCCAGCCATGTGCAGGTATGCCCCAGGGACACCTCCCTCTGTCCCTCGCCCTTTGACCAGATGGTCGCAAATTCTTTATGTGGAGGGATCACTGCTATCAACAACTCAAGAGATCTATATAAAGGGAATACATACTGTGTGCCAAAAAGAACATATCCTTCTCCCATCACACCCGACAAAAGGTGTTGGGGAAACGAGTACTAGAATATAAGAAGAGTCCTTCTGGAGCAGGCCAAAGGCCCATCTAGTCCAGCTTCCTGTATCTCACAGTGGCAGGGAGCCCTGTATCTCAGGGAGCACACGAAACAACAAGATGCCTGCATCCCATTGCCACTCCCTTGCACTCTGAAGTAAGGTAAAGGTAAAGGTTTCCCCACGACCGAACGGTCTAGTCGTGACTGACTGTAGGGGGCGGTGCTCATCTCCGTTTCAAAGCCTGTGAGCCGGCGTTTTTGTCCGATCATGGTGGCCAGCATGATTCTACGCTGTAGCGCACGGAACGCCGTTACCTTCCCACCAAAGTGGTCCCTATTTATCTACTTGCATTTTAGGTGCTTTCGAACTGCTAGGTTGGCAGGAGCTGGGACAAGCAACGGGAGCTCACTCCGTCACGCAGTCTCGAACTCCCAACCTTGCGGTTGAAAGCCCAGCGACAGCGGATTAACTCGCTGCGCCACCACGTCCCTCTGAAGTAGCCTACTACTAATGTAAGGAGGTTGCACCACCCATCATGGCCTGTAGCCCACGATGGACTTTTCCTCCAGAAATCTGTCCAGTCCCCTTTTAAAGGCACCTAGGCCAGATGCCATTTGCCAACTCATGTGGCAAGGAGTTCCACAGACTGATTACCCGCCGGGTAAAAACTTGGAGGTGTGCAAGTAATAACTCCTGGCCAGGAAGGTATATAAATATATTTATACCTTGCTTACAGTCGGGGCAGATTCTCAAAGTGGCTTACCGTTTCATCAAAAAGGTCCACTTGGTAGATGGCAGTTGTCGGCTAACACCCAAAGAGGGATTCCATCTTTTCTTAGTTCCTCTTTTGCTTTCCATCCCCTTTCTTAAGTAAATGCTGCTTCTCCTCCTTTTGCTGCCCCCCCCCCCAGGTTTTACTCTTGTATCCTTTCAGAAAGTGTGGGGCTGGAGGCACTGCATGCTAATTTGGGGCCCTGGTACTACAAGCCCTCACCCAGCCTATTGCAGTTTTTATAAAAAACAGGTCCCACAGTTTCTTTCCCCATAGCCAAAGGTTGCTGGGACCAGCCAAATGGGACCAGTGTGCACCATTTATACTGGCTACAGGATGCAACTTTTTCTTGTTGAAGAATCTCATCTTTCTTATGCAGTGCAGACAAGCACAATTTTCGGTGGTGGGGAAAGGAAACAATTCTTAGATCAGTTGTTAGATACATCTCAGATTAAAAATTGCAAAAAACAACAACAAAACCCACAATGTATTTAAATAGCAAGTGGTGTTGTAGTTTCTGTGTTTTTTTTAAAAGATATATATATATACACACACACTAATTACTGTTGCAATGTGATTCCCATAGGAAAACAAGCACTTCTCACTCCACCTTTTCGGTGGATTTTCGATGGATTTAGGTGGATTACTTTTCCTCCAGATTTCTGGAGGAAAAGTTCACCGTGAGCTATATAATAGGCCATGATGGGTGGTGCAACCTCCTTATGTTAATAATAGGGTATTTCAGAATGCCAGGTGCAAGGGAGTAGCCGTAGGATGCGAACATCTCGTCTCGTGTGCTCCCTAAGGCATCTGGTGGGCCACTGTGAGATACAGGAAGCTGGACTAGATGGGCCTTGGCCTGATCCAGTGGGGCTCTTTTTGTGTTCCTATGAGTACATGTCTGAAGAGGAGCATCTGGTTCTGGTGGCTGTCAAAGAGAAATGCTGTGGAGAATCTTGACTAGCCACCAGTGTGTTTGCCTCAGGATTTACCTCAGAATGCCAGGTGCAAGGGAGTAGCAACAGGATGCAGGCAGCCTGTTGTCTCATGTGCTCCCTGAGGCATCTGGTGGGCCACTGGGAGAAACAGGAAGCTGGACTAGATGGGCCTTTGGCCTGATCCAGCAGGGTTCTGCTTACGTTCTTAAGTACTAGAACTCAGTATTTCCTAGCAATCTGTGTCCAACAATGTATCTTGCACTTTTTCTGAGTTCCCAAGGCATCACAACATACATCAAGACGAGGAAGCAAGTAGTCAGAATTTGAAGGCTCTTTGAGAAATAGCTCTGCATCAAATGTGGCCTACTGCACACGCCACAGTACAAAGGAGGTACTAGGTGAAAGACACAAAGGCAAAGACCACCACCCCAAGCCACCACCTGCTCCTCCAGAGCAATCCAAGGTAGGTGGAAAATCATCTAAGTGCCTACACAAAAGGTGGTGGCGGCGGCAGCAGCAAGCATGTGTGCATGCTCAAGAGAGAGAGAGAGAGAGAGAGAGAGAGAGAGTGTGTGTGTGTGTATGTGTGTGTCTGAGTTTGTCACAGATTGGTGAGCAAGTTAATCTCAGACTCTCTGACACGTGGAATAAAATCACGATCCCGTAATGGAATTCATTCGTCTTCCTGTCCAGAGAGAGGACAACCCCAGCACAGCCTGCCAGAATGGAGAAGAATAAAACATCAGGGCAAAACCTTAGCGCAAGGCGACAGGGCACTGTGCACACAGCCCAAAGACAGGAGATGCGCTGGGATGCTGTGACCCATTCCCACGTCTTCCTTGACCAATTCCCCCACTCTGTGGCCAGGGAGAAGAGACAGGGGTTAATTTTCAGCCTTTTAATGATAACGATCTACAGCAGTGGTTCTCAAACTTTTTAGCACCACGTATAAGAATGACAATCTGTCCAGGACCCACCGAAGTGATGTCATAGCCGGAATTACCACAGTGACGCCAGAGCCTGCTGCTTTCCTGGGAATGCAGCAATAAGTTGGGTTATTTCTCAGCCATTTTCCAGTAGCAAAGGAAATCGGAAAGAAAAAAAGACAACCTTGACACAAGCAAAACAACCACACAGCTCTCCCCCTTTCCAGCATCCCATCTTCCCCTATTGTCAATATGGCTGCTCTAGGGGCTTCGTGACCCACCTGAAATTGGCTCGAGACCCACTGGTGGGCCCCAACCTATAGTTTGGGAACCAGTGGTCTATAGCATCCTGGCAGTATCGCTGCACATTGTCCTGAGAATGGGCGTAAGTCCCTTGGTCTGCGGACAAACCGCCACCTCGATATGTGGAATCCTTCCTTGTTTAGGAGAATGCTAACCCAGGTGAGCAAGGACCACTGTACAGGTGATGCACACACTAGCCCAGGCTTGCCACCAGGTGTACAAGTGATGAAGAGTTGCAGGTGCGTACACAGACTAATCACACAAGCTTGTTCTGTTGCATTCACACTTGGCTTACTAAGCATGTAGTTCCAAACCAAGGAGGTTAAATAAGGACTGGAGACGACATCCCTGTACAATTGATAGCCACCGACTGCAGCCAGGGGCGGGCTCAGCAGCCATGTTGTTACGCTCAAAACAATCCTTATTCCAAGCATTTCAGATTGGTTTGCTCGTACTGTTTGGGAGTGAATAGTTTACTCCTGAAATAAAAACTTACCAAAATAACAATGTGTGATCGTGTAGAAACATCAGTGGTAACCACATTATGAGTTAATATGCAATTCCAAGGTTTAATTCCGCGTAATTATATTACTGAACATACTGGACGAAATGCTACTTGCTGTCTATTTAAACTCAGATTGCACTGTTAAAGACGTTGAGATTAACTCTCAAGAATTAAACTCTCTGTTTACATTTCGGCGGGGGCTGAAGACCTTTTTATTCCAAAAAGCTTTTAATTGCTGACAGGTTGGCTGGCTGGTTATTATGATCCACGGGGCTTGTGTCTTATTTTATTTTTTAATTGTTTTTAAGTTGTTTGTGTTTTTTAATCTTGATTGTTTACTGTTTAATACTGTTTTTAACTGTTTTTAATGTTAACTGTTATACTTTATTTTTATCCTTTTTAATATTGTAAGCCGCCTTGGACATCTGCCTTGGCAGAGGAAAGGCGGGGTAGAAATTTCTTAAATAAATAAATAAATAAATTAACTTTTACACGCGTGCAGGGAGATTTTTATTCGTGAATTCGCGGCAATCCCCCTCCTTGGCGGCAATGATCTGAGTCAGCCATATTGTTCCGCCCATGGCTTCAAGAAAACGATCTTATGCCGCCTCCAGCCATTTAACCTTCTTGTTCTAAACGCTCACTCACAGGCCCGTCCTTTCAAACGCAGCCAAAGGCAATGACACCACCTTGAAGTTCAAAGCTCCGCTACCCCAGCACCTTCTTTTCTGCACTGCCCAACGCCAAGCATCTCGAAGGAAGGTGCATTATGGGGAATGTGGCAGGCACTCTGCCTTTCAACTGTGCTCCGGAGCCGTCTGTCTCGCCTTCCTTGGCACAGACCTGGACTCTTTGCCATCAAGTGACACACATGCAGTAGTTGCATTCTGCCTGCCTCCTCCTCCTCCTCCATGGGGCACCCCACTGGTTTTGAACAGGAAATGCACAAAGGAAGTGAAGACAAGCCGAGAATGGTATCCAAGATTACTAGCAGCTTGGGCTCAAAATACCCAAGGGATCATCTTCTTCCATGTGTCCCGAGGGGATCACCAAGATAAACTAAGAATGCCCTTTTGAGCTCACCACCACCGCACGAGGTACAGGAAAGCATCCTACATGCCCGCTCTCCTTTGCTGCTGACCCGCCAACTCTTAGGCCAGAAATACGTCATCTTTTTCATCTCACTGTTGCTAAAATGGTCAATGCACAACATCAGTTGTTTTTTACAATGGACAAGGCACAGCATGCTGGTGGTGATGGGGATCACATTTCCTAATGGCCTTATTAATAAATGACATTCCACAAATGTCATTTGTGTTCCCGCAGCACACCTGTGGACCATTCGGGGCAAACGGATGTGCCATGGCACACTGGTTGAAAATCTCTGCACTAGGACCTTACTGTAGATGTCTTTTTTGTTTTCCAGGGCCAAGCCAATATAAGGTAAAGGTTTCCCCATGACCGAATGGTCTAGCCATGACAGACTGTAGGGGGCGGTGCTTATCTCCGTTTCTAAGCCTGGAGAGCCGGCGGTTTGTCCGAGGACAAGCTTCCGTGGTCATGTTGCCAGCATGACTATATGCCGTAGCGCACAGAACGCTGTTCCCTTCCCACCGAAGTGGTCGCTATTTATGTACTTGCCTTTTTAGATGCTTTCGAACTGCTAGGTTGGCAGGAGCTGGGTCAAGCGACGGGAGCTCACTCCGTCGCACAGTCTTGAACTCCCAACCTTCCGGTTGGAAAGCCCAGCAGCAGTGGTTTAACCCACTGCGCCACCACGTCCCATAAGCCAATATAGGGTAGCCCTTTTGGGCATTTGCCTGTTTGAAAAAGATTAAAAACCCAAGTATTTTAATCTATAGTCACGCCTGAGCCTTTGATACGAGGGTAACCAGATGCAACAGGGCAAGAGTGCAAGCTTTAATAATTGTGCAAGGGCCTATTTCTGAGCTTCAAGATAGTCTTTGTGCCCCATAGGTGTAATGGTGGCGTGGGCAGAGGAACCACCTTGGAATCCAACCAGGTGGGATGACCCCATAGAGCAGTGGGCCCCAACCCCCAGGACCTGAGGGGATGGCAAATGACTAATAAATTATTATTAGCCATTTTCAGAGGGCCGCAAAGAGCTTGGGGCAGCCACCTTAAAAAGCTGGGCACCACCATCTAGGAAGCTTCATTTTGGCTAGGGAAGAAGCTTCCCCATTGAACTGCCTCTTCCTCAGTGCTTGTGGCTGCGAGGGAGATGAGCTTTGCGATGGGCTCGTCTTGGTGTGTGCGTATGCGTGTGATGAAGTCTCTCCCAGGTCTCTTTCCAAGTGGGCATGTCAAGCCTTCCATGGGCATGCCGCGGTGAGTCTCAGCACATCGAAGAGGAACATAAGTACTCTGAAGGCTCTCTAAACATGGGCTTTTCCACCTTGATCCGCAATGGCACAGAGAAGCCACAGTGTGTTCTGTGCAATGTTGTTCTCAGTGCTGAATCAACCGCTGAACCCCAAACTCAGACATCACTTACATACAATGCATTCAGAACGTTCGAAAAAGGATGTAGAGCTCTTTCGGCTTTCAAAAGGTGGGATTTATTTAAAACAATGACTTCACTTCCTGCTTAATGACATCACTTCCGACCCTGGGTCTTGGGGGGGGGGCGGCGTCCTGACAGGTTGTCATACCAAAAAAGGGGGTCCCAGGACAAGAAAGGTTGGGAACCACGCCCATAGAGGGACCCTCAAAAGAAGCCCTTGGCCTACCTCGCAGGGTTGTTGTGTACCTCGACAGAGAAACATTAGCATCTGAATGCATTACTGTATTTCTTCTTATACTACCACAGGGGTCTCCAAACCTTTCAGTGCAAGGCCCACATCGTGTGTTTTACGCATTGCTGCAAGCCGAAAAGAATCAGTTTTATGAATGAAGGAGAGAAAAAATTTAAATGAATGAAAAAGCTTTCCTTGGATCTTTTTTTTTGTAATCAGTATAGTACGATTCAGAACAAAAGAGAAATGTGACAATTACAAAGAAACCGCTGTGCTTAAACTGAGAAATGATACATAATGAGTAAAAATGTCAAACAGTAGCAAAAGCTCTGACCAAAACAACCAAGGTGCTGTAAGCTGGATAAAATCTTTCAGCGGGCCAGATGTGGCCCCTGGGCCATAGTTTGGAGACCCCTAGTATTGGGCACATCCTACTAGGTTTCCACCACCACAGAGGCTAGGGGGCAGCTTTCTGACCACTTCTGCCTATGGACATGTTGTCATGGAATATTATCATGCCATGGTACAAATCAATGGGCTGCACCTGGAATATTGTGTACAGTTCTGGTTGCTGCACCTCAAAAAGGACATAGTGGAGCTGGAAAAGGTGCAGAAGAGAGCAACAAAAATGATTACGGGGCTGGGGCACCTCCCTGACAAAGAAAGACTGCAGCGTTTGGGGCTCTTCAGCCTAGAAAAAAGGCGCCTGAGGGGGGACATGATTGAGACATACAAAATTATGCACGGAAGGGATAGAGTTGATAGAGGGATGTTCTTTTCTCTCTCAAAACAACAGAACCAGAGGGCATCCGCTAAAACTGAGGGTTGGGAGGGTTAAAACAGATAAAAGGAAGTACATTTTTACCCAGCGGGTGGTTAGTCTGTGGAACTCTTTGCCACAGGACGTGGTGATGGCATCTGGTCTAGATGCCTTTAAGAGGGGATTGGACGGATTTCTGGAAGAAAAGTCCATCGTGGGCTATAGGCCATGATGGATTGTGCAACCTCCATAGTAGGCTACTTCAGAATTCGTAAGCAGAAGGTCATATTGCTTTTGCTGAGCTAGTCCGAACC
>JAJKFI010000022.1:2195141-2255648 GCA_029204185.1 Lerista edwardsae | reverse complement strand
AATTGTC
Source organism: Lerista edwardsae (assembly GCA_029204185.1). NCBI lineage: Eukaryota > Metazoa > Chordata > Lepidosauria > Squamata > Scincidae > Lerista > Lerista edwardsae. The sequence goes on along the minus strand of JAJKFI010000022.1, from coordinate 2,255,641 downwards.
CCTCTTCACCCCAGCGCAGTGTCTTTTCTAGTAGCTGATGCTTGTGGGGTTCTGCATTTTTAAAGATTGTGAGCACTTTTGGGACAGGGAGCCATTTCACTTTATTATTATTACTTATTTGCCTGTAAACCGCTTTGTGAACTTTGTGTTGAAAAGCAGTATATAAATACTTTGATTGAAGTGTTCAACAACCTCCTACCCTCTGCATTACCAAAGACTGTATTTTCCATGCAAAGCGGAGGTCCGGGTGAGCACAAATATTTTTATAGGATGTCTTTTTCAACTAAAATGTAGTCCCAAAGCGCCTTTCAAAGAATGCTCTTTAAAAAAAAAAATCACTAGAGGCAGTTAATACAATGCGCATTACTAAAACCAATGTTCAAAGTAACTGGCTAAAAAAAGAAAAAAATAATATGATGCATGCTATTAGAAACAAATTTCAAATCCACTGCCTAAGAATATTTATTATTATTATTATTATTTAATTTATATCCTGCCTTCCTGCCCCAAGGTGGCTTACAACAATACAATAAAATCACAATTTACAATTAAAAACAATAATTAAAAACATTAAAATAATTAAAATTTAAAACAAGCCCCATGGATCCTAAAATATAAAGAGTCTAAAAAAACCAGCCAGCCAGCCTGTCAACAATTAAAAGCTTTTTGAAATAAAAAGGTCTTCAGCCCCCGCCAAAATATTACCAAAGAGGGAGCAATTCTCAGTTCTAAGGGGAGGGTATTCCAAAGTCAGGGGGCCACCACCGAGAAGGCCCTATTCCTGGCCGCCATCTCTCTCACCTCTCCTGGTGGTGGCACAGTCAAAAGCCCCCCCCCCCAGATGATCTAAGAGTACGGGCAGGATTGTATGGAAGGAGGCGGTCCCTCAAATACCCCAGACCCGAGCCGTAAAGGGCTTTAAAAGTCAAAACAAGCACTTTGAATCGGGCCCGGAACTGAACCGGCAGCCAGTGTAGTCGCCGAAGCAACGGCCAGACAGAGTCAAACCGATGTGCCCCAGCAACTACCAGAGCAGCCGCGTTCTGTACTAGTTGTAATTTCCGGACCGTCTTCAAAGGGAGCCCCACGTAGAGTGCATTGCAATAATCTAATCTGGATGTCACTAGGGCATGGGTCACTGTGGCCAGGTCCGCGCAGCTCAGGTATGGTCACAGCTGGCGAATCAGCTGAAGCCGAGCAAAGGCTCCCCTGGCCACCGCCGCCACCTGGGAATCCAGGAGATCCAGGTGGATCCAGTGGATCCAGGAGAACCCCCAAACTGCGGACCTGCTCCTTCAGAATAATCCTTCAGATTATTTATTAATAAATAATAAAATAAAAAATTATCAATAACACCAGGAGCCAGAAAAGCCTTTTGGGCATTTTGGTTTTTTTTCTTAAAGTTAGTGGAAGGAAAAGAGGGAAGTGGAGACACAGCGAGTCTTCCCAGGGCAGGAAGTCTCAAAAAGTGGGTGCCACAACCCAGAAATGGACATCTTAACAGAAAGATTGAGAGATGGTGATTTAGAAAAAACAGAAAAATATTGGAAACCTTTTTATGACTGGATGGATAATTTAATCTAGAGATATAACAGACAAAGGATTATGGGGTTATGAGAGTATTGAACTGTTAAAAATAGATAAAATAGAGCGTTAAGAAGAAAAATGACGCTGTAACTCGTAGCAATTACCTTATGCGTGCCCCTTTCTTGTACCTACCCTATTTCCCCTTTCCTTACCACTCACATTGAATGAATGAATGAATGAATGAATGAATGAATGAATGAATGAATGACGGGTGCCACAACCGAAGAGGTCCTGCCTCAGATTTTGCCTAATCCACTAGCGAGGAGGCAAGATGATGGAAGAAAATCTGTGGCTTTTGAGTTGAAGGCATGGGGAGAAAACAATTGAACAAAGAGATGCGAATCGGAGAGGCTTGGAAAAAAAAACACTTGGCAATTTAATCGTTTTTTTTTTAAACATTACTTTGCTGTTTTACAGCCATTAAGCAGCGTTTCCTCACCCAACGCAGCACGTGCACGTGCCCGGGGGCTGGGGGCGCCCAGCAACAACCAGGGCTGTGCACATTCCTGAATGGCAGCTGTTCCGGGTCAGCGCCTCCCCCCCCTTGAGGAGCCCCTCCCTCACCAGGCTCCTTTCCTCCCAAGACAGGCCGATGTTATTTTTACAAAATACCACACCGGGTTAGGTTACTTTTTCCATCTTTCGACCCTGGGAAGGCGGCACAGGAGGGAAACCTGGTGTGTGAAACGCAAACGACTTTCAAAAGTCAAGACTTTCAAAACGCAAGCAAAACTGGGCCATGCGGCGTCCGGAGAACAGACCCAGCAGGACGTATTCGTGTCCAGAGCCTTTTCCAGGGAGCTCTCAGCTGTGGGGCTGGCCACACAAAGATGGGAGCGAAGCCACCGAGGCTGACCCTGCTCCTTTTCCCCCAGCAAGCGATCATGAAGGATGGCCTTGAGGCACAGGAACAGCTTGGGAAAGGGTCTGAGGAGGGGGACAAGCACACAAAGACCCTTTCATAGGGTGTTGAGACTGAATGTCATTCCAGAGCATGACCTAGCCGCGTAGCCACATATGGGGGCACAGGGCCTTTTGCAGGTTCGAGGGGGAGAACTGGCTCTGAGGAAGCTGGGTTCTAGCCCCCCCCACTTCTGGAAAGGGGATCACTGATTGGTTAACACTGCCGCGTCCCATGAGACTGTATATATAGCAGTAGGGCCAGCGACGGGATCTACACATGACCTGAGGGAACGCTGGGCGGGACTTAGGTGGGACATCTGGGTGATTGGCAGCCCGTCTGCGGCGATCCACAGCTGCCCTGGCTTGGGGGGGGGGCTCCTGCTCGCTGCGGAGGACGGGTGAGGGTCACACCGGGTGCCTGGGTGAGCAGCGGTGGGGCGCGCTAACCGGGGGCAGTCCCCCCCCCCGAGGCCAGGACAGCTGCAGAACGCTGCGGACGGGCAGCCAATCACGTGGAAGCCCCGCGTAAGTCCCGCCCAGCGTCCCCCCAGGTTGTTTGTAGATCCCATCACTGAGTAGGGCTCAGCACAAGAACAAGGGCAGTCTCAGGCCCCCCCTGAAAGAGTGATCCTCCCTTGCCCTAACAGAGCTCCTCAAACTTTTTGGCACCAGGACCCACTTTTTAAAATGACAATCTGTCCGGGACCCACTGGAAGTGATGTCATGGCTGGACGTGCCGTCACTGTGACCCAGAGTCTGCTGCTTTCCTGGGAATGCAGCGATAAATTGGGTCATTTCTCAGCCATTGTCCAACAGCAAAGAGAATCAGAAAGAGGAAAAAATAAAAGCCTATTTACAACCTGGACACAAGCAAAGCAACCACACCGCCCTCCCCACTTTCCAGCATCCCATCTTCCCCTATTTTCAGTATGGCAGCTCTAGGTGCTTCTAAAATTGGCTTGCGACCCACTGGTGTGTCCCAACCCACAGTTTGGGAATCACTGTCATAGACGATAGACTGATTCCCCCATCCCAGAATTATAGTGTCTGCAGGTGGGCAACCCACTGGCGCATTGCGACCTACAGTTTGGGAACCACTGCCCTACAGAATGATGACAGCACAGCTTCCCCAGCACCCGTCATTTAAAAACCACAGCTCCCCACCTCAGCTTCCCCCATAGATTGGGGGACAGAACCCACCACTGGAAAAAGTGAAGGGCCAAGATCAGTGCAGGGAAAATGTGGGTGGTTCACCTGACTGACAGCAGCACAATCACAGAACTTCTTTCATTTGCACTACTCCCAGCCTAAATGGGAAAAAAAAAGACTCCAAGAGGCTTCTCTTCTCTCCTGTGAGTACTCCCCGATTTTTTTTTTCTCTCACCGGCATCTTAATTATTTTTAATAAAAAGAAGTCACTTGCATGAAAGCAGGAGATTTGTTGCTTAGGAGCTCATCTGGTCCTGCTGCTTATTCCCCCACTTTAGACTGTAATCCACTGCTGGGGACACTACAATTAGCTGCCGCAGAGATGGTCGCAGTGTCACAGTGGATTAAGACTTCAGCTGGGTAGCAAGCAGGAGTCCACAGATGAAGCAGTAAGGAACTGCCACCCTGCTTTCAAGCAAGACTCGGGCAGCGGCCATGAAAAAAAAACCAGCACCAAGGGATGAAATTTCCCATTTCGCACTGCGCAGCTGAGCTGCTCTTCCAACAGATTGTTGTTGAGTCACAGCCTTAGGAAGGTTCGCACACAAGACATGCCAACCGCAGTGTCCCCTTTGCATCTCTGGGTGCTTGCTAAATTGGCCTTTCCCGCCACCGGCATGCACACACACACACACACACACACACCCCACATGCCTCATAAACATGGACACAGCAAACCATCCACCCTCACCATGTCTAAATCCAGCCTGCAGGCTTCAGTTTGCAAAACAGCAGAAATCGGACCAGGGGTGGGGTGGAGAGGCAAGAAGAGAAAAGGAGGTCTGGACTCTAGCAAAAGCAGACAATATCCCCCACACACACACACACAGGATGCCTCCAATATCAATGTGGAGACACCAGATTAGCTGCTGCAGCTCGTTAGCCCCACAAAGCCCAGCGAGAAATCCTGCTTTGGCAAAAACCAGAGTTGGAAAAGGAGAGTACTTCTGATAGTCACGTCCAATGGCTTCCTCCAGCTTCCCTCCTCAGGCTCCTTCCCCAAAGCAAGCCGCATTCCCTGCTTCAGCCCAGACCCATCCTGCTATAAAGCAGACACATAATCCCCCCTCCCTCTTCCCAGCAGGACCCCTTGCCAGCCTCTGGATACACCTGTGTGGGGCAGCAGGAGTGATTAACCTCTTGTCAGCCAGACTCAGAAAACACACATGGCAGCAGGGAGGGAAAGGACAGGACAGGACCGGACCCTCCTTGCAGCTACAGGGGGGACCCTCGCATGTGAGAAAGCAGTGCGCTCCACTAGTCAGGCTCCACTAGTCAAGGTTTATGCCACGAAAGTTGAAGTGTCTGTGGCTCACACACCCTGCAGCAAAGCCCCACCACAGGAGTTTGGTGCCTAGGGTCACAGCCAGAGCCGCAAGCAACGTAACAAGGATGCTCTGTGCATTTCACCCCGAAATCTCAGAAGATACCGAAGATACCGCAGCTCATTAGAGAAGTCTCCAGCAGGCTGCAGTGAAGCAAGGAAAAGGCCTATCAGAGGGACTTCCAACTTGATCTTCCCGCAGGCAATGTGGGAATCGGCTGCAGTGGGGCAGAGGCCACCTCCTGATTTACTGGTGGCCTTGGGCAGAGATGGGGCATCCATTTTCTGCTCAAGGTCTTACCCAGCAGTAAAAACAAGAGACGGCTTCTGTCGCACTGGAGCCAATTGAACCTGATGACACCTAGCAAGGGTTTCCTGCAAATAGGCTAGGTGCTGTTGGAGGGAGACTGAAGGGTCCAGTGGTTATCCGTGCCATGTAAACAGATAGTTGGCAGTGTCCTCCATAGCTGTGGCAAACTGAGAAGCTGCAGGACCAAGAGGTCAATTTGTACCTGGCCTGCAGGTACAGGTGCAAGGCTGTCTCCGGATCAATACTCACCTTGGTCAATACTGTCCTCACTCCAGTGATTCAGACGAAGGTCTTGCCCAGTCCCAACCAGTGGATGAGCTGACTCTAGACCAGTGGTTAATTCTGCCAATTCAAAACCAGCTAATACTTGGTCATCTAATTTTAAGGATCTCTTCATAATGCTGGGCTGTCCAAAACCTATTTATATCCTGCACTTCCTCTAGGGAGCTCAGATCAGTGTACATAGTTCTTTCCATCACCCCTTTTTATGGAAACCCTGAATAGTTGCCGAACCTAAACAATGGTGGCCCAAAGTAATTTACTGAGCATGATGGCTGCACAGAGATTTGAACTCAGATCTTCCCAGTTCTAATGCAACACTCTAACCACTACATTACACTGCTCTCCTGCACTACATTAGAATAGCTTTTTTTTCCTGGACTGGAAAATTTATCAGATAGATAAGTTGATCCCACAGTTGAGATCCCAAGATCTCTGCCTCATTAAATTAAAAGAAGAAACAGTGGGCTAGATCAGCTGGTTATCGGTGACCTGAAAAAGGAGGCAAGAAAAAGGAGAACCATCTCTAAAACAATAATTTCCATAATTTCCAGCCCATCAATATCTGTAAAAGCGGCCATAGATCACACTGTTCTTCACTTGTACCCAAAGACGTGGTCCAGTTTTGCAGACCAAAGGGAATGTATCCATTTCGTTTTGGCCAAAAGGTTTTCTCCAAGAGAAAAAGGGCTGATCACTAAAGCACTAGACAAGTGGTTTTTAGCATTTGGACCCACCTTAAAAAAATGTTTCACTTTACCATGATCAAGCCTCTGTGGCTATAATGCTGATTGGGCAGCAATGCTCCCGCAGAAGTAGCAGGTTGTTGATGCACAAGGCAGATTGGGCTGTTTCACGACCCACCAAAAACTGAGTCATGCCCCACTGGTGGGCCGCAGTTTGCGAACCATTGCACTAGACCACCCACCCACCCACCCACCCACCCACCCTTGCAACACACTAGGCCAGTGATGGCGAACCTATGACATGCATGTCAAAAGTGACACTCCACAACGTTTGGGGTGACACACCGGTGTTTACTAACACCTGACAAAAAAAACCTGAGTTTGTTTTACTCATTTTTCATTTTTGTAATTATTCGATATGTCTTTATACAATACACCACACATGATGGGATGGCATTTTTGGTTTAAATGAATAAATACAAAGAATTGTTTCTCCTTTGTTTTTGGGGGGGGGGGGTGTTGACATGCCCGCAAAGTCAAGTTAAGCATTTTCTAAAGTTTTGACACGCTGAGCCCAAAAGCCTCACCATCACTGCACTAGGCAGAACGGCCTAGTGGGTAGATCAAGGAAGTGCTACGGCAATCATCATCATCATCATCATCATCATCATACTTGGATTTATATACCGCCTTTCTTAGGTCACCAGATTTCTCTAATGACTATAACTCAAGGCAGTTTACATGGGCAGACTTTATTCAGAAACCCGAAGGTTTTTACAATTTATACAGAAATGTTCTATCTTTCAAGAACTACACACATACAGATGGATCTTTCTGGATGTAGTCCTTCATTCTGGCCACCCGTTTGTCTTCTTGCTGGCTAATAAATGGCTTCCCTGCTCCCACCAGAGAAGCGGCTGATCTTCGGCACAACTCCCCCTCACACAAGGCAGCCAAAGCTCAGCTGTTAATCAGCCGCAATTAACGAGGTCTGCCGCTCACAGAGACTTCCGGCTGTCCCGAACTAGCGACCTTCAGATCTTCAGCTCTTATCTTCAGGCAAACGGAGGCATTAACCCTCTCGACTAAATCTTCTGGCAAGGCAGGGTCACTGTGATTTAGGAGGAAGGGTGGCACCGCGAGCCCCCGTGTGTGCAACTTGGGAGTTCTTAAAACCCTGCTTTCCCGCTCACACACTTTGCTAAGCTTTGCGGTGAAGCTGAAGGGCACCCTCAGGCCTTCTTCACAGGGAAAGCTAGCTTTGCAGTTCCCTCCCACCGCAGAGCCGAGCCCCCCCCCTTGCAAGGACAGATCATTAGGGGTCAGGAAGTTGCCATGAATCCACAGAGGACGGGGCAAAGAGTTGCTCTCACCCTGCCCCCCTCCTGCTGCCTGCTCTGGCACGTTTGTCTCCCCCACACGCTGCTTAAGCTGACACAGACATTCCACACAAAATCCCCTTTGATCACCAGAAATGCCTGCCCAGAGCTACAATATGACCTGCCTGGCAGCCACTACGGCTTCTTCTTCTTGGTTTTTTTTTGTTTTGTTTTTTCCCCCAAAAGTGGGGCAAGAGGAGAGGCCTGGCAAGTTTTTCCACCATGTGGCGCAAACTCGTTCTTCCGGCTCCGGATTGCGGCTGTCACTTTGACCAAAGCCACAAAAGATAGCGGGGCCGGAGCCAACGCCTGCTCCAGAAGCAGCAAGCCGTGCGCCAGGCAAGATGGCCGCCGCCTCCACCCCACCAAACGCTCATTATGAATGCCTCCGAGAAGATAACGACTGAAGGCCAAGCGTGGGCCTGGAGCGGCCAAGCGAGTTAATTAGAAGCGCAAAGTATGCGCTGGGGTGGAATGGCTAAGTGAGGCAGACCTGAAGGAGGGCTGCCAGATACCAGCATTATCCATTTGCTGGTCACCATCCCCATGAAAGGTATTGGCCAAATAGCCACTTTTTTTTTTACTGAGAGAGCATGGCCCATTCGCAAACATTTCATTTACCTCACTGGGTTCTTGTAAGAACTCAATGACATACTAAGACAGTGTTTCTCAAAGTGTGCTCCTAGGAGTCCTGGGGCTCCCCAAAACCCCTCCAGGGGCTCCACAAGCAGCCACCACCAGCCCTCTGCCCAATTTAGTCATCCCTGCTTCCCGCCTCCCCTGTTTGTCACTGTCCTTCATTCCTCTCCTATTCCGGCTCTTCACCAGTATTAAGAATATCAGAAGAGCCCCGCTGGATCAGGCCAAGGGCCCATCTAGTCCAGTTTCCTGTATCTCACAGTGGCCCACCAGGTGCCTCAGGGAGCACACGAGACCACAAGATGCCTGCCATTTAAGGGAAATGACAGCCTGAGCCTCATACTAGTAATGCTCAACCATGGTTAAGAATCACAACCATGGACGCAACCTGGCCATTCAAGAGTTGCTTAAGGGACATGATTGATTTGGAGATCTGAATCAAGATCCATATGCTATTCACCGGACTTTACACCGCTGCAACTTTGAGGGGAGCTGCATCTGGTAAGGAGAACAACATGCAGTAGTTCTACAGGTGCAATCACCCCTTGCTGCAACTGCAGGTCAAGGACCACTTGCCCTGCTAAATTTCTGCCTGCGGGAAGCATCCTGCCAGAAAACAAGCAATGGCGCCCCTCAGATTGCAAGTCAGAAGGTGCTCCGATGAACACCCCTTCCCCCCCCCACACACACACCCCCAATCAGCCTATAAGGAGCTTTGTAGCGACCTTCCACTTTACACACCTGCTCCTTAGGCGCACAGTTGGGCTATTCTAAACCAAGCCATATGGCATTGCAGAGATGCCCTTGAATGACAGTGCCAGGGTGGCAACACGTACAGGGCCCACACTCAAATGCATCAGGAACAGGAAGCAAAGCCAGATCAGAAGAGAAACAGGGTAACAAAAGTCTATGGTCACATTTGAATACACACCTTGCAAGATAACAAAATTGAAGAAGAAAAACCTCCCTCGTGTTCAACCACAGCACAAGTGGCCTGGCCCTCCTGCCACAGGGGATGCTCAGCCCTAACACAGATTTATACCGTTTAATGCAGCCACAGAAACAGCAGCTCTCCTCGGTGGAAGGATACCAGCTGAGAGTTGTGAGGCTTGTCACTGTTCATTAAAGTTGCCAGCAGGAGGTTGGGGAGGGGGGGGGGATGAGAAAAACATGAAATCCTTCCGCAGCTCACATCACAGCTTAAAATGCCTGGTGCTTTGATGGCTGGGGGGTGGGGGTGTGAGTGAAAGAGGGAATGCAACAAGAGGTTGAAGAGGGAGGAAAAAATGAATCCTTCCTATAAATTGCTTCCATTTAAACCGTCTTTATCGGAACGAGGCAAGGATGAGGACATATATTTTTGGATAGTCCTAAGGGCATGTCCTAAGGTCACCTTTGCCTTGAAGAACACATGAGAAAAGAAACAGGGCCAAGCTCCTGTAAAAGCACATTTGCATGATACTGATAACTGCAAACACTCATGTCTGATACAGTCATCCTTTATACTACATAGTACTGGCGTAGCTTATTAAGGTGTAGCCCAGCGCAGAGGACAAAATGATGCCCTGGAAGTGATGTCACAACAGGAAGTGACATCACCGGTGCATTTTCATTTTCTAGGGGCTTTTTTGGCCATACCTTTTGATAGAATGAAGGTATTAGACTCCGGCTCATTTCGTTGCATTGTGCATTAAATTCTGCATCAAACGGTATATAACAGGATGGTATTATTCATACTTTGAAGGACAAATACTGAAGCTCAAATACTTTGGCCACCTCATGAGAAGAGAACTCTTTAGAAAAAGACCCTCATGCTGGGAAAGATCGAAGGCAAAATGAGAAGGAGGGCGGCAGAGGATGAGATGGTTGGATAGTGTCACCAAAGCAACAAACATGAAATTTGGCGAACTCCGAAAGCTAATGGGAGGCAGAGAGGCCTGGCGTGCTGTGGTCCAGGGGGCAGCGAAGAGTCGGACACGACTTGGCAACTGAACAACAATTATTCGTACATACCAAGGTTTTCATAATTTTGGCCACTAGTGTCAAGCTGAGCTTGTTGTCCCGTCCCCCCCTAAAGCTTGTTGCCTGGTGAAATTGCACCACCAGCACTTCTCTAACTATGCCCCTACATAGGAGTAAAAGGTAAAGGTTTCCCCACGACCGAACGGTCTAGTCGTGACCGACTGTAGGGGGCGGTGCTCATCTCCATTTCTAAGCCTGTAGAACTGGCGTTTTGTCCGAGGACAAGCTTCCGTGGTCATGTGGCCAGCATGACTATATGCCGTAGCGCATGGAACGCCATTACCCTCCCACTGAAGTGGTCCCTATTTATCTACTTGCATTTAGGTGCTTTTGAACTGCTAGGTTGGCAGGAGCTGGGACAAACAACGGGAGCTCACTCCGTCGCGCAGTCTTGAACTCCCAACCTTCTGGTCGGAAAGCCCAGCAACAGCGGATTAACTCGCTGCGCCACCACATCCCTACATTAAAATTAATATCTGAAGAATGCCTCCAGGAGTTGGATTCTGATTTCAAGATCGCAGCAACGGTTGTTACTAAAAAAGGGAGGTTCCTCAATCAGATCCAGAGTAAAAGCCCAAGCTATTTGGTTAATTGTGTTCTCCAACTGTGAATTTTTAGGAGCACACATTGGGGAGCTCAGGTAGTTGGGAGAGTGAAAAATAGGAGAAATCATCCTTCTAGGCTCAGCAGGTGATCCTGGAAAGATATAGGGAGCCATTTCCTGGATGCTTTCACCTGTAATAATCTGCTCAATTCTGGGTCCAGCAAGACATCCACAATAACAAAGAGCAATGATCTGCTAAGTCACACATTACACAATATATCAAGTTCAGAAGCCAGTTATTACCCAGCTGCCTTATTTAAAAAAACATAGAAAGCAGGCTTTGACTCTGCACTTGGTTCAGAAGTTGCATCAAACCATGGTTGGACACTATGAAAAAAGATTAAACCAGGGTTTGACACTGATGCACAACTTTGGTTTGCAAGTCCAGCATTAACCACTGTTCGCCATGTTCACCTGAACCAGAAAACTGTGGTTGGTGCAAACCTGCGAAGGAGGGAGGGGACAGTTGAATACAAAGGGAGGACGGACCGTTGAGCCCGAAGGGCTTTCAGAAGTTCATTCTCCATTTTCTACCCATGATGCGCTGGAGATTGCTCTAATGCATTATTGGTAGGAAATGGTTTAATGAGAACTAAGCCTACATTTTTAAAATAGATAGTGGATCAGAGAGAAGGCTAAAAGTATAGGCTTTAGCACGTTTGTTTTGTTTTCATTCAGTACAGATTTCACTTTAACATAATATTTTTTATTATTAAGAATATGAATTCAATTAACAGAACAAAAAAATCTAGTCTGTTAGTTACACAGCAGCGGTGAGTGCTCACCTGTAGCTTTGTAGCACTACTGAATTGTGCTGACTTTTATCAGCTCTATTTTCTCTCATACTGTTGTGCTCTCAAAACACATATCTCTGGTCTGCTCATATTCTGATGTGGAGCAAGCACCCACGTTCCACATCAATAACCCTTAAATTCCGAGCACAGGTTAACTGTTGCAAATCAATTCGAGTTGTACACACCTATTTTGCATAGACTGTACAAGTCTAAACTTTATGTTGGTGGGAGGTGGGGAGAAATTCCCTTCAGAATTTTGCATGTGCAGGAAACAAACACTGTGGTAGCTGAAGCAGTATGGATAAGAAGATACCACAAACAAGAGGTACCACAAACAAGATACCACAAACGAGAAGATATCGAGAGGTATTGAATGCTGTAATCCACAAAGATATCTCAGCCACCATGAGGGCTAGAAACTGGTTCAAAATGAAAGCAGCATCTTGGAAACTTGAACTGCCATCGTAAAATTCTGAGCACATCTTCAATTTGACAAGAGTCCATTTGAGGTCACAGAGGACACAGGGAGGTTACCAGCAGAAAAGGGCTCCTGCCAAGGGCATAGCTAAAAAAGTGCAAGGGAGGTGCAACTGCACTGGGCAACAAGCTTTAGAGGGGCTTGACACTAGGGGTCAAAATGGCAAAAACATTGGTATGTATGAATAATACCATCATGTTACATATCATTGGAAAGGTAATTTAATGCAGCATGCAATGAAACAAACCTGAGCATAATATCTTTAATCTATCAAATGTTATGGCCAAAAAAAACCCCCAGAAAACGGAAATACAACTGTGATGTCATTTCCTGTTCTGATGTCACTTCTGGGGCAACCTAGTGCCCATTGCAGTGGGCTACACTTGCATTAGCTACGCCCCTGGCTCCTGCTTTCCTTCGCCATGGTTCCATCGTGCTGCCCCACAAACAGCTTCCCATTCAAACAACACGCAGGAAGAAAAAAAAAAGGCCAGGCTCACAGCCCAGACGCTGCAAGGAAGGTTCCAAGAGAGAGCAGAAGGACGCCTGAGATTTTTTTCTGGGGGTGGTTCAGTGTTGCAGGCAAAAGAAGAAAGCAGCTAATCAGGTGAGAGTGGCAGTGCATAAGAGAGGGGAAATCAGCCGACTGCAGGCGCACTGCTGGCAGGGAGTCTCTACTCAATCTTCCTGCAGGTTTCAGGCTGTTAGACAACTAGGCCAGAAGGACTGAAAGTGCAATCAGCATTTAACCGCCAGGGCCAACAGCAATCACAGCAGTGGGAAGGAGTAGGCGGCGCGGCGCCAGAGCCCCAGAGAAGGGGTGCAGTGACACACAAGAGCAGTTTCAGTCACACCGCAGAGACCCGGTCACCGCGGCACTGCAGGAACAGCCGTCCCCCATACATTGCACATGATGCGCCGCGCATAGTTGTGCCCAACGTTACCGCACGGCACGAGTCGCGCTTGCGGATTTGGCTCAATCCCCAAAACAATTGCCCCGAAGCAGGGCAGGCCTTTTGTTTGCACCAACAGCCATGAGCAACCCACAAAAAAAACACACGACCCTCTCTGCCAACCCACATTGCACTGGCCAGACGATAAGGCCACATAAGGCCGGTACCAAAGAAGTGGGGCAGGTGCCTGAAGACGCCTGAAGGTGGGGCAGGAAGAAAGGGCCTGCCACAGTCACCTGTGGGCAGAGGACGTTGCCCCTTTAACTCCTTCCTCCCGGAGCCCAGCAGCTCCCCACCCTCGGAAAAGACAATTCTGTAGTTTCCACACACAGCCCTGGGATTCGGGCCTTCAAATCTTGCGCAGGAGGAGCAGGAGTGCAGAGCCGAGCTCGTTAACGGCCGCTCATTAACAGCCCTCTGGGACGAGTAGGGTAGCCAGGGCACCTGCAACCTCCAACTAATGAGCTCCATTACTGTCCTGAAGCCCCGAGCACAAATGAGGGGGCAGAGGACCCTTTCCCACAATGGATGCTGGAACGCCACAAGCCCATCATCCCCAATTTCGCTGGCCTCGCAGGGAGCTGGTGACTGACAGCCAGTGTGCGCATGCTATCGAGATGGGGAGGAAGTGCAGGCAGGCAGGCAGGCTCCCCTTGGCTGTGGGCGCGCTTATTAACAGTCGGGGAACCGAGGAGCATTCAGAGCTGCTTCTGAACAGAAGCTTCCAGCGAGGGGTGGGGGGAAGGCGGGGAAGAGGGAGAGAAGAGAATGATTCTGGTCACCACACCCTGGAACAGGATAGCAGCAGCAGCAGCCAGAAATAAAAGGGAGGGAAAGCTGGCTTTTGACTCATCGTGGCCGGGGCAGAGTCTGGGGGAGGCGAGTGAGTGACGGTGGCTGCTAAGGAACACCCCATCCTCGCCACAAGCACGCTGCAAGGCCCCCGGAACACTCCCGCTCGCCTCGGCCCCGTGACGCCCGCTCAGGCCAACGCCGGCCACAATGGGTGGATGTTGAACGTCAGCTAGGATGTGGGGAGGGCGCGCACAGGAACGAGCCAACCACAGCTTATCGTCCCAGACGGAGAGGAGGACAGGAAGAGGATCCGAGGGAAACCCTCGAGCAGCCACGGAAGGAGAGGCCATTCTCTCTGCAGCCGACACACACACACACACACACACACCACCAAGGCTTTCCGGGAAGATGGAAGCCTAGATCCCCGTGAAACAGAGGCAGGCAGAACGGCAAGACTGGTCACAGGATGCTTAAAGCCGACTCCAGCACAAAAGGTGCATTACCTAGCTGGCCTTCCCCCTCCCAAATTTCGTCGGGATAAGCGCAGTGCAGAAGGAGTGGGTTAAAGCGACGTCCCTAGAAACACACCCGCTGTATGGCCACCAACTTCCACCGTCAAGATTGAGATTGAGGAATAGCTTCCTTAGGACTGCACCCCCCCCCTCTAATAACCAGTCACCACAGACTGCTTTGGAACTATGGAAAGCGAGCAAGGAGCTGCCTTGGGAGTGAATGGGCACAAACGTACGTATGCCCGCCGCCAGGCCAAGAACAACCATGGACTGTATGGAAATCCTTAAATCAACTGCGCGCTGGGGTAGGAAGATCTCAGTACAATCTGAGGAAATGGGGTTTCGCCATAAAAGATGTGCTGTGTGAATGTGGAGAAGAACAAACCATCTCACACAAGCTACAGTGCACACGGTGCCCCTCTACATGCACAATGGAAGATCTTATGTTGGCAAGGGAGAACACTGTTGAAGTGGCCCAGTGTTGGGCGAATGATATCTAGTTTTAACTTTGTATTTTATTCTAAAAACATATTTTGATGTATGTATAAAATTGTATTAATGTAGGTGCTTCTGATAAGCATGAAGAAAGAAAGAAGCAGGCGGATATAAACACGTTTCAGGCTGATCTGTTGGGTTTCGGCTCCTCGCACTCACGCCCTTATTCAGGGCGTTTGGCAAAGCAGAACTCTGAAGCGGCCAGCGTTCTCCAGGCAGACTTCGCAACTACCCATCAGGACTACAGTTCCCATAGTTCCTTGCAGGGATTGAGTGTGCGTGGGGGGGGGAGGAGGAGATAGGCCAGGCAGTTTAACTGATTTAAAACCCATTCACATTTGTAGCACAGATGTACCTCCAGGGTCCGGCTGCAAAGTCAACGTGGGATTCTTGTCCTTTAATTGGTCTGAGATCATTACCCGGCCTCTGTTGCTTGTCCAAGGAGCTTAGGAAGCCTAAATGCGCCAAGGAAAACACTTGATGATTGGAGCATGGGCTCCGGAGCCCAAGCCTGCAGAAAACAGTGCGCGGGGGGGGGGGCAGGACGACGGGGCCAGGGCCAGTGTTTTGATCTTTCCTTGCATCCCGAGAACAGCAAGAGCACCCCTCTTGCTGAGTTGCTGTCACCACTAGTTACTTGGCAAAGGCCGTCCTGTTTATTGGAGCCACACACCTACTACAACAAGGCTAGCAGCTGGGCAGATTCCTCTTGGCTCTCAGAAAGCTCAGTTTGGTTGCTCCAAGCCTCTGAACTCGGGCAGGAGCAAAGAGACAACAGAAAAAGAAAACCAGATTGATCTCGCTCCCTTCCCACCGATGAAACCCACACACACACACACACACACTCTCCTCAATTCAGCACTAGCATTCGGGTTAAAGAGCCTGCCCCACACAGAAGCAGGGCCTCAGTTCCAGTTTACTTCCTGAGCAAAATAATCAGGGGAAACATGGGGCACTAAAGAGCCAGGGTTTAAAAACAAAACAAAATCCAGCATCATCAACACTAGCACCACTCCAAATATCCATGCCAACACACAGACAAAGAACCAAATTGGATTTAGAGATCTCCTATGCCTCACAGGCAGAAGCTGTTTTCGGACCTCAGTTGCCCTGTCTGTGAAATGGGAACCCTTTAAATGAGTAACAGGAGTTCAATACTGTCTGGACAGACCAGCCGATGGAAGAGCTGGGGGAAGATGACGACAAAGGGCTTTAGAGCTGCCAAAGCTTTGTCCAGTTCCTGTGCCTTTCACTGCGATCCAACAGTGACCAACAAGGCGGCTGGCTGCAGAGGGGAATCCAATCCGACCTGCCGAAAATGCAGAAATTCAAAAAGCACAGCTACACCCTTCAAGGGCAGGTGTTGATAACCCTAGCCTAGAGCCTGTGAGTCAACCCAAAGCTTTTGAAAGCGGCCTCATTCTGAAGTAAGAGTTTCCCCCTCCTCCCCTCTTCCCGAGCACACCACACATTCTCATGTTGCCCACGAAGCCATCTTCCTCCCATCAAACGAGACTGACAGCCCCCGCAGGCAGCCCTGAGCTGGAGGAGGAAAAAAAAAAAAACACCCTCAGCCTCTCGCAGAGGACTCTGCAACTTCCTGGCTCCGTGCAAAATCTCCACCCCAAGGGACGCGCTCAGCTTGTTCCCGAGATACACGGGAAACAGCCTGACTGCCCTTGTGCTCTGCAAATCCTCCTGGCTCTGCGGACGGCGAGGCAGGGAGGAGGGAGGGAGGAGAGAAGAACATTTTAGCTCCAGCCTCTGTCCTCCCTCCAGAAAGAGGAACTGCAGGCCCCCCCTCTTTAAAAAAAAAAACCCACTCCAGACATTCCCTCAAGCCTTGTGTGCCTCACATTTGGCAGTCCCCAAAAGTTGCAAATGGAACCCAAAGTCCGCAGGAGGGAGCCACCAGTTTCAGACACACACACACACACACACACACACACACACAAAAGGAGACTTATTTTTTTTAAAAGCAAAAAGAAGAATAGCTGCAGAACACAATGCCAGTTGGGAAAAAAACCGCATGCTGTTTTGTTCTCTACCCTGCTGGTCCCTGGTTCCGGTTCCTTCCGTTGGAGAAAGTCCAATCGGCAAATACAGGACCAGAACTGGACGAGACCCTGGCGGCCATCTGCAAAGAGTGTCACGGCCTGGCGCCTTCTTCCTTGGCCACTCCAGCCGACACCCCCTCACCTTGCCTCGTACCCCAGCCCCCTGACCCCGAACTGCGGCAGGGGGTGTCTCGGTTAATGTTTACTCAGGCTAGTTTAGCAACGGCAGGTTGCTATGGTAACCTTTTCAAGCTGGGATCCACGAGGGTCCAGCTGAGCATAAAGGACTCAATGGCCCACACCATGCGTGGGTGTCACCTTGGAGACTGGGGGGGGGCTGTCAGGAGTGCTTGTCAGTCGACATTAACATCAGTCACTTCCCTCTCCCCCACCCCCGCCCCTTCCCGCCCCACCCCCCTCTGAGAAGAGTGATATCCCGGCTCCCGAGCGAAAGAAGGGTGTCCCTTGTGGAAGAAAACCACAGTCAGTAGGTGGAACGACTTTCATGCGCCAGGGCAAGTGGGCTCCTGTTCCCGACTTCTGCAAAGGAGCACATCATGCGCACTGAAGTGCGGGAGACCTGCATGTCAGATGGGAGGTCTGTCGCCGGCTCCAGGCACTCCGGGGTGGGCCAGAGCAGATATCCAAGACAAGACACCGGCCTTCAATTTTCACCTGGGCAACGGACCGCGTGAGCAGGTTCCCTTCTCTGCACTGCCGCGGCACACCGAGGTCTACCTTCCCACCCGCGAGCCAACAGCCGCGTCCACAAGACCCAGGCGTGAAGAGTTCGGGCAGCCTTCTGGGGTCTTCAGAGGAAAAATACGCTGTGTAGTGGGAGAGAGACCGGAGGAAAATTCCAGGTGCCCGGCAGCGCCCATCAGCCAACTCCTCTCAGGCCTGCCCTACAGACCAAGATCACCTGACCCCCAACAGTGGCGACTGGGCGTGCTGTTGCAGCCTCCATACCTGCCGCTATTGCAAGGTTCGAGCTGCTCTGCTTCCCCCCCCCCCACGCACACACCCTCCACCCGCCCGCAGCTGCTGCTATGTGTTGAAGGCTCCTTCGATCCAACTGTCTGAAGCTCTCTGCCAACACGCCTCTGTACTGTGCTGCATTATTTATAAAACAGAGGAGCAGAGGGCTCGGCAACAGCTGCAGAGCACTCCGCGGACAGCCGCCCTGCCCGGCTTTAAAGTACCACGACACCACAGGGCACGCGGTATGGGGGTGGGAAGGGAAGAGGCGGGGGCCCCTGCTGCTTGTGCACCACAACTGTCCTTCCCTGCCCTCTCCCCACAGGCCTGGCCACTCCACCAGACAGTTGGGCATCTCTCACTGGTTTTATTTTTTGCACGGGAAAGGGGTGGGGCTGGGGGAGAGCAGTGTTGTGGTCTTTTGGGGACGGTTTTTTTGGGGACGCAAAAGATGGCGGTCCTGCAGGTCGCACTGGTGAGCCTGGTGAGTCAGAAGAGGGGCTTGGCTCTTTGGGAGACGACGCCCCGTTAAAACACTGATCAGTCACATGTTGCATGGGTCACAGAAGCCACCCATCTCCTCCAGGATATCACAGTCCAACATGGGTTTTTATTTGGGGGGGTGGGGGTGGGGGTTAAGGGAGATCACGTCTTCCCTTTGAAGAGCAGTCTGGCTTCTCATTACTGCAAAGCTGAGATCAGTGGGGAGACGGGGGGGGGGACATGGACAGAAAGGAGGCGGCAGCGAAGCCAAGCCAAGAGGCAACACACCGGCAGTCATGTGGCCAGGGCCGAATTTCTCATCACCGCAAAGAGGGTCTGACTCCAGTGAAGCAAAATACGACCACGGGCACACGGCTTGCTCAGTGCGCACAGTGTGTTTTGGGGTATGCCCAAGAGGGTCAACAAGTTCTCCTTCAACCCAGAATTGGACTGGTCTCCCGTCACCAGCCCCATGCCCTGCAAGTCCCCGAAAGGCAGCGCAAAAGCTTTGATTTTTTTTTTTCATTCTGGATATTCACATCCACGTCAAACAGCTGCCTCTTCCCCCCACCCCTCAGACTCACTTCTCCTCCTTACGTCTCCTCTCCCCAAGATCTATACCCGCTGAAGCCAAGCTAGGATGCCGATAGGATTAATTCTGCATGACTGCCCATCTCCACAGGGGCATCCAAGACCCTCAGGCCTGCAGCAATCTTGAAAATTCCTCCAGCCCAACTTAATATCCTTCCTCCTGCAGTGCTGGTGCAGCTAATGCACGGATACTGAAGCGCACCAGAAAGCACACAGGAAGGGGAGGACCAGCCCAGCCCTGCCGTTTCCACATCTGGATCCTTCCCAATGTTGCCCAACTGCTGCCCAAACTGGGCAGCTCCCAGTGAGGGAGACACAGCTGCCCCCCCCCCACAACCTCTTGATTTGAGACCTGAAACTTTTCGCCAATGACACGCACAAGCCAGCAAACCAATTGATACTCCTGTACAGACAGGCCCCGGTATCCACTGATTTGGTATCCACAGTTTTAATTATCCCAGGATACCATGGATACTGGGATGCCTATTAGGGCACAATCCTAACCTGGAATTAGGCCGGCACAGTTAGGCAGTTAGGCCAGCACAAGAGAAACCATAAAGTATGTTTGGACCACTCTCGGAGTCAGAGAGGCCAGCACACAGACGTGCGCCATCCTCCCTGACTCAGAGTGGTCCAAACACCACTCCCTTGTATCTGGCATTCTGAGGTAAATTTCTGAGGTAAATATGAGGTAAATAAAGCAAAGTCTGGCCAGCACAAGGGGCACCATAAAGTATTTTGGACCACCCTTGGGAGTCAGAGAGGCCAGCACGCAGACATGCACCATCCTCCCTGACCCCGAGAGAGGTCCAAACGCGATTTACAGTGCCCCTTGTGCTGGCCAAACTTTGCTGGCCTAACTCCATGTTAGGACTGCGCTCTTTAAAAGATAGGGAACATTAAACAAATCTTTGTCATTCAAACTTGCTGCAGCAAAACCACAGAAATTCCCCTATCTTTATAAAGGAATCCACAGTTTCAGGTATCCACAGGAAGGTCCAGAACAGAACCCCAGCAGATACTGCAACATGCCTTATGTCATCCTGTCTTCTCTGACTGAGCCCACCACTTGCCATATACAAAATGGTAAGAGTCAGAAGGGACCTTTGAGGTAGCCAATTAACTTTATTTTTTTAAAAAAAAACAATTTAATTCAAAATTTCCTAATCATAAAACCAGACTTTATTTTTTTGCCTGTTTTTTTTGCCTGTTCTTTTAACTTTATTTTTTTGCCTGTAAACCGCTTTGTGAACTTTGTGTTGAAAAGCTGTATATAAATACTGTTTGCTTGCTTGCTTGCTAATCCAACTCCCAGCTCAGTGCAGGCAACTGTTACAGCATCCCTAAAAGTCTATCACCCAGCTTCTACTCTACCTGAAAGCTTCCAAGGAGAAAGAGAGTGCCCGCTATCAGACTGTTCCAGTGCCAGACAGCTCTTACCATTAACACATGCTTCCTCATGCCTAGCCTTATTCTCCCTCCCTGCAGCTCCAAGCCATTGGTTCTAATTCTGCTCTCAGGAGTCACGCAGAATAAAGTCTTCCCTTTGCTTTGCGTGGCAGCCCTTCATATACTTGGAAGATGGCTCCCTTATCTCCCCTCCATCTTCTCCAGATTAAACATACCAAGCTCTATCAAGCATTGTCATAGTCTGTTTCACTCCCCTGGTCAATTGTTTTTCCCTTCCTCCAATATGTCCTGATATGATATGGAGAATTGGATCTAGCTTTCATTCCTGTTCACTCTCGGTGTTCCCGTTAACGTTTAATTTGTTGTTGTTTTTAATGTGTTTTACTTATTATGTTTTACTCATTACGGTTACTTACGTTGTATTTTGTTTTGCTCTGCTCTCTGTAAGCTGCTTTAGGCATTTGCTTCAGCATAGGAAAGGCGGGGTATAAATTCTTCAAATAAATAAATGAAAATTTCTCGTAGGCTTTCCAGCTTGGATGCCTTCCTCTGAGCCAGTTCCACTTCATCAGCATCCTTGGAACACGTGCCCAAAAATGGACGCAATATTCCAAGTGAAGTCTGACTACTGCAAAATATAGTGGTCTGTAAGACTCTGCTACTGCAGCCCAGCAATGCATTAGCTTTTTTTTTCCCCAGCTGTGTCACACGCTGGCTGGGGTCCAGCTTGTGGTCCACTGAGACCCCCAGACTCATTTCACACATGCTGCTTCCAAACCTGGTTTTCCCCCATCCTATACCTGTGTCTCCGCTTTTTTTTTTTTTAACCTATGTGCAAAAATTTACATTGATCAACACTGAATTTCATCTTGCTAGTACAGGCCCAATGATTTGTCTGTTCCTGAGAATGCAGCAAGAAGTTGGATTATTTCTCAGTCATTTTCCAGAAGCAAAGTGAATCAGAAAGAAAAAAAGCCTATTTACAACCTTGACACAAGCCGAACAACCACACAACCCTCCCCCTTTCCAGCGTTGCAGCTTCCCAAATTTTCAATATGGCGGCCCTAGGTGCTTCGTGACCCACCTGAAATTGGCTTGCGACCCATTGGTGGGTCTCGACCCACTGTTTGGAAACCACTGCTGTAGCCACATGACATGCACTACTGTGGGGCATGGTTTTAACAAAAGGAGGAGCCCTTCAGAGTGACTATTGTGTAATTTGCACTCCCAAGTTAGGAGATGGGAGTTCTGCAGCCCAAGCTCCAAGGAAGTCTCTCTCCTTATATCTCAATCCCTTACATAAGAACCTAAGAGTCCTGCTGGATGAGGCCCAGGGCCCATCTAGTCCAGCTTCCTGGATCTCACAGTGGCCCACCAGGTGCCTCAGGGAGCTCAGTAGACAACAAGACACTTGCGTTCTATTGCCATCCCCTGGCACCTGGCATTCTGAAGCAGCCTACCATTAACATAAGGAGGTTGCACCACCCATCATGGCCTATAGCCCACGATGGACTTTTCCTCCAGAAATCTGTCCAATCCCCTTTTAAAGGCATCCAGGCCAGATGTCATCACCACCTCCTGTGGCAAGGAGTTCCATAGCTTAATTATCCACTGAGTAAAAGAGTATTTCCTTTTATCTGTTTTAACTCTCCTTCTATGGGTTATCATGCAGGTCCAAATGCATAAATATTTCAGCATAAATATTTCAAATAAATGCGTGGGTTTTGTGTCACAGGTTCTGCAACTGCGAGGCTGGGTTTGCCATTAATTAACAATACATCCAGCAAGTGAAGCAAGCAAGAATCCTATGGAAGAACAGGGTTATGTAATTACTATGTGGGAAGGAGCAAAGGCTGTCCACATGGCACTGATGTGGAATCCAACAAGATGCACAATACTGCAATCCAACGGTCAGAGACAACACCAAAGCAGAAGCCTCTCTGATGCTACAAGTGCAAAGTAAGAGAGCATAGGCTATGCAACATTTGATTGCATGCTTCTTCAAAAGGCTGCAGGCTACACACACACACCCAATCTTGATCTCAGGGCCAAACACATAGGCCTCTTCCAGCGGATGCCATGCAGCAGAATCCAAGTGAAACCTGACCGTATAAAGAAATCCACCGTACATTTCGGCTCACAAGTGATAACGCCACAAAGCAGCAGTTATCAAATGGTGGGCCCCCAGATTCCACATGGACACTACTATACACAAAAATACCAGCTCCATCAACAGTTATAGAACATCAAAAGCAAACACAAACTGCCCCCCAACGCACAGTGGGATTAAAAGGTTTTTGGCCTTTTAAGGCAGAAGGGGAACTCCCACAGCAGTATTGCACTATACAGGCATGCCCCAGAATCCACTGGGGTTCCGTTCCAGACATCACCACCCCAGTAGATACCTGAAAGCATGGATACTGGAGGCACCTTTTTTAAAAAATAGAGGAACATCAGTGGTTTTGCTGCAACAAAGTTAAAAAAAAAGAGGTTTGTGTAATGTTCCCCTGTCTTTTTAATAGACATCCCATTATCCATGGTATCTGTGGGTAACTGAAACTGTGCCATGCACAGACATTTCATGCAGGTTCGCAAGACTAGTTGGATAGACTCAAAGCAGCAAGGGACGCTGGACAGAACCAGGATGTTCAATCTACGGAAAAGCCACTAGGTTTCCCAGTTCGCCATTCTAGCTGCTTGTGCAGTCTTTCAAAATTGGGGTGGGGGGTGAAAGAACAAGACCTAGAGATCTGATGCAGTATGGCAGGCTGGATTCAGGCATGCAGGGCTTTTGTTTGTTTTTAAACTGGAACCACCATAGTCCGCCAATGCGTTTTAAATATACACATGCACACCCGGGATCTTTTAACAGTTAAGGCATAACTAATCTGTTTAAGTATGCTTCTCAAGAGCACAAGAACTGCCATACAGCATCAGACCAAGGTAATCTCGACCAGTGGTTCATGGCCTCCACTGGCCAACCAAATGCCCCAGGGAAGCCAACAAGCACCCAGTAGGTGGCCCAGCAGAAACTGACCACTGGGGGAGCGATGGTCCATATGTGGAGGTAGTGTTTTTGGGGTTGAAAACCAACTTTGGGGCATTAACCACTGCCTTTTGGCGGTGAAAATATCTGAATAAAAACACAAAACACTGCATTTTGGTGTTGAAGATATTTTCCAGAAATTAAAATAGACTCTTTTTCCAGTGAGAAATAATACTGTAGCTGCATCTACTGACACTAGATCACCTGTATCATCTACCTAATACACTTCTAAAGCATTCAAAATGAAAAAAAAATGAGAACTCGGATTGAGACTGTAGCATAACTAAGAAACACAACTAAAACACATAACTGAAAAACACATTACCCCTGCTAACTGGGCAAGAGGCACTTTATCAAGTGGTGTTCCTCTTATACATTTAGCAGGGGGAGAGTAACTGTCCCTCTTCACCCCAGCACAGTGTCTTTTCAAGTGGCTGTTGCTGGTGATGTTCTGCATTTTTTTTAGATTGTGAGCCCTTTGGGGACAGGGAGCCATTTAACTTTATTATTATTAGCCTGTAAACCCTTTGTGAACTTGGTCTTGAAAAGCGGTATATAAATACTGTTGGTTGGTTACATCTCAGTATCACCAAAAATACAACAACACAGCCCTATCCATCTGCCATTCACGGCCCAGCAGAAACTGACCACTGGGGGTGGGGGGGAATGGTTCAATCTTCCTTTCACACATGAAACCAATGATGGTTGCCTTTTCAGCCTCCCTGCTCTCTCCATTTGGCAAGTTAACATGTTTGGGCATTTGAAGGGTTCCAAGAATACCACTTGAGAGCATGGGCACTTCGCAGGGGGCAGAGATGTGCTCTCTTTCTCTCATGCCTTGGCACCTGCCCTCTGTGCCTTCTCCAAATCCAACGCCCCTTTCCTTCAAGAGGGCATTCTGTTTAATGTTTTGCAAAGAGCATTATCCAGATGATTGCAAGAACTTCCGTGGTCTACAGGCAGAAGATACGTTATCCGTAGGGATCACTTGCACACACAGGACCAGCTGCTTTTAATGCCAGCAGAGTGCTTAAAGGCAAACAGAACAATGGGCCGACCAGAGATGGCAAAGTGATGGTCACCCCACACCCTCAAAATTCCCACAATGCACCAGCACCCACAAAGGAAGAGGCAAACATTTTTCTTCTCCCTTTGAAAGCTTAAAACCCTATCTAGCCTTGAGGCAAAGCCACTCTTCTTAGACTGGAGTGGGAGGGGGCAGTGGGGGCCCCATCCGACTGGCAACATGAGCCCAGCCTCCTGTTGCAGAGCAAATGGGCTGAGCCCCCACCCCACCCCTCTCCAACTGGCAATGCTTTATTTCAGACAGGATAAAGGAAGGAGGAAAACACACACTTCCCATCCCAGATGCTTACGGAGCAGTAGATCCATGCATTTAAATCACATATATCTTTACCTTCTCCTGAGCCGGCTGTGAGATTTTTTTTTTTTGCTTCCTTTTGCATTGGTAATTAGGGGGTGGAACAGATGGTGGAAGGCTCATTTAAAGTAATGCATCCATTCAAATAACCTTCGCTGTCGGGGACGGTGTTTCCACAAGGGCTGGCTTCACTTGGGTACCGAAGGGCAAAGGGAAGAGGTAGCTGGACTCTGGGAAAAGCAGAGCTTTGTACGGATGGAAACACTGACAACAGGACACTTCCAGCAGCCGTAGCAAGCTATGTGCATGCAACTATCAAGATGGGAAGTTGCGCAAGCCCAGCTTTCCAGCAGGGAATAACCATGCCGCAGCCCCTCTCAAGAGTCTCCCAATTGTTTTTCCCATGCTCTCGCCACACGGCAACATACATTTGCTCCTGTGCTCTCTGCTTGCTTGCTAGCTCACTCCATGACTGGAGCGTCTGTGTTCAACCTTTGCTTTCCCTCCCCGAATACGAACCTTGCAGGCAAAACATCTGGAAAGCGAGGGAGATCCCTGAACAAAAGATGCACCGTGTCCAGAGTTGTGGGCATGCAAACACAGCAAGGCAACTATACAATTTGTGCTGCAATATAACCCAAATTCTGTGGCATGAAATGCCAAAAAAGGGACTTGAATACATTAACGTGAATTTATAGCATCTTCATACACGTCCTGGTTTTATACAACCTTTGCTAGCCATATAATAGGAAGGAGTTACAAGAAGCCATAGAAGGAGCTTACATTAGTAGTATGCTACTTCAAACTGCCAGGATGCAGGCATCTTGTTGTCTCATGTGCTCCCTGAGGCACCTGGTGGGCCACTGAGAGATACAGGAAGCTGGACTAGATGGGCCTTTGGCCTGATCCAGCAGGGCTCTTCTTATGTTCTTATGAGCTATGCAGGGGTCTACAGTTTCCATCTACTGACAGTCCTGTTCGGTTCCTTCTCTCACCATTTCCCCCAGAATTAGGCACGCCACACACATTTTCAAATCCATCTTCACACTCAGTGAGGGCCAGTGGTGTCATTCAAATGATTTAGGAACAGGAACTCACTTTTGATTGGCACTTGTGATTGGCAACCCGGAACCAGCCACGGAGCCCGTTAGGATCCGGAACACCCGTTCTGGTCCGTTCCCCCTGAATGACATCACTGGTGAGGGCTAGAAACAGGAGCCGAGTTCTGAATCCCATGCCGAGTACCGCGCTTGCATGGTGCAATAACTGAACACACACACGTTCTGAACATGATTACTTCAATCCTAGGGTGCCTAGCATTCGGTCAGCCGGGCATTCCTAAAACAACTAAGCACACATGTTACCGAAATCTTACGAGAAAAAAAATAACATGAAACAACGTGCTTCATTTGGCTGGCAAAGAAGGCACAAGAAACGCTACACAAATCCAGAGGAAAATGAATGAAGCTGCCAACACTATCACAAATGGAGACCCTGATATGCACACGACTGTCTA
The DNA here is from genome assembly GCA_029204185.1 of Lerista edwardsae. Taxonomy (NCBI): domain Eukaryota; kingdom Metazoa; phylum Chordata; class Lepidosauria; order Squamata; family Scincidae; genus Lerista; species Lerista edwardsae. Next base: position 2,229,210 of record JAJKFI010000022.1, on the reverse strand, counting down.
TAAGGAGCTCGCATGCCAGCTTTGAGAAAGTCCAGCTTTGATAAAAAAAATATGAAAGATGGGGCCGTGCAAAAAATAAATCTCATTGGGATAATACCATCATCCCCACAGCCTCAGCTGTACAACACATCTCAAGACCTTGCTGCACTGAACAAAACCAAGTCAACCAGGAGAAGCCTTGCCAGAGATTTGTGTAGCGTGGTGGAGGCAGTGATGTCATGCAGGGGGAACGCGGGGGAACACAGTTCCACTAGTTAAAATTAGGGCTGACTCCGCCCACTTCACTCTCCCTCCTCCCCCCTCCCAATTCCTCTGCAAAGAGCTTTTCTTCTTGGTTGGCCGGCACTCAGAGGGTTAAAGGGAGCGACGCCGGATTCCTAGGGGGGCGAAGGCAGTGATGTCATTCAGGGGGAACGGACCAGAACGGGCGTTCCGGATCCTAACGGGCTCCGTGGCTGGTTCCGGGTTCCCGACAAGTGCCAATCAAAAGTGAGTTCCTGTTCCTAAATCATTTGAATGACACCACTGGGTGGAAGCCATTGCTCAGCAGAAGCCATGAAGGATCTTGCAGCCTCCAGCTCTTCTCCCTAGTCCCAGCCACCAAATTTGAGCTCCGGCTCCCACAATGGAAATCCGAGGTGGGCCTAAAGGAGCAATCGCCAATTCTGCAGCAACAGCCTCTCCTGTTTCAGGCTTGGTTCCCAGGAGAGATGGGGCAGGCTTTGTTCAGGAATTGAAGAATGGGCCAGAGAGAGAGAGAGAGAGACGGCCTTTGCCAGTGCTTGTGTTTCATTCTCATGGAATGCTGGGGAAGGGAGTGCAGAGCTGGAAAGAGTCCCATATGAAGGGCTCTGGAAAAGGGGTTTGGTTTTGTGACGGCAGAGGAGAAGGTATTTGTGTTCGGGTGGGTACAGGAGAAAAATGCCTGCATGCGTTTTGACTCCAGTGTCAATAACTAAAGGGATCGGTGAGTGCAGGCGCATGCACTGAACCCACTGTTCTATGCTTTCATGCTTGCTTACCTGGTACAGGTACGTATTGGGAAAGGTGTCCATACACCCTATGCAGAGTGCTGTTGACTGGGTCACAACACACACTTCTATACATACACACATGCACAGACTCTTATTGGCATAAAACACACTTCTTATGAGATACAAGCCAGGATGGCTGGCATTATCATTGCTTCCTATCTTTAAAAAAAAAAAAAAGGTTTCACCTCCCCAGATGCTCGCACCAGCCAAGGACTTTGGAACTGCATTCAAGAAAGTCATTTCCAGGGTTGGCAAGACTGCCCTGTGCCTACACATAAAGATGATGTTGGTGATGCGGGCGACAACAGAAAGGCTTTCAGGACCCTGCGATTGTGTGGCAACAAACTGAATTTGTGTTGCGGCTGCAAAGCAAGGATGCAAAAACGGGTGAGAAATCCCTGCTCACAAGGGGCAAATTGCAGTTGGACAGCAGGATGAGTGTGCACTGCAAGATGGGAAAAGGATCACCAAGAATGTCTCCGAACCATTTTTCCAACAGCAGGGATTCTAAACTGCACAGAGGAAGTGCTTGCTTGCAAGACTGGAAGGAAACAAGGTTGGGGGGAGACCAGAGAAGACCAACTATATATACGAGTGGTTCTCAAATGTTTTAGCACCGGGACCCACTTTTAGAATGACCATCACTCCAGGACCCACCAGAAGTGATGTCACAGCCAGAAGTGCCGTCACTGTGACGCCAGAGCCTGTGGCTTTCCTGAGAACGCAGCCATCAGTTGGGTTATTACGCAGCCATTTTCCAACAGCAAAGTGAATCGGAAAGAAAAAAATAAAAGCCCATTTACAACCTTGACACAAGCGACGCAACCACACAGCCCTCCCCATTTCCAGGGTCTCATCCTCACATACTGTCAATGACGACTGCCCTAGGTGCTTTGCGACCCACCTGAAATTGACCTGCGGCCGACCTAGTGGGTCCCGACCCACAGTCTGAGGACCAGTGATATATGCAAAGACGAAGTACCAGCCACTGATCCAACCGAGGAGGACACACCTTTCCTCCTGCAAACAGAGGCCTCGTCATTGGTTTCTACGGAATATGGCGCACAGGTGAACAGCTTCCTCGGAGCTTTGTTCTGCAGCTGCACGTCCCTTGAGGTGCGAAGGGGGGGAGAGAATCCCACAGTCGTGGAGGGGCATCTACTAGATGGCTACTCCATCTGTCTCTACAGTACAGAAATACCTCCCTACCCATCTGCAAAAAGAAGAAGATGGAGGGAATCAAGAGGAGGTGGGGGAAGAGAAATGAACAGCAAAAGTGTGGCCACAGGATGCAAGCATCTTGCCACGTGTGCTCCCTGAGGCACCTGGGGGGCCACTGTGAGATACAGGAAGCTGGACTAGATGGGCCTTTAGCCTGATCCAGCGGGGCTCTTCTTATGTTCTTAAAGCCCAGATTGTGTTACAAGTTATTTACCTCAGAATTTTATCTCAGAATGCCAGATGCAGGGGAGTGGCAACAGGATGCAGGCAGCCTGTTGTCTCGTGTGCTCCCTGAGGCATCTGGTGGGCCACTGTGAGATACAGGAAGCTGGACTAGATGGGCCTTTGGCCTGATCCAGCAGGGCTCTTCTGATGTTATGTCCTTAAAATTCCAGCCCACCCAGTTACATTCAACTCTTTCTCATGTGCTTGATAGGCGTGTGTTGCCTCAAGGGCATCTCTGTGTTTGAAGCATCTTTTTCCACTTGGAGGGGGGGGGTACCTTCCCCAAAAGATAAGGACTAAGAGGAAGATATTTGCATTACTTCCCCCCCCTTCCACCTTGCTGCTGGCATGGTTAGCACTGGAGAGGGAGGGTGGGGAATATGGTTGCAGTTCAGAGGAGAGGACGGAGCCAGGAAGGGGAGGGCTTGGCCAGGACAGAATTAGCCCTCGCACTGCACCTGGGGAGAAGAGGCCTCAAAGAGGATTTGTGCATTGGCTGCAGGAGATAGGAGGACGAGCTCAGGAATTTACCTTTGATCAGCCAGGCAGAGATGCGAGCCATGTGTTGAGCCGCGCACCGCCCGCTGACCCTGTGGGCCGACATACCTTGCGCTCCAGGGAGCCCAAAAGACCAAAGTCGTGTTCCCATCCTGCTCCCAAGGAGATGGCAGCTTGGGTTACACTAAGCAGGTCCCTCCGGGGCTTGGATCTTGTTCCATTACGGTTCACGCCAGGCATCTCGGGACGTCACCGCCCCCACAAGCACTCTGGCCTGGCAGCCTCGCAGCAGACACCTCCCTCCCTCCCTCCCTCTCGCTCTTTGCCCCCCCCCCGTCCCCTTCCCAGCAATCTGTATTCCTCACCGACTCAGCAATGCACACGCAGTTACCTCCGAGCTGTCCAACTGCTCCCGAGTGACCGGGGGAGAGGGGAGAACAGGCAGCTGTGTCACTTCAATAGCCAACGTGAACAGAAGGCTAGGCCTGGCTTTTTACTAGGACATTAAATGCTGCTTTGGGGGGGGGGGAAGGCACTGCCTGCCCTTGCCCTCCTCTCCCACTCTGCCCAATGTGGAATTTGACCCCTTCGTTCCCTGCCCGATACCCCTTCTGGTTGCTGGCCTTCCACGTTGGATTTTTTTTTTTAAAGAGCCCTGTTCAAAATGACCAATGGCGCAATCCTAACCTGGAGTTAGGCCGGCACAGTTTAGCCAGCTAAGTTTGGCTGGCACAAGGGGCACCGTAAAGCGCGTTTGGACCACTCTCGGAGTCAGGGAGGACGGTGCACGTCTGTGTGCTCTGTGTGCCTCTCCGACTCCGATAGCGGTCCAAACATACTTTACGATGTCCTTTGTGCCAGCCTAGCTCCAGGTTAAGACTGCGCCCGAAAAGCCCTAATTACAGGCACACTTTATTTCTGCAGTTCTGACTTATTTCTCGTCGGGCACAAAGGTGCCACTTGAAAGCAGAACCACGTGTCCAAAGCTTAAAATCAGTCCCTGCCTAAAAAAAAAAAAAATGTTCCCAGGAAAGGCTCCAGGCACACCCAAGAAAAGCAGAAACTCTTTCCCTACAGGCTTTGCAGCATTAAAAAAAAATGCATGGCATTGTCCATTCTGAGACTGTAGGGCAGGAAAACCAAGGGCAAACACTGCTGTGGGGAATGTGCGGTTTGCTTTCTAGCTCCCTTCCTGTTCAAAACTCAAAACCACTTGGCTGGGGATACCCACGACAACAGTGGGACAGGAACACACCCTTCTTGGTGCCCAACTCGCTTTGCTCCACTGTCCACAGCTGGACCGTGCAGGCTAAACCGTGGCCACCTTACCTCCCTATGAGGATGCTCACCACTGCATTTAGAGAAGGTCCTCTAAAACTCAGAGGATGTATACAGTCATAATGGCCTGTAAGGAGATTTACCTCCATAAGTCTCTCCAATTCTTCTTTAAAAGCATCTAGGCCAGGTACTATCAGCACATCCTGTTGCAAGGAGTTCCGCAAATTCTTTATGTACTGAATCAAGAAACGTTTATTTCCTTAGAGAATGAATATTTCCTTTGTTAAATTGATTATGACCAGCACACCAATCTTTCAGCAAAAACTGGTATTCATAGAGTCCTCAGATCTCCTGTCACAGTTCAAAAAGGAGTACAAAAAGCATCTAGGTCAGGTATTATCGGCATATCCAGTTGCAAGGAGTTCCGCACATTATTTATGCTCTTAACTTGATACACGATCATGGCCAGCACACCAACCTTTCAGCAAAAATGGGCATGTATAGACTCTTCGGATCTCCTGCCACAGTTGAAAAGGGAGGACAATTTTCTCTTGCTAAAGTTCTGTTTCTTGCTGGGATGTCTGTGTGTCTGTACCTCCTGGGCAGGAGGTTTACTCGAGAGGGTTAAAGCCTCCGGTTGCCCGAAGATAAGATCCAAAGGTCGCCAGTTCGACAACACCAGAAGTCTCAGTGAGCGGCAGACTTTGAGAATTGCGACTGAGAAGAGCTGCCTCCAGCTGCCTGTGAGAGAGGAGTTGTGCTGGGCCAGCTGTTTCTTTGGTGGGAGCAGAGAAGCCATTTATCAGCCAGCAGGAAGGCAACTGTGTGGCCAGAAAGAAGGACTAAACCACGAAAGTTCCATCTGTATGTTGTTGTAGTTCTTGAAAGCAAGAACTTCTCTGTAATTTGTAAAAAAAACCCTTGCGGGTTTAGAGATAAAGTCTGCCCATGTAAACCGCCTTGAATTAAAGCCAGAGGAGCAATCTAATGGCCAAAGAAAGGCAGTATATAAATACTATCAACATCATCACCATCACCATCACCACCGTAAGGGTCTTAGGGAAGAGTTTGGAGATTATCTTGACATGGGCTACTCCAGAAACGTTCCCACACTGCCACATGCTTATGGGCTTGAGCAGCACTGAAAGGGAGTAAACCCCCTTCGCCATTGCTTGCTGGCATGCGAGGAAAGAAAGGGAGGGGGAGAGACCCTACAAAACCCAAGTAAGGGTTAGCACCTTTTCTTAAGGAGCCACAGTGGAGCAGGCCAATCAGCACAGGGGGGAAATGTTCCCTAAACAAGCCTGCAGGCTGTGAAGAGGAGAGCTCACTAAAGCAGAGACAGGAAAAGCTGCAAAAGAAAAGAAAGCGGGGGAAGAAGGTTAGAGGTGAAATTAGTTCCACATCTCACAGGGGGCTACAATGGCTTGCATGTTGGCAAGCTGACGGAAGACCTAGCCGGGCTAGGAATCTGTTTCTCTATGGCACTCTTCACTGGGAGGGGGGGGTTGCTGGTGAATTTTTTCCCCAAAATTTCTTGATTAAAGTAGCAAATTGTGGTGTTCTGTGTTTTTACCCAAATTTTTATTGCAAGTTGTACAAACAGCACAATAAATAAGGGTGAACGGCCCTACAAAGGCAAGCAGTTACAGGTGCATGCACACCACAGCCCAAAAATCACCTGCTCAGACATTCCCAAGCTGCACCCCAATTGCTGCTTGGAACATCAAGAAACGGCTACCGACTACTTCCACATTCCATTCAAGTCGCCCCAGCAGGCACTGTGAACCATGACCATGCATGCTCGTGCAAGTTTAAGCAATCTTCCTCCTGTTTCTGCCACTCCTGATCCCTTCCTGAAAACTATTTCTGGATGCCTCAAAACTGTGTCAAAAGCAAAGGTGTTATTTTTGTGCCATTGATCTAAATTTGTGGCAAACTCTGTCAAAATAAGTTTGCATTTTGACCTACATTTCGTTTTATACACCGTTTTCAGCAGAAATTCTCAATGTTTCGCGTTCTGTGTCAATCACCGAAAAAAATCATCCCTGCTCATCGCACTATGGCTTGAACGCAAGCCAGTGACAGAAGCAGCCCTTCCCTTAGAGTCCACTGCTCCAACCGATACCTTGCCCAAGCTGGGATGGAATGCTCCGTGCCATGGGTTTGCTCTCCAACCCCAGCAAGCCCCATTCCATTCATTCACAGCCCTGTCCAGCTAGCCGCCCCTTCTACAAACCCAACCAGATTCTTCCCTCCCCCTCCTTCTGTCACTACCATAAATAACCCTTTTTTCCGCACTTGGCATCTGCCCTCTGCACTCCCCACCCACCAAGTTCCACTTATTTACTCCTCTGCTGCTATTCCTTCTAAAGCTCCTTTTCAGCCATGGCAAGCAAGCAACCAGCCAATTCAACAAATTACAAATTCCATGCTAATGCCATAAACACAGGTCACTGCTAAAACGAATGGAAGAGCCCACACTGTCCAATCACTGCAAGTCATGATCTCTCCAAACTCCTCCCTAAGCCCCTTACAGTACAGGCATGCAGATGTCACAGCAAGATGTCTTCAGCAAGAGAAAGTTATTTTATTTTACTTTATTTTACTTTATTTTAAACTGTAGCAGGAGATCTAAGGAGTCTATGAATACCAGTTTTTGTTGAAAGATTAGTACGCTGGCCATTATAGTGTATAGGTTCTCTCAAGTTAAAGAAAGATTTATTCTCTTAATAATAAATAAGAAATATTTATTCTTGAAGGAAATAAGGGAAACATTTCTTTATCCAGTGTATAATTAGTCTGCGGAACTCCATGCAACCGGACGTGGTGATGGTACCTGGCCTAGATGTTTTTTTAAAAAAAGGATTTGACAAATTTATGGAGGTAAATCTGCTCACGAGCCATGGTGACTATATGATGACTCCAGGTTGTAGAGGTAGCCTGTCTCTGAATGCCAGATGCAAGGGAGTGGCAACAGGATGCAGTTATCAAACGGGTGCTCCCAAGAGGCATCTGGGGGGCCACTTACTGTGAGATACAGGAACCTGGACTAGACAGGTCCTTGGCCTCATCCAGCAGGGTTCCTTGAGATGCAGCTGTTGTATAAATTTTTCTCTTTGAAGCAACAATGCTAAAATAACCCCACACACAGAGAAACTGAGAATCTTATACAGATATGACAAATTTTCTGCTTTTAGAAGCCTCAAGTCTGAATGCAAAGTGATGGCCAACCCTAGAAAACCTGGATTTCAGAGTTGCAAAACTTGTCTTGTAAAGCACTCCGAACTTGAAATTCGCATGCCGCTGTCATGAAGCCCACAGAGGATGCTCACACATCTTTCCAGTTGCAATTGCACAATAGACACAATACATGTTTGCCCCTTAAAACTATTCCTGAAGGCTTGCTTCAGCTCTACTCCCTGGCATGCAGGGATGTTCACCTGAATCCAGTACAAAAATTAGTGGTTTTGCCAGAAATCCCTTCTCCTGTATGCTTACTGGAGTTCTGGATCTGCGTAATTGGTCCCAGGGTTCCTGCACGAACCTGCCCGAAGGTTCTTTCTTCCTTGCATCACTTCGCAGTCTGTCTGCTGTGCCGTGCATAGACTCGTGCTCAATTCCTGCTCAAGCCTCCTGACCCAACAGAGCTGTCAGCCCCCAAGCACCCTGCGCTCTCCTCTTCCTGCCTCATGACTGAAGTCTGGTCTACAGCCCAATGAAACGATAGGGTCCCGAGGCCAACAGAACAAAAAGTGCCACTTCAGGCTATTTTTAAATGCATCCCCATAGGCAGAAAACACTTCCCCATAATGAGAACACAAGCAGAACAAGGCTAGCCTAGAACTGGTTTCCCCACCCCACGTGGCGAGGGGGCACTGAAAACCCATTTCATCCACCTGAAGCGAGGCAGTCCATTCAACAGAGCTGTGTTATGCACAGATTCCTGGCATGTGCGCTAAAAGAATGGCTACTAAATCTCTCTCCCCCCCCCCACCGTACCCAAGGAAACGCCCCAGTGGAACGTTGACTTGTTTTTTTTTATACCCTACCTGCTGATCCCACCCACGCTCCCCCATGGGCACCAGTGTAACCAAACACCCACTCCCACTTACTGCTGGCTGGGTACCATTTGGGAATCACCTGCACAGAATCCTTCATCCTTGCAAGAACGAGCCCCACCCCTGCTTGCCTTGCTGAAACGCTTATCGTTGCTGGCCATCTGACTCCATGATCCACCTGGTTCCGCAATCCGCTCCCTCCCTTTTCTGAGAAAGCAGGCGCCCCTCCCCTGCCTTTTATACTTCTCCCAATATAATTTCATGCCAGTTCAGCAGCCAGTTCGGCTGACCATACGGAGCTGAGGCTACACAAACAGTCAGCTGTCTCTAGGGTGTTCCCCCAGAGTCCCCTTGGCCAGGAACACCAAGAACGTGGTTCTGTGCTGATCCTGAGATGGTTATCTCGAAGTCACCAATCTCAACCATGACCTCACTGGTGACCTGAGTCAAACCACTACCTCTCAGGGCGCAATCCTAACCTGGAGTTAGGCTGGCACAGTCAGGCCGGCAAGGTTTGACTGGCACAAGGGCCACCATCATGTTTGGACCACGTGTTTGGACCACTCTCGGAGTCAGAGAGGCCGGCACACAGACCTGCGCCCTCCTCCCTGATTCCGAGAATGGTTCTAACAAGCTTTAAAAAGGTAAAGGTTTCCCCACGACCAAATGGTCTAGTCGTGACCGACTGTAGGGGGCGGTGCTCATCTCCGTTTCAAAGCCTGTAGAGCCGGCGTTTTTGTCCGAGGACAAGCTTCCGTGGTCATGTGGCCGGCATGACTCTAGGAACGCCGTTACCTTCCCACCGAAGTGGTCCCTATTTATCTACTTGCATTTTAGGTGCTTTCAAACTGCTAGGTTGGCAGGAACTGGGACAAGCAACGGGAGCTCACTCCGTCACGCAGTCTCGAACTTCCAACCTTGCGGTCGAAAGCCCAGCAAGAGCGGATTAACTCGCTGCGCCACCACGTCCACCACGTCCCACCACGTGCGCCAGCATGTAACAAGCTTTACGGTGGCCCTAATGCCAGCCAAACTTTGCTGCCCTAACTGTGCTGGCCTAACTCCAAGTAGGATTGTGCTCTCAGTCCCTATCCCACCTAACACAGGAAGAAGGTAATATTGTGCTGGAGCAAAACACAGCAGGCCAATGAATTAACTGTGTTGCCCATTTAAAAGCAGCACAACCCACTATATAGACACTCTCCCCTCCCTTGAGCTAAGAGAAAACCTGCTGCAGCTCTCTATTAAGAACTCTGCCAGGGAGCTGTATAGAACCCTCTTTATGAAATCTGCCCATTCCCAGCATGGAACCCAAAAGAAACATTAATTCCATAGACAAACACACACACCTTACTAGGTTTCTGTACAGATTATTAAGAGAAGGTATGTAAAGTACTTTGAGCATTGAAGGAAAGCAGAGCACAAATATTGAGTACTACTGGAAGAAAAGAAAGTTCATTCCCCTGAAACATTTATCCAAGGATCATTTAAGTACATTCGGCAAACAGGAAAGAAGTGAAGTTCGACAACTGTGGCCCCAAAGGAATTTGGATGTTTTTTCAGACTAGCATGTTTACCACTGGTCTACTGTGAACCTACTCCAGAAACTGAATCCCATCAGTGGAGTTCTCCAGCGATAAATTTTGTTTATTAACAGAAAAATCCAGAGGTAGACCTTCCAAGCACTGCAGGAGGCTTACCCACAGAAGGTGCATACCCAGTGATGTCATTCAGGGGGAACGGACCAGAACGGGCGTTCCGGATCCTAACGGGCTCCGTGGCTGGTTCCGGGTTCCCGACAAGTGCCAATCAAAAGTGAGTTCCTGTTCCTAAATCATTTGAATGACACCACTGTGCATACCGCTCTACAGAGGTGTAAAGCCATCACACCGAGCTCTCCTTCCTTTGGAGAGAACCCGGAAGTGACCTTATGACATCACATGGTGTCACTGGCCCGGGGGGGTCAGGGCAGTACATTATGGCTCTGCCTCCCCAGCGCTGGGAGAAACTACTTCTGCTCTCTTCATGCCTGAAATTGGGCTCTCCCGTATCTTGAAAATATGATCAATATTTACATATTATTGTAACTGGGCAAGAGGCACTTTTTCAAGTGGTGCTCCTCTTATAGTTAGAGCAGGGGGAGAGTGACAGTCCCTTTACCCCAGCACAGTGTCTTTTCTAGTGGCTGCTGCTGCTGGTGTTCTACATTTTTTTTTTTTGAAGATTGTGAGCCCTTTGGGGACAGGGAGCCATTTAACTTTTTTTTTTTTGCCTGTAAACCGCTTTGGGAACTTTGTGTTGAAAAGCGGTATATAAATACTGTTTGCTTGCTTTTTCTTGTCATTTACAACTGAGTTCTTAAGTGAGAAAAAAGTGCTTATTTCTGGTCATGACCTGCTTAATGACATCACTTCCTGCTTAATGACATCATTTCCAGCCCTCAGCAGGCAGCATGAATGCTATTTGGCCCTCTACGTGAAATGAGTTTGACACCCTTGGTCTTAGGCAATGGGATGCAACCCTTGGAAGAGATCTTCTCCACAGTTTCCACTTCTTATGGTGGGAGCTCTAGAAAGAAGGCTTCTGAAGCAGATCTCAAAAATAAAAAAACACCTAGCAGGTTCATATGAGAGAAGGTGAGAGACTTAGTATTCTATAAAGCGTAACCAGAAAGAATTCCACTGGGACACTAATCCAGCTCATCACCTTAGGGGAAAATCTCCCAGGCCAGAAACGTCCCCGGTTCTTAGTTGTATCTCAAGGGACCCCCAAGCATAGAACTAGGAGTGTTTCAGAAACCAGCAGAGATGTTCCACATATAGCAAACGCTGCCATTTTTCCATTACTTTCTGAAATAGTCTACAGAATTTATTACAGTAAAGGAGGGAAACAAGTGAAATATTTCAGAACAGTTGTTCCCAAACTTTTTTGCACTGGGACCCACCGAAAAAATAGTTTCACTTTTCCAGCCACTCAGACCTCGGTGGCTATAATGGCGGTTGGGCAGCAGTGATTTTCTCTTCCCCCGCCCCCCCAAAGTACCAGGTTTTTTAAACCTTGATGCACACAGCCTACTGCCTTGTCAGTTTTGTGACCCACCAAAAATGAGGGAGAACATGGGAACCGCTGTTTTAGAAGCAAAAAAGACTTGGATACAGTGTTGCTTCATATCAACTGAAGGTGCAATCCCATTTTGTATGGTCAGGATGCTGGTATCTTCACTGATTGTTCAGAGGTTACCTTCTTAGAATGAGCCAGGGAGAATTTTAGGAGTGACATTGCAGCAGATACAATCCCAGCTACATCTTATCTTGAAAACTAAACATGCAATATGGGATCCATGCTTCCTTTTCTGCAAGGCTTCTATTAAGGTGATCTTAAGAACATAAGCCCTGCTGGATCAGGCCAAAGGCCCACCTAGTCCAACTTCCTGTATCTCACAGCGGCCCACCAGAAGCACACGAGACAACAAGATGCCTGCATCCTGTTGCCACTCCCTTGCACCTGGCATTCTGAAGTAGCCTACTACTAACGTAAAGAGGTTGCACCACCCATCATGGCCTATAGCCCACAATGGACTTTTCCTCCAGAAATCTGCCCAATCCTCTTTTAAAGGCACCTAGGCCAGATGCCATCGCTGCCTCCTGTGGCAAGGAGTTCCACAGATTAATTACCTGCAGGGTAAAAAATATTTCCTTTTATCCGTTCAAACCCTCCCAACACTCTGGGCGCAATCCTAAACTGAGTTAGGCTGGCATAAGCTAAACCAGCAAAGTTTGGCCAGCACAAGGGCCACCGTAAAGTATGTTTGGACCACTCTCGGAGTCAGAGAGGCCAGCACACAGATGTGAGCCATCCTCCCTGACTCCGACAGTAGGCCAAACACACTTTATGGTGGCCCTTGTACCAGCCAAACTTTGCTGGCTTAGTTTATGCCGGCCTAACTCCAGTTTAGGATTACGCTCTCAATTTTAGCAGATGTCCCCTGGTTCTGGTGTTTGTGACCAGACACAAACTATCTGTCCACTCTGTCCTGTCTTGACTGTCATTATCTTAGTTCTAAATATCTTGGTCATAACGTAGGATGTGTTTCCCAGCACCCAGCCACAAAAGAACAGGTCTCTGGTCGCTAAGTGTATTTTAATTACTGTGGGATATTAATTCCTTCAGGGTCAAATAGGTTACATTTTTGGGGCTTTATACAGTAACATTGCCTTGATATCACCGGACCACATGGTAGAAGGACATGCTGGGTGCTATACTATATTATTGCCCTTTAACACAGGGTCCGTACAGTGTCGTACGACGTGTGGCCACTTCACTGAAGAATCGAAACAGGAGGCTCAGCTAAGACACAAGGTGTGCATATTACTCTGTTGTGTCCCACCCCCTTTTCTTCAGTCCCTGCAAGTCTATCTTCTCTACAGTAAAACAGGAAATTCTGAATTCCAAAGCATCATGATTGAATGAGTACTTCTTTTGAGACAAATTACGCCTAATGCATCCCACTTATAACAGGTCCTAAAAACTAAATACCCCAGAAGCACTTCAGATATTGTTAACTTGTGAATTTGAAGAGAGAGAGAGAGAGAGAGAGAGAGAGAGAGAGAGAGACTCTGAGACTCTGAGACTCTCTCCTAGGATTTTACTGTAAAGGAAAATTCACCCATGAGCAAGTTTTATGGTGGCAAAAACAAAGTAACAGGTTTTGAGTTGGGTGCTATCACACTTGCGCCTGCACACACACTCACACAACTCAGAGGAGATCACAATTTATCACGCATGATTCTAGGAACTGGGTTCAAGGGGCAGGCTGCACCGTAGGACAGGAGAACATGCCGTATTTTGTAAGTTATAAAGACTTGTGACAGCCCCTAAAAGTTACTCAAGCAGGCCAAACACAGCAAGGAACAAACATGCAGTCACAGGCATGCAGTCGCAACAAGAAGACACAGGAATGCAGTGTTGGAAGAAGGGTTCTGGCACACCAGCATGCAACCAGCATCTCAGAGGTCTGGGCAAAGCACTAAACACATATTCAAGTATGACAGCATTGCAACACACAACAAGACATTCACTAGTTATGAACAAACAGGTTGTGTTGGAGTCCTCCATGTATGAGCAGCACAATAGGCACCCTGACTGCAATACTTGTGTCATGGTAAAGAGGATTTTATAGGATTCCAATATGCCAGCGGGGTCTCCCAGTGCACAGGCACCATGGCAAACATGCCAAGGAATGGCGTCATTCCTGTGAATCAGACCTGTGAATCAATAAGTTCCACTTTTCCAAGAAAGATAAAAGAGTAAGAAAGGTGAGGTACCAGTATATGCTTGCGTATAAGTTGCGGGCAAGCTTTGAGCCAGAAATCATGAAGTTTGCTACGATCTGTGGATAAGTAGAGTGTAAAACTTAGAGGAAAATCTGATGGTCAATCATGCATCAACTTTCTAAATTTTAGTCTTAAAATATATATATTTAAAAATAAGTAGTATTGGGGAGGAGGGGGCGTGGCAGACAGGAAAATAACGTAAATTTTTAGACTTCAACTTCTAGACCTATGTACGAGTATATATACAACTCATGGAACCTGTGGAAGATCCCCAAAAGGAAAAAAAAACATCATGTTTAGACTAAACTAGGTTGATTAGTTGCTTCAAAGAAAAATGCAAATTAGGATGTCATTAGCACCCCTTTGCCAGATCTGGCAGCTTTGCAGCTACTGTCCAACTGCATGACGTGAAACTCACAATTCCAGGGACGCAGAGATTTATTTAAAGTAACTAAATTTAACCTGGGAGGGGGAAGAAAGCTAACACAAAAAAGCTGGCATTTGTCCTCTCCTGCATTGGTCTTAGGGACGTGGTGGTGCAGCGGGTTAAACCGCTGCTGCTGGGCTTTCCGACTGGAAGGTTGGGAGTTCAAGACTGTGTAACGGAGTGAGCTCCCATTGCTTGTCCCAGCTCCTGCCAACCTAGCAGTTCCAAAGCAACTAAATGCAAGTAGATAAATAGGGACCACTTTGGTGGGAAGGGAACGGCGTTCCGTGCACTATGGCATATAGTCATGCCAGCCACATGACCACGGAAGCTTGTCCTCGGACAAAACGCCGGCTCTACAGGCTTCGAAACGGAGATGAGCACCGCCCCCTACGGTCGGTCACAACTAGACCATTCGGTCGTGGGGAAACCTTTACCTTGGTCTTGGTTGGGCTGGAAGGAAAAAAAGCCACCCAATGAAGACATTAGCCATAACAAGGGTATACAGGATATTCAAACTCCTTCCCCTTACAAGCCCAGTTCTAGGCCTGCACAACTTGTAGCAGACCACAACAAACAGAGAAGACTTGCTATGCATTGTGATCTATCAATCACCCCCCCCCCCACACACACACACCCATTTCTGTAGTTCTTGTCAGGCAGCAAAAGAACCCTGTGGTTTACTGAGCCCCTGGCAACATGCCCTACATTGTTGGTGAGTCCCAGGGCATGGGCGGAGGGCAGATGACACAGTCACATTGGCCAACGCTAAAGTTGGCTAAAGGTTGATCAGTGGCTGGATGGGCGACCACCTGCACACCCCACGCACTAGTTAGAAATAGCAAAGTTCAACTTTGTTGTTCACAAGGTGAGCAGACCTGCCTTAAGGGGAGGGGGGACAGTGCTATTTCTTCTGCTTGAATCCACTTTATTAATTTTAATAATTATTATTACTACTATTTTAATAATATTGTATTAATACTATAATATGCACATCCTTTTAGTTTTGTAATCTGAGGGTGAAAGAGGAAAGTGCCAACATTGGCTTGAAGCTCAACATTAAAAAAACTAAGATCATGGCCACCACTCCCATCACTTCCTGGCAAATAGAAGGGGAAGAAATGGAAGCAGTGACAGACTTTATTTTCCTGGGCTCCAAGATCACCGCAGATGGTGACTGCAGCCATGAAATTAAAAGACGTTTACTTCTTAGGAGGAAAGCTATGGCGAACCTAGACAACGTAATCAAAAGCCGAGACATCACCCTGCCAACAAAGGTTCGCATAGTCAAAGCGATGGTTTTCCCAGTAGCAATGTATGGCTGTGAGAGCTGGACCATAAGAAAGGCAGAGCGCCGAAGAATAGATGCTTTTGAACTATGGTGCTGGAAAAGACTCTTGAGAGTCCCCTTACCTGGACTGCAAGGAGGTCCAATCGGTCCATCCTCCAGGAAGTCAAGCCTGATTGCTCCCTGGAAGGACAAATCCTGAAGCTGAAGCTCCAATACTTTGGCCACCTCATGAGAAGAGAGAACTCTTTAGAAAAGTCCCTCATGCTGGGAAAGATAGAAGGCAAAAGGAGAAGGGGGCGGCAGAGGATGAGATGGTTAGATAGTGTCACTGAAGTGATGAACATGAAATTGGGCGAACTCAGGAAGCTGGTGGAGGACAGGGAGGCCTGGCATGCTGTGGTCCATGGGGTCGCGAAGAGTCGGACACGACTAAGTGACTGAACAACAACAACAACAACATGCACATCCTCCAAGGTCATTAGATAAGGCCCTTCTTAGGGTTCCACCGCCATCTGAAGCCAGGAGGATGGCGGCAAGGAACAGGGCCTTCTCGGTGGCAGCACCACATCTCTGGAATAAGCTCCTAGAAGATCTGATAGCAGCTTCCTTGGTATATGGTTTCCGGTGGGGTTTAAAGACCTATTTGTTCCGTCTGGCTTTTGGGAGAGGGAGATACTAGGGAACCCTTTTAAAAGAACTTTTAAACCTGTTTCCTACCTTTACGCTGTTTTGGGATGTTCTGCTCTTTTTATGGATGTCATCATTTTAATATTTAAAATATTTAAAATTTTAAATACTAAAATTTTAACTGATTTTAATATTTAATATGTTATTTTCCATGGTTTTTAACTTTTGGAAACCGCTTTGGATTTTAGAAAAGCAGTATATAAACCTAATAAACAAACAATTATTAATTACATTTAATCTTATATGTTATATTTATTTGTTCATTGGTTACTCAGAACTATAGAACACCCTTTACTGCCAACATGATCCATTCCATGATATATTATTCCATTAAAAGGACATTCTCAGCAGAGTACGTTGAATCCTGCCTACCCTACTTCTCCTGATGCCCTTCCCAAACCCTACTGAAATTATTGAACACTTCCCAGTGCATAGCCTATGCTTGTCAGTACCAAAAGCAACCTTTATAACACCAAAGCAACCTATATAAAATTACTTATGTATTATTTCTTCCAGGGACAGGAATATTTCATGAGGTCCCCTGTCCCCAATACAGCACTGAGTATTCTTACCGTCACACCATCCAGAATTTAATTCATTTTCAAGTCTAAGTAGAGAGATAGTTCTATCAATCAATCAATCACTAGTATTTATATACCGCTTTTCAACATAAAGTTCACAAAGCGGTTTACAGGCAAATAATAACATTAAAGTTAAATGGCTCCCTGTCCCAAAAGGGCTCACAATCTAAAAGAATGGAGAACACCACCAGCAACAGCCACGAGAAAGACACTGTGCTGGGGTGAAAAGGGACACGTTTCTACCCACGTAGTTCTTGTTCTACCCACGTTTAATTCTACAGGCCACTGTGGCCTGCAAAATTAACAAGATGGAACTTCTACATGGTCTGATCCACAGACAGGCAGCTACTCTGAACACTTCAACCCACACAGGAGGGGTCCCTATCTTGGCGACGCCCCCTAAAAGTGCCATAGGAAAGGCCTGATGCTCAGGGGAATTACGACATCACTCATTGAAATACAGACCAGAGGCAGTTTCAGAGTGATGCTCCCAAGTGACAGAGCTCTCCTTCCTATTTCCAACTCTTCCACAGTACTCCAGGCACACGCACACAGGCCAGTGGGTCCTAGACATTACAGAACACAGAGATAATGTTAATGAGGTCTTGACATGCCCACCCCAAGCAATGGGAAACAGCCTGCCTTTGCTCCCCACCCCTATATTCCCAGGCCCCCAAATCCCTCCAGCCTCCATCCAGGCACAGCCCCCTCCTCCCCGCATCACATCCCTGTTTATCAAGGCACTGGTCTCTCAAGCAGAAGCATTTTAGAGGCTCCGTTTCCATTCGCCTGCCACACACACTATTTATAGATGCTTACCATTCTCCCAGATCTTTCCTCAGGATCTCAGCAGAAATAGACTGCTCCCTGTTCCCTGAAGCCTTCCTGCAAGGCAGCGAGGGCAAGGACTCCAGCCAGCCAGCCAGCCAGCCAGCCAGCCAGCCCCACGAGGTCCCCCGTGACCTTCTGCATGCCTTTACCTCCTTATCTCCACCAGACGCCAGCTCCCAAGTGTTCATCACATCCTTGCCTCTGCCCACTCCCCACACAGCTTCCCCTTCAGTGGGCTTTTCTTCCCCCCCCCCATGCTTTCAGCTGCAATCTGTACCCCGAGGCACAAGCCCCAGGAGGTCCATCGTTCTATTCCCAGGGGCATCACTGTTGAAAGAGAAAGTGCAAGAAGCATCACTAACATAAATGACTCTCAACCGGTGCAAGGAGGAGGAGGAGGAGGATTTGACCCTCTCTCTGGGCAAAACTGGCACAAAGGCAGGCAGACGCATAAGAAGAGCCCTGCTGGATCAGGCCAAACGCCCATCTAGTCCAGCTTTCTGTCTCTCACAGTGGCCCACCAGGTGCCTCAGGGAGCACACGAGACAACAAGACGCTTGCATCCTGTTGTCACTCCCTTGCACCTGGTACTCTGAAGTAGCCTACTACTAACATAAGGTGGTTGCACAACCCATCATGGCCTATAGCCCTCGATGGACTTTTCCTCCAGAAATCTGTCCAATCCCCTTTTAAAGGCACCTAGGCCAGATGCCATCACCACCTCCTGTGGCAAAGAGTTCCACAAATTGCCCACTGAATAAAAAAAAAGTATTTCCTTTTATCTGTTCTAACTCTCCCAATACTCAATTTTAGTGGACATCCCCTGGTTCTGGTGTTGTGAGTCAGGAAAAAGAACATCCCTCTATCCACTCTATGCATCCCATGAATAATTTCGTACGTCCCAATCATGTCTCCCCCCCCCCCCCCCCGGTGTCTTTTTTCTAGACTGAGGAGCCCCAAACGCTGCAGTCTTTCTTAATAAGAAAGGTGCCCCAGCCCTGTAATCATTTTTGTCGTTCTCTTCTGCCCCCCCCCCACGGGAATTTGATGGATGTGTTTTGGCTCACTTCAGGTGCACAGGTGCAGCTGAGCAGAAATCGACACAATGCCCCACCCTCCTTCCCTCCACACGCCCCCAGCAAACCTAGGACACTGCCTTGTACAGAGACACCCGAGTCCAGCCCAGTTAGACAGTACTAGGCATCACCTCTCCACATCATCAGCAAGGGGTCTTCCCCAGCCTTGTTACCTGGGAGGCGCAATGAGATGCACCAGGGATGGAACCTGGGGGTATCTGTGTGCAAAGCACGTGTGACAGCCCCTCTCCCCAGTGGGCTGTTCTTTGGCATGATGCGGAAGGAGACACCTAGGAGCTCATTAAGGCCAACTCCACGCCGACATCAACCCTCAAGCGGAGTTGCTCCGGGTTCATTATACAATCTTGTAAAGATCTTGAGAATCCTGCTTTGGGGCCCTCCCATTTCCAGGAAAGAGATACCCTGTTGCTCTGGTTCAGAAGTCACTGAGTCCAGCCTGGGGACAAGTTAAGAACATAAGAAGAGCCCCACTGGATCAGGCCAAAGGCCCACCAAAGGCTTCCTGCATCTCGCAGCGGCCCACCAAAGGCCTCAGGGAACACACAAGACAACTAGATATGTGCATCTCATTGCCACTCCCCTGCATCTGGCACTCCGAGGCAGCCTACCTCTAAAGTAAGGAGGTTGCACTAACCATCATGGCCTGTAGCCTGCAATGGACTTTTCCTCCAGAAATCTGTCCACTCCCCTTTTAAAGGCACCTAGGCCAGATGCCATCACCACCTCCTGTGGCAAGGAGTTCCACAGATGAATTACCCACTGGGTCAAAAAGTATTTCCTTTTATCTGTTCTCACTCTCCCAACACTCAATTTTAGTGGATGTCCCCATCCCATGCATAATTTTATACGTCTCAATCATGCCCCCCCTCAGGTGCCTTTTTTCTAGGCTGAAGAGCCCCAAATAAAACACTGTAGCCTTTCCTCATATGGGAGGTGTAATCCTTTACTTTTGGTTGCACCCTTCTGCACCTTCTGTAGCTCCCCTATAGCTTTTTTAAGGTGTGGCGAGCAGAACTGTACACAGTACTCCAGATGTGGCCTTGCCTTAGTTAGGCAAGCTTGCAGCTTCCACACAGCGCTTGGAGTTGCTAGTGAAACTTTCTCCATGCAAAACTATGTCAACAGACCTTGACAACTAAAACCTTGCAGGCTTTCATCCAAGCTTCGCCCAGAGCACCTCCTCAACCCAACTGAGACTCCCAGTTTATTCCCGGAGGAGCCCCGTATTATTATTATTATTTTGTATTTCTTCTCCAAGATATTAAATCTGAGGGTGGGAGAACATGTCCCCAGAATGAAACCAAACATCGTCATCTTCCAGGGGTCTTGGCACCCACACCACTTGGGACAAGGCCCGTCCTTAGGAGAACACAGGGAAACATTAAAAGGCGCACAGGCAATTAAAAATGTCATTTCTGCAGGAGAGCAGCTAAGAAGCCTCAGAGTTTCTGCTCTGCAAGAAGAAGTCAGTCTTGGCCACAGGTCTTATGCCAGCTTCAACTGCTTAGAGGAAAGGTGAGAGAGACCCAGTTTGGAAGCTGGCTCTCTTTAGGGAAGAAGACCCCCGCCCCCCTAAGTTCAGCACATCAAATTCGATTCTGACTCGCTCACTCCAGCACACAGAAAAAGACTTAAAGGGAGGAACTCCGGATCAGGAGGAACTCCGGGACCAGCCATAATCGATTTAAGCAAAAAGCCACCTGCGGACAGATCTCTGCCCTGCCTGGTAGCTGTCACTCAACACTCCTCCTCCCCCTCATCTATTTGGAGGGGGGAAAGCGAGAGGGAACACCAGATCCCTCTGGGGCTGCCTTCTGCCTTCCGATGGAACTGCATGTCTTCATGCAGCGCGGTGCCACAGGTCGGTCGGTCGGTTCGTCCCCCGGCACCCCAACGATCCCACATCCCCCCCCCGGACCTGCTTGGCAGGATCCGTCGCGCCGCCGCCGCCTCCTCCTCCTTCACCTTTGCGTGAGATCCCCTCCGCCACCTTTCACCTCCTCGCCCCCCCGCCCCCCGCCCCCCGCGATCGATCGCGCGCTCCTTTGCAAACCACGGTCGGGGGGGGGGGGTTAGGAAGAGGGAAAGCGAGACCGACACTCGAGGAGAGGACGCCACAACTTCGCCCCCTTCCCCGCGAGGTTCCGCAGGGCGCTTCCGTCCCCAATCGCGCCTCCCTGCCAGCCCCACATGCTGAAATAATAAAGGATTGTTTGCCTGAGAAAGCTCCCACTCCCCCGCCCCCAACTCACTCCTTCCCTTTTCAAAGCATCTCCTCTTTCTCCCCCCCACCTCCTCCTCCTCCTCTCCCGCCGCCTCTCTTCTCGCTCTCCCCCCCCCCCCCGCGTAAACAGATCCGCTTACTCCGAGGCTTCTCCAACGCATACCCAGAGCCCTCCTGCCTGCGTCGCGCCCCATCTGCATGTGCGAAGCCAGATTAATGTTTACACCTAAAGCGATTTCGGGAGCAATTTAAAGAGGGATCGGGGGGGGGGGGGAGAGAAGAGGCGGTGGAGAGAAGGGAAAAAAGAAAGTGGCGGCTGATGAGCAGGCACATTGCAAGGGGGGGGGGAAGAAGAGCCACCGAAGAGGTGCCGCTGGGAAAGCAGAGAGGGAGGGGAGCCGGGAAATAAACCACACAAGACCCCCCCCCTTTTATTTGCGTGGCCGCGCTTCAAGTGTCTTGCTCCAACTGCCAAGCTTGTCCTTACCCCGGCGGAGACAAAAGGCAGCTTCAGCCGGAGTACACGCCAGGCTGATTTTTTTTTTTTTGATCATTCATCTCTTTCGCCCCCCTCCACCCACCCCGCACCTTGCCTTCCCACCCCACTGACACTTCGCAGCCCACATGCACTCCTCGGAGCGGCGGAGGCGGATGGGGAAAAGGAGGGGGGTGGAAAGCCCTCCTCTCCCTCTCTCCCCCCACCCAACCCAACCCCACCCCCCAAGAGGGCTGGAAAAGTCAGCGCCGGGGTGGAAAATTCTGTCGCCACCGAGCAACCTGCGGGCGGAAGCTTGTGGCAGCGGTTTTCTTCCCGGGGGGGGGGAGGGAGCAAGGGGAAGAGGAGGAAGGCTCGCTGGGCACGAAGAGGGCGCATCGGCGAGTTACTCACCAGCCTCCGGCGGCTGCTGGGCTCCGATCCCCTCGGCGGCGGCCGAGGCTGCCTTGCGGGAGAGACTTTTTTCTTCCAGCGAAGAGGACGACTCCTGGCTGCCGGGGAGCGCGCCCGACCCTTCGGCGCCACTGCCAACCTTCAGCGACAGCATATTCATCGCCTCTCGGCCGATCACATTATCCTCGCGCAACTCGGCTGGACATGACTGCTCCGCTCCGCTCCGCTCGCTCGCGCGCCCGCTCGCCGCCGCCGCCGCCTCCTCCCTGGCAGGCTGGCTGGCTTCCTTCCTCGCTCGCTCGCTGGCTTCTTTTTGCCTCCTTCCCTCCCTTTCAAACGCACCACACAAAAGAAGAGCCAGGAGGAGGGGTGGGAGGCGAAGCTGCGAGGCGGCGAGAATTCGCTCTCCAGCTCCGGCGCTCTCCTCCACCCCCTCCGTGCGTCTCTCTTCGCGGCGGGGTGGGAAAAAGGAAATGAAGACACAGACCGGAGCCCTGCCCGGGCTTGGCCAGCTCAGCCGGAGGTGCTGCTGGCGCGGGGGCTGGCATGCAGTCTGCCCGCTGGCTGGCTCGCTCGCCGCCGCGTCTCCTGCTCGCTCGGCGTTCCTTGGAGAAGAGCGCAACCGGGCTGGAGCTCCGCCGCCGCTGCTGCTGCCACCGCCTCCGAAGCTCTCTGCTTACCTTCCCTTGTCAGCAGCAGGAGCAGCATCCGGAACCCCAGGGAGAGACCCGCAAAGCATCTTGGGGGATGTAGTCCTGCTGCGGGAGAAGACTGCAAAGGGAGGGGGGAGGCCGAAGGGAGCTTTAAAGACTTTAAAGGGAAGGTGCGAAGTGGCGTTCCCAGAGAGGGTGGGAGGCACCGTGCTGCGTTTTTGCAGGCGCCTGAGCTGCTGGGGAAGGCGGCCTCGCCTTCGCGGCCATTCGCGGCACGCCTCCCAGCCTCAAATGGCTCTGAAAGCGAGGGGGAGGATCCGCGTGACCCAGCAGCTCAGGCGCCTGCCAAACTTAGCATTTCGCCCCCCCCTTTCTAGGAACGCCACTGGTTAGATAGTGGGGTTTGTAGAAGTATGTGTTTCCTCTCCCCCTTTTTCCCCTTTCGTTTTGTGCGAATGGAATGCCCCCAAGAGTGGGTTTTTTTTTTCGTTTTTTTTCTGTTCCCCTCCAACGTAGTTTTGCCTTTTGGGGACGGCGGGGGCGTGGGTGGGATTTACTGGGCTCTCAGCCCTGCGTCGTGGTCTTCACGCCGCGAATTGCAAAGCGGCTGGAGCGGCGTGACATAGAGCCCTTAATAGCTGCGCAAGGGAAAGTGCAACTCTCCGCGAGGCGCGTAGCACAAACGCATTCCGCGGCTGGACGCATCCAACAGGCTCCCGGCAGTCCTGCGTTAAGAATGGTTTCCACCTGGCGCGGCTCAAAAAATAAAATAATAATAATAATAATGCTGCAACCTTTTCTTTTTTCCCCGCGCTCGATTTAAGTAAAGTTTGGCCGATCTGAATTCAGTCTTATTTTTTCCCCACGTCCAACAACCCCGTGTCTTACAGGTATGCAAAACCACACTTTAGTTTCCTGGGAATCTTCGATGGGTTCAGACAGAAATTAAAATACAAACTATGAT
This sequence comes from Lerista edwardsae, assembly GCA_029204185.1. Classification (NCBI taxonomy): domain Eukaryota; kingdom Metazoa; phylum Chordata; class Lepidosauria; order Squamata; family Scincidae; genus Lerista; species Lerista edwardsae. The sequence goes on along the minus strand of JAJKFI010000022.1, from coordinate 2,205,916 downwards.
GATTAGCAAACCAGTGACGGCTGATGTGTCACCAGTGCCCTCTAATGGTGGGAATCGGAGCTGCTCCGCTCTGGGTGTCTAAACCCCAATAGAGCTTTTCTTTTACCTTTTTCTTTCTTTCTTTCTTTCTTTCTTTCTTTCTTTCTTTCTTTCTTTCTTTCTTTCTTTCTTTTTTTTTTTTTTTTTTTTTTGCTTCTCTTTTTTCCCCATTGACAATTTCTTGGTTTTTAAAAAAAGGCAGCAAATATATTAAACAAACATAAAAAACTACATGTCTTACTCCTTCCCCACCCCACATACAGCTTTTCTCTTATCCAGGGTCGGGCATCCACACAAACCTTGTAATGGGACCAGTGGCATCATTCACCCGGTACGCTGGGCGGGACTTACCTTTGAGCGGCAGTCCGCCCGTTGCATCACGCCGCGTTCCCGCCCGCCCCGGTGGGCGGGAAAGCGGAGGAACGCAGCGTGACGCAATGGGCGGACTGCCACTCTAAGGTAAGTCCCGCCCAGCGTACCGGGTGAATGACGCCGCTGAATGGGACTATAAGAACATAAGGAGAGCCCGATAAGAACATAAGAAGAGCCCTGCTGGATCAGGCCAAAGGCCCATCTAGTCCAGCTTTCTGTATCTCACAGCAGTCCACCAGGTGCCCCAGGGAGGCATGAGACAACAGGATGCTTGCATCCTGTTGCCACTCCCTTGCACCTGGTACTCTGAAATAGCCTACTACTAATGTAATAGTACATTACTAATTACTAATGTAATAGTACCACAATGGGCTTTTTTTCCAGAAATCTGTCCAATCCCCTCTTAAAGGAATCTAGGCCAGATGCCATCACCACCTCCTGTGGCAAAGAGTTCCACAGATTAACTACCCACTGGGTAACAAAGTATTTCCTTTTATCTGTTTTAACTCTCCCAATGTTCAGTTTTAGTGGATACCCCCTGGGTCTGGTGTTTTGAGAGAGGGAAAAGAACATCCCTTTATCGACTCTATCCCTTCCGTGCATTATTTTGTATGTCTCAATCATGTCCCCCCTCAGGCGCCTTTTTTCTAGACTGAAGAGCCCCAAATGCTGCAGTCTTTCTTCATAAGGGAGGTGCCCCAGCCCCGTAGTCATTATTGTCGCACTCTTCTGCCCTTTTTCCAGCTCCACTGTGTCCTTTTTGAGGTGCGGCGACCAGAACTGTACACAATATTCTAGATGTGGCCTTACCATTGATTTGTACAATGGCATGATAATATTGGCTGTTTTATTCTCAATATAAGAAGAGTCCCACTGGATCAGGCCCATCTAGTCCAGTTTGCATTTGCAGCGGCCCACCAGATGCCTCAGGGAATACACAAGACACGTGCATCCCGTTACCGCTCCCCTGCATCCGGTACTCCAAGGTAGCCTACCCAGTGATGTCATGCAGGGGGTACACGGGGGTATGCCAGTACCGGTTTCTAGGATTATGGCTGGCCCCACCCATTCGCCCGCCCACTCATCGACTCCGCCCCCTGCAACGTTTGAATTTCCTGCACGTTTGAGTTGCCTGCACGTTCTCAGAGCCAGGCAGGCAAGCAGGCAGCGAGCGGAGCCTTGCCTTGCCTTGCCACTGAAAAATGAGCTGCTCTGGGGTTTTGGAACTGTTGGGTCACTTTAACATGATGCCAGGCCTCCTTCACATGTTCTGGGGGTGATGTGGAATACTGTTGCAACTGTTGGGTCAGTTTAAAATTGTCTGAGGCCTCAAAAAGGGCTTTTTTATGTCACTTCCTTCCACAACCTCACTTCCGGCTTATGACATCACTTCTGGTGGGCAGGTCCCGACACGTGCCAATCAAAAGTGAGTACCTGTTCTTAAATCATTTAGATGACACCACTGAGCCTACCTCTAAAGTAAGTAGGTTGCACTACCCATGATGAACAGCCTGTGATGGACTTTTCCACCAGAAATCTGTCCAGTCCCCCTTTAAAGGCAGCTAGGCCAGATGCCATCACCACCTCCTGTGGCAAGGAGTTCCACAGATGAATTACCCACTGGGTTAAAAAAGTATTTCCTTTTATCTGTTCTCACTCTCCCAACACTCAATTTTAGTGGCTGTCCCCTGGTTCTGGTGCTGTGAGAGAGGGAAAAGAACCTCTCTCTATCCACTTTGTCCATCCCATGCATAATTTTGTATGCTTCAAAGATTTGTGTTGGGTGCAGTAGTTGGTGCTATTTTTTTCTCCGGTGTCAGAGCTGGTCTGAGAGATGCAAGAATGGTGTGCATGCTTATCCTGCAACCACCTCCGGCAAAACAGGCGCTGTTTTCAAAACCCATTTGATTACTAGGTACTAAAGGAAGACAAAAGAAATGTGTGCATTTATGATATGCAACAATGATTCTATCATACCTCTTTTCTGCCGTCTGACAAGCTTACCATTCTCCTCCAGCCCAAGGCAGAATTCACACAACAAGACTTTTGGGCTTACTTATTTATTTTTGTATTTCTACAGTGTGCTGCTTTTTTTCTGCAATAAGTTCCAGATAAGTTTGGCCAAGTTACTCGGTTGAAGCAAGAAGTGACAATAAGGCTGCAATCCTATGTATATACAGTGACCTGGGACAATAAATGTCAAAGGTATGATGGGGTCTGGCATATGCCTTTTTACTCAGAAGTAAGCCCCAATGTGGTCAAGAAGACTTACAGTGCTATCCTATCTACCTCTATTCAAAAATAAATCCCTGCTGGCCTTGCTATTCCAGCACAATTTAGGATTCCACTCTGGAAGTATAAGAATCAGAACTTTGTGTCTCCCTTGACCCCCAAAGTGGAAGAAGAAGAAGAAGAAGAAGAAGAAGAAGAAGAAGAAGAAGAAGAAGAAGAAGAAGAAGTAGTAGTAGTAGTAGTAGTAGTAGTAGTAGTAGTTCTCAAACACGTTAGAGCAGGATCCACTTTTTAGAACGGTACTCATGCTGGGACCCACCAGAACTGATGTCATTAATCTGGAAGTGATGTCATAACCGGAAGCGCCATCATCAAGCAGGAAGTGCTGTCATTGTGACAAAATACAATGATGCTCCTGCAAGGCAAACTGGGCAGCCTTATCCCCTCCTAACTGGGCAAGAAGCACTTTTTCAAGTGGTGTTCCTCTTATATTTAGCAGGGGGAGCATAATTGTTCCTATTCACCCCTGCACAGTGTCTTTTCTAGTGGCTGTTGCTGGTGGTGTTGTGCATTTTTAGATTGTGAGCCCTTTGGGGACAGGGAACCATGTAACTTTATTATTACTATTTGCCTGTAAACCGCTTTGTGAACTTTGTGTTGACAAGCAGTGTATAAATACTATTTGATTGATTGATTGATTGATTGATTGATTGATTGATTGATTGATTGCACAACCATGAAACATCCTTGACAGAAAGCAAGATGAGGACAAAATATTATGGAAAAGCACTGAACTAAAAACAAAATAAAATAAAAAAACCTCCCTTGAAAATTGAACCTGTTAACACTCACAAAAGGAATATAGCAAGACTCAGGTCTACAGCTTCCAAGATGGCTGCTTCCAGCTTTCCGCAACCAACATGACATCAGGCCCCGACCTACCAAGGGGGTACCGACCCATAGTTTAAGAAACACTGTTGTCGACTATACAGGGATGCTGCATGGCACGAATTCACCTGAGATGCAAGACAGTCTCCATGGAGAAGTGCTCTAGATTCCTGCCCTGGCTCATTGAACTTTCCATGCTGCAGGGGTTGAGGAAGTTATTTGGGGAACACAAGACCAAAATCTCCTTGAGATGGAGAATCAGCAGCAATACCACTAAGGAATGGTGCCAAAGCACACACACTCTGGACCAACTCACTTGCTCAGCACATGGACAGCCTATTGTCACAAACAGAGAGGACGAGAAATTGCAGGAACTGGGATGGCCGCTTTAGCCCTGTTGCAGCAAAGCACCCACAGAAATGCTGCACCTTGCTTCTGAGAAAATGTGCAACAACTGGGCTGTGAACTGATGCAACTACTTTATTTCTTTTTCTTTATTGTCCTTATTGTTTTAGGCCTGTGTTGATAAAACTGCCATAGCTACCATAGGGCTAAAAAAGGGGCGGGGGCAAACACAGCTGATGCTATCATTACCCCTGCTAACTGGGCAGGAGGCACTCTTTCAAGTGGTGTTCCTCTTTATTTAGCGGGGGAGAGCAATTGTCCCTCTTCACCCCTTTTCTAGTGGCTATTGCTGGGGGCGTTCTGCCTTTTTTTTAGATGGTGAGCCCTTTTGGGACAGAGAACCATTTAACTTTATTATTACTATTTGCCTGTAAACTGCTTTGTGAACTTTGTGTTGAGAAGCGGTATATAAGTACCTGTTGATTGTTGATTGATTGATAATACAATGCTTTTTTTCAAACAAATCTAAAATATTTGTGCAAGCCAAACTTTATACCTGCTTCAGACTCTCTCTTTTGCCCCCGAGATCTTTATCAGCTTCCTCTCTAACTGAAATGGCATTCCTGGGAACTAGGTTTGAGGTTTTTAGGGTTGTTTGGGTGCCGAACACAGTGCAGTGCTCAAATTTCAGAGGGTAAAACTACTAACTTTAGAACACAAGATTTGGACAAATTTGGGGAGGGGGGTGGCTGAGGAAAGAGGTTGTAGATTTTTCATGAAGGGTCTCCAACCTTCTCTCCCTGAGAGACACCACCCTGCCAACAAAGGTTCGCATAGTCAAAGCTATAGTTTTCCCAGTAGCAATGAGAGCTGGACCATAAGAGCTGGACCATAAGGAAGGCAGAGTGCCGAAGAATAGATGCTTTCAAATGATGGTGTTGGAGAAGACTCTTTGAGAGTCCCCTGGACTGCAAGGAGACCCAATCGGGCAATCCTCCAGGAAGTCAAGCCTGATTGCTCCCTGGAAGGACAAATCCTGAAGCTGAAGCTCAAATACTTTGGCCACCTCATGAGAAGAGAGGGCTCTTTAGAAAAGACCCTCATGCTGGGAAAGATGGAAGGCAAAAGGAGAAGGGGGCAGCAGAGGATGAGATGGTTAGATAGTGTCACCGAAGCAACGAACATGAATTTGGACGAACCCTGGAAGCTAGTGGAGGACAGGGAGGCCTGGCGTGCTGTGGTCCGTGGGGTCGCAAAGAGTCGGACACGACTTAGCGACTGAACAACAACAACAACCTTCTCACCATAATTTGAGTGATGATACATTCAGTCCAATCCTATCCTCTGGCAGTTCATAGCATGTAGCACCACCAACTGTGCATGATGCATGCTATTTTGGGGCTGCCAGTAAAAAATTTATTTGTACTTTTGTAAGGCATAAGGCATTAACGACACAACTTCCAGTTTTTCCCACCAAGGCAGTGAATGAATGTGTGTGGCCTCGGTGGGCCTCAAAAGAGCCTCCAGAGGCAACTGGAATAGAGGCGAATCTAAAGAAGTGCAGGGGGGTGCAATTGCACCGGGCAACAAGCTTTAAGGGGGCAACAAGCTGAGCTTGACGCTAGTAGCCAAAATTGTGAAAACCTTGGTATGTATGAATAACGCCATGTTCTGCCAAATTCCCTGCTGGGCCTCCCCGAGGGCCCTGATGCCCACACTAGGCTAACTAGTTTCCCCTCCAGAGCAGCCTCAGAGATGGCAAGAGGGAGGGGGTTCATTCACCCATTGGGCCTCCTCTCTTCCAGCAGCCTTGCTTGGAATCACCGGCTGGCCAGCCTCCTCCAGACTGCCCTCATCACCGGCTTGCCTCTTCCATTTGGTGGCTCCAGGGGCATGGCCATACAACAGTTCCCCACAATAACCTTACCTTATCCAAGTCCTTCAGTCAGTCCATCCAACAGTCTTTCGGTCAGGCAGTCCAGCCAGCACCTACCTGGTGCTCCCGTCCAGCAAAGTTTGGCTGGCAGAAGGGCCACCATAAAGAGTGTTTGGACCACTCTCGGACTCAGGGAGGATGGCGCTCGTCTGTGTGCTGGCCTTTCTGACTCCGAGAGGGGTCCAAACATACTTTACAGTGACCCTTGTGTTGGGTCTTGGCTGGCCAAACTTGGCTGGCCTAACTGTGCTGGCCTAACTCCAGGTTAGGATTGCACCCTTAGCTGCTCCTAGGCCAGTAGTTATTTTATGGTAGATTGTGTTCTCAGCATTGATGGCATTACAGAACTTGGTGTGTGCACACATGTGTTTTACTGCAACGGGTCAGGTCTAAAGCTGCGATCCTCTGCACACTGACCTGTGTGCCAGCCCCACTGAGCACAGTGGCTCTTACTTTTGAATCAACATGCAGTGGATCAGGCCCGAAAGCAGCCACTCTTCTAGAATTCGCAATTACAATGTATTCGTCTTTCATTAGTGGACTGTTAGGAGAAGCAGAAGCTTTTGGCCTCCCTGGCCAAATGATGTCAGCTTCGAGTTCCCAGGCTAATTTTAGCTGCTGATAAAAATCAATACCGATCTATGAAGTCTTTGCTCTCACAGGATGTCTGCACAGTGCACAGCATGACCACACAAGAGCTTTCCTGGCTTGTGCCTGAAGTTACCCTCGCAGAGTCAGGTGAGACGTGTATTGGGAAAACTCCACTCAAGAAGGAGAAGCTTCCTTATGGAAAAATGGCACCAGAAGTGGACGCCACAAGAACCAGACATTCCTCTTCAGACATGTATTCATAGGACGATAGGAACAGCCCCACTGAATCAGGCCAAGGCCCATCTAGTCCAACTTCCCACATCTCACAGTGGCCCACCAGGTGCCTCAAGACACACACGAGGCAATAGTCTGCTTGCATCCTGTTGCCCCTCCCTTGCACCTGGCATTCTGAGGCAAATTCCGAGGTCAACGCACTGGTGGCTACTCAAGATTCTCCAGAGCATTTCTTTTTGACAGCCACCAGAACCTGATGCTCCTATTCAAACATGTACACATAGGAACATAGGAACAGCCTCACTGGATCAGGCCAAGGCCCGACTAGTCCGGCTTCCCACATCTCACAGTGGCCCACCAGGTGCCTCAGGGAGCACACGAGACCACAAGATGCTTGCATCCCGTTTCCACTCCCTTACATCTGGCATTCTGAGGTAGCCTATTTCTAACGGAAGGAGGTGGTACCACCCATCATGGCCTAAAGCCTGTGGCTGGAGGATTTCCTCACAAGTGAGCAGACTCTATAGAAGGAGCCAGGCCACGTGAAAGGGCTTTGCTGGGTAATATAATGTTACAAGAAGCGCAGTGTAGGAGCGCTAACGTAATTCCACTTCCAGGTCAGCGCTGAGAAGCAGAGTTCTGTGCTTGTATAGTGCAGAAGCAACTCAAGACTTTACCAAACATTGCCCTTGCCTTTTTGAAGCTAAACAAGCCAGAGGAAAGAAAAAGAAACAAATTGAGACTCTTGGATGCTGAGCTTGGCTCTCTCAGTACAAATCCCGCATTTTCTCTGTGCTTCCTCACAGGGCCCGCCCAGTGGTGGGATTCAAATAAATTAACAACCGGTTCTATGTCCTTCAGGGCGGCCTTCAGGGCGGCCGCTGCCTTTCTTCCCATTCCCAACCTAAAATTAACAACCAGTTCTGTAGAATAGGTGAGAACTGGCTGAATTTCACCACTGGGCCCGTCCCCTGCAAACATGCTGGGCCCGTCCCCTGCAAACATGTTTAAAGTCTAGCTTTTTGCACTTATCTCAGTGGTTGCCCTGCTTTTAACAATATTTGAAAACTGCCAACATGTCTTCCTGAGACTGCCCCCTTTCCCTCACTTGCAAACACCTTTTACATTGTTAATGGCTCTCCTCTGAACTCTCTTTCCAATTTGTCACAGTAGCAGGCTGGGACTCATCAATCGCCACCCAGTCAACATTTATTTGAATTTTCTAATCTGCTGTGAAGTCTGTGTTATAAACAAATAGGGGAAGAGTCAGCTTTATGGTGCCCCTACCTCAGGGGCATAGCTAAAGAAGTGCAGGGGGATGCAATTGCCCCGGGCAACAAGCTTGAGGGGGGCAACAAGCTGAGCTTGACACTAGTGGCTAAAATGGTGAAACCCTTGATATGTACAGTATGAGTAACACCATCATGTTATATATCATTGGAAAGGTAATTTATTGAAGAATGCAATGAAACAAACCAGAATGTAATATATTTACTCTATCAAACGTTATGAACAAAAAAACCCCGGAAAACAGAAATACAACTGTCATGTGAAGATTTGTAGGAATAATACTGTCATGTTATATATCATTTGATTTGGAATTTCATGCAGAATTCAATGAAACCAGGTGGAGTGCACTATCTTCATTCTATCAAAAGGTATGGCCAAAACCCCCAAGAAAATGAAAATACAATGGTGACATCACTTCCTGTTGTGATGTCACTTCCTGGCAATATTTTGCCCTTTGCACCATGATACACTTTCGTTCACTACACCCCTGACCTACATAGAAGCGAGGTTGGGGAATAGTAGCATGACTAGGTGGAAAACCAGATACAGTGGAGGACAGAGTGCCTATTATCAGCCATTTTCCACCAATGCGCCACAGCGCATTGGTGTGCTGTGGATGGTACACAGGGACACCATAAAGTATGTTTGGATCACTCTCAGAGTCAGAGAGGCCATCACACAGACATGTGCCATCCTGACTCCGAGAGTGGTCCAAACATACTTTACGGTGAACCTTGTGCCGGCCAAACTTTGCTGGCTTAACTATGCCGGCCTAACTCAAGGTTAGGATTGCATCCTGAATTGTACAAAATTATGCATGGGAGGGAAAGAACGGATAGAGGGATGTTCTTTTCCCTCTCTCAAAACCCCTGAACCAGGGGGTAGCCACTAAAATTGTGTGTTAGGAGAATGTGAACAGATAAAAGGACATAGTTTTTGGCCCAGTGGGTAGTTAATCTGTGGAACTCCTTGCTACAGGAGGTGGCAATGGTATCTGGCCAAGGTGCCTTTAAAAGGGGATTGCACAGATTTCTGGAGGAAAAGTCCACCATAGGATACATGCTATAATGCGTGGTGCAAATTTTAGGTTACATAGGAATGCCAGATGCAGGGGAATGGCAACAGGATGCAGACATCTTGTGGCCTCGTGTGCTTCCTGAGGCATCTGGTGGGTCACTGAGATACAGGAAGCTGGACTAAATGGCCTTTGGCCTGACCCAGCAGAGCTCTTCTTACGTTCTTAAGGCCCGGATTGGGTTGCAAATTATTATAGCTGCAGATAGGATAGCAAATTCTGTTTTATTTCCCTCATATTTACCTCAGAAATTTACCTCAGAAATTCACCTCACAATGCCAGATACAAAGGAGTGGCCACAGAATGCAGGCAGCCTGTTGTCTTGTGTGCTCCCTGAGGCATCTGGTGGGCCGCTGTGAGATACAGGAAGCTGGACTAGATGGGCCCTTGGCCTGATCCAGCGGGGCTCTTCTTATGTTCTTATTAGCAGTACTTCTTGCGCTAGATCGAGCCACGGCTGGATACAGGCTCAATCTGCTTGAATTCAGCCGTTCCCGCATCAGCTGCCAGCTTGCTTGGGCAGGCAGAAATATCACCAGACCTGCCAGGCAAGAGTGACCTCCTCGGAGGCTTAATAAACAAGTCACGCCAAAGGACTGCATCAAGTTCAGGCCCCCTGTTCCAGAGCGTCCACCTGCTCTTCGGGAGTCCAGGTCAGGCACGCAGGCTGCATGAGCAATGCAGGCAATTTGCTAACACCCAGCTGCGCGTCATTCCCTCTGGCTCAGCCCTGCTCCAGGCTACAAATCCCAAGAAGCAAAGAGGCGGCCAGAAATAGCTGCTTCCCTCTTCCCCCACTCCCCGGCTCCTCAGACAACGCTGCCATTCTCCTGAAGCAGACTTGCCCCCTTGCAGGAGGAGCGACAAGGTGCTCAGGGAAGCTCCCCCACCCTCCTCATTCCCCACTCTGCTGCCACTTGACAACCTGCAGCCACCTTTGCCAAACCCCTTTCCCCCTAGCCTGGAAGCCTCCTCCTTTCTCCTCTCCTGCTCTCCTGCGTGCAACTCCTCCTTTCTTGCTACTGTGTGTAGCTCATGGCACGTTGCTTGAGTCTCCTCCTGCTCTTCTCACAACAGGTCGACTCTTTAGCAGTAGCATAGCGAGAGGGGGGTTGCCAGTGATGTCATGCAGGGGGTACACGGGGGTACGTGAGTACCGGTTTCTAGGATTACAGCTGGCCCCGCCCATTTGCCCGCCCACTCGTCGACTCCACCCTCTGCAACGTTTGAATTTCCTGCATGTTTGAGTTGCCTGCATGTTCTCAGAGCCAGGCAGGCAGGCAGGCAGGCAGGCAGGCAGGCAGGCAGCGAGCGGAGCCTTGCCTTGCCTTGCCACTGAAAAATGAGTTGCTCTGGGGTTTTAACATGATGCCAGGCCTCCTTAACATGTTCTGGGGGTGCTGTGGAATACTGTTGCAACTGTTGGGTCAGTTTAAAATCATCTGAGGCCTCAAAAAGGGCTTTTTTCATGTCACTTCCTGCCACGACATCACTTCTGCCTTATGACGTCACTTCCGGTGGGCGGGTCCCAACACGTGCCAATCAAAAGTGAGTACCTGTTCTTAAATCATTTAGATGACACCACTGTCATTGTCACTGTTGCTGTGGTAAGTATCGCAGGAGCCACAACACGCTGTGCGTGAACCCCTCCCGTTTGCCTTCAGAGCCATTCCAGGCAGCGAAGGGAACACCAGAATGGCTCTGATAGCAAATCTGAGGGGCCGTGTTGCGGTGCCAGCAGTACTTACCACCATTGGTGTTCCTATGGGGGGG
>JAJKFI010000022.1:2149346-2187888 GCA_029204185.1 Lerista edwardsae | reverse complement strand
CACACACACACACACACACACACACACACACACACACACACACACACGGAATCAGTTTCAGCACTGACCCTGGTTGGAGATATGAAGCTAAGAGAGAGAATCAGAGGAGGAGGACGGCATGATTCAAAATTGTCCCCCCCCCCAAAAAATCGGTCATATCAGCCAGTATTTGAACAGGAAAAAGAGGAGAGATTTACAGTCCAGTCCCAGGCATGTCTATTCAGAAGTACATCCCAGTTAGCCTGGGAAAGTTTGGCCGGCACAAGGGCCACCATCAAGTATGGTATGACTCTCGGAGTCAGAGAGGCCAGCACACAGATGTGCGTCATTCTCCCTGACTCCGAGAGTGGTCCAAATTCGCTTTGCGGTGGCCCTTGTGCTGGCCAACTTTGCTGGCCTAACTGTGCCGGCCTAACTCCAGGTTGGGACTGCGCTTTTAAGCTTCTCTCCTGCACTCAGAACAGCTGTGAGTCCAGCCACCAAAAATCTAGCTGAAGGCCCCCCTAGATGTATCTCATCCTATCCACCCTCTAAGGCTGCGATTTTTCAACCTTTTTCATCTCACAGCACACTGCCAAGACACTAAAATGGCCAAGGAACACCCATCAGTCTTTTGATAATTGACAAAGTGCACCATGCTCACATTCCCTCAATGGCCCTATTAATAAACGATGCGTTTCTAATAAATCAATCAATAAATCTGCCAAAGTCCCGCAGCACACCAGCAGACCATTGGCGGCACACCAATGTGCCATGGCACACTGATTGAAAATACATGTTCTAAGGAGCTCCAGGCAGCTTGCCTCATTCATCCTCATCTATCCAAGGCTGAAAATGCACACTTTGTTATCGTCTCCTTTAGCATCACACATGAGAAAACAGGTTTGCACCAACAAAGCTGTATACGAGTGGTTTGGGGAGGAAGCTGCTTTCATGAGATCGGATGACTAGAGCCCACCACATCTGTTACTTTTGAAAACCATATCTTCTGAAATGTGCCTTCCCCTTATACCTAGAGAAAATACACACACGCACACACACACACACCGACAAATGCATTCTCTGTAGATTTCAAGATGCAACCTCTGCAACCACACATCAGATGTCCTTTGATGCCACTAAGACTTGGTACGTGTCACCAAAGTTGTTCAATCTGCAGCTCAAGCAATGGGGCAAGGGCCTGATTTCTCAGGATACTTGGTACTCTAGTTTGGACACTCAAATGCAAAATGCAGGTGTCCGTTCATAGGCAAGACAGTGGGGGCCACAATCCTTTCTGGTGCTCTGGTGCTGTGTATTCAAACAGAGGAAATCCAGATTCCCATTTCACAGCAGCCGGCAGAAACACTTTTGTTTATCCACTTCCAGAGAGCCATGTTGGTTCATTAGGCAACAACAACAACAACAACAACAACAACAACCCCAAATAATGTAAAACATTTGATCACAACCAATTCAATATTTTCAAAATATGGGGGTATAACCCAGTTTCTTGTCCCGTGTGCAATGAAACAGAACATAAGATCAGTTTGGCTGGATCAGGCCAAAGGCCCACCTCGTCCAGCTTCCCGTATCTCACAGTGGCCCACCAGATGCCTCAGGGAGCACAAGAGACAACAGGCTGCCTGCATCCTATTGCCATTCCCTTGCACTGGGTATTCTGAAGTAGCCTACTATTAAGGTAAGGAGTTGGCACCACCCATCATGGCCTATAGCCCATGATGGACTTTTCCTCCAGAAATTACTCCAAATCTCCTTTTAAAGGCACCTAGGCCAGACACCATCACCACTTCCTGTGGCAAGGAGTTCCACAGTTTAATAACCCGCTGGGTAAAAGAGTATTTCCTTTTATCTGTTCTGACTCTCCCCAATGTTAGTCAATGTCCCCGGTTCTGGTGTTGTGAGAGAGGGAAAAGAACATCCCTCTATTGACTCTATCCATCACATCCCATCCAACCCAAAACAAACAAGGTATCAGGCTATGTAGGCAAGGCCAAGTATCAAATTCGGCAGATGATGGAAGATATGGAACATTTTGTAAGCAAGATAAATCTGGGTCAATTGTTTTTAGCATCTGAAGGTGCATTAGTGGCAGGAGGTACATTTATTCAAATTAAATGCATCCCTTTGCACATGATTTGTGGAACTCTTTTGAATGTTTCTTTTGTAATCCTAGGTTAGGCTGCAGTCCTATAGACCAGCGTGACCCAAACTGTGGATCACAACCTGCTTGTTGGTGGGTCATAAAATGGACAAGCTGATAGCTAACAAATAAACAGAAAAATGAATATATGACCAAACAACTGTTCAAAATCAGTATGTTAATCAGCAGCGCAGACCAGCTTAGAGCTAGAAAGCAGAAGGATCAACTGAAGGCTAAATGGAAACAAAAAGACTGGGAGGGGAGAGAGAGAGAGGTCCTGATGTCAAGTGGAAGTGTGTTCCGTAGGCCAGGAGCCACTATGGAAAAGACCCTGTTGTAGATTGACAGTCTCTGATGATAAGAACATAAGAAGAGCCCCACTGGATCAGGCCAAAGGCCCATCTAGTCCAGCTTCCTATATCTCACAGCGGCCCACCAGTTGCCTCAGGGAGCACATGAGACAACAAGATACCTGCATCCTGTTGCCACTCCCTTGTACCTGGCATTCTGAAGTAGCCTACTACTAACGTAAGGAGGTTGCACAACCCATCATGGCCTATAGCCCATGATGGACTTTTCCTCCAGAAATCTGTCCAGTCCCCTTTTAAAGGCACCTAGGCCAGAAGCCATCACTACCTCCTGTGGCAAGGAGTTCCATAGCTTCATTACCCGCTGGGTAAATAAGTATTTCCTTTTATCTGTTTTAACTCTCACAGGGTGGGAAGAGCAAATAAGACCTGGGATCCACACAAGGGAAAACAGGTCCCATATTTATTGTCGCTGGAGTGTGCATATGTGTGAACGCACCTGCATGTGCAAGCATGGTCTACTTCTGAGCGCCCTGGCACATTCCACATTTTAAGCCGGAAAACACAATTTCTCTTGCTCTAAAAGGGCTTTCCTGGCCCTTGAAGTTCCTCTGTAGCTGCTAATCCTTTGGTCTACAGCTGGGTTTGTCCCAGAAAAAAAAGAAGAGCGCTGTAATCCCATTGAAAGATTAAAATAGCTGAACCCAGAGGCCGATTGTCGGGGCTGGAGCCCTGAATGGAGGAGCGCCTGACTTCCCACACCCCCTGTGGCGCTCCTCCTTTGGCATGCCGGCAAGTGGTCCGTCCCCAGAGAAATCTGGCCACCAGCCACAACAGAATCTTTCATAGGCTCCGCCTTCATGCAATGTCAAGACAAAGGGAAGTTCAGGCTGAGTGGGGAGAAGCCACAAGGAGGCAGAGTGGATGTGGACATCAGTGCAAACCTCATGCGCACAGCCTGGTTCCAAGGAGGACTTGTGAAATCTTTCCTCTCCTCTCACCCACAGACTGAGCCGACAGTGATCATAGCTAAAGAGAAACATTTGGGAAACCGAGACAGCAGATTGAGAGAACAACCCTAACCTGGCAAAGTTAGCCCAGGAAGGTTTGGCCAGCACAAGGGCCACCATAAAGCACATTTGGACCACTCTCAGAGTCAGCGAGAATGGCGCACGTCTGTGTGCTGGCCTCTCTTGACTCCGAGAGTGGTCCAAACATACTTTACGATGTCTCTTGTGCCAGCAAACTTTGCTGGCCTAATTCCAGGTAAGGATTGTGCTCTAAGAGGAGCAGAGGCTAGCATACCATCGGGTCGTAGAGAGTGGTGGTCTCTTATCCTTCACAGACTGCAATGCTTGAGATATCTTTTTGGTAGGTCTATAGATGGGCCTGAGGTTGGCCTTCTCCAATACCTTCCCAATGTTATCCATGATGTTCCAGAGATGTAAGGCTCTCTGGAAAGATGGTATCTATAGCCCTACCAAAAAGATACCTCAAGCGTTGCAGTCCATGATGTACACCATATTCCTTGTGAGTGTGGAGAAGTCTAGGGAAAGGGAAAGGTTTCCCCACGACCGAATGGTCTAGTCGTGACCGACTGTAGGGGGCGGTGCTCATCTCTGTTTCAAAGCCTGTAGAGCCGGCGTTTTGTCCGAGGACAAGCTTCCGTGGTCATGTGGCCGGCATGACTCTACGCCGTAGCGCACGGAATGCCGTTACCTTCCCACCAAAGTGGTCCCTCTTTATCTACTTGCATTTTTAGGTGCTTTTGAACTGCTAGGTTGGCAGGAGCTGGGACAAGCGACGGGAGCTCACTCCGTTGCGCAGTCTCGAACTCCCTACCTTCCGGTCGGAAAGCCCAGCAGCAGCGGTTTAACCCACTGCGCCACCACGTCCCTGGAGAAGTCTACGCAGGGACTACAAAAATTATTGATAGATTTCATTCTTATGTAGGCTGTTTTGATAGTTGTTTGTATCGGTTGTGTTGTTAGCCACTATTGGCTAACCTTCTGAAAAGAGGAGACGATTTTAAATTTTAAAATTAAGTTAAATTAAGAGAGGATGACTGCTCCTGGTAAAGATGTGTGTTTTTTTCTTCATGTTATTTGTTTGATTGTGTGAATGTTGTAATGCATTGGTTCTCAAAGGTTTTGCACCGGGACCTAGTTTTGAGAATGACACTCGTGTAGAGACCTGCCGGACATGATGTCACAGCCGGAAGTGCCATCATCAAGCAGGAAGTGACATCATCAAGCAGGAAGTGACGTAATCAAATGACACTCCTGGAATGCAAACTGGCATTCTTGGCCTGTTTCAATTGCCCAGCCATGAAATATCCCTGACAGAAAGCAAAAATGGGGACAAAATATTATGTAAAACATTGAACTAAAAACAAAATTAAATAAAACCTCACTTGAACTAAAAACAAAAATTTTTAAAAACTTCATTTGAACATTCAAACTGCTGACACTCACAAAAGGAATATAGCAAAAGTCAGGTCTGCTGCTTCCAAGATGGCTGCTCCCAGCTTCCCGTGACCCACCTGACAACAGGTCACGACCCCACCAAGTGGGTCCTGACCAGTGATGTCATGCACCCACTACGCACCACCACGCGAGTACCGGTTCCTAGAAGTTGAGCTGGCCCCGCCCACTCAAAGCTGGCCCCTGCTATTTAACCAGGGAACAGTTGAAGCAAAATATGTATATACACATCTCTAGAAAGCAAAGCAATAGAAGTTAAATCAACACTAATCACAAGCTGAAGTTATTACAAACATGATCACATCCATGGCAACAATCATGACATCACTTCCGGCTTATGATGTCACTTCCGGTGGGCAGACCCTGACAAGTGCCAATCAAAAGTGAGCACCTGTTCCTAAATCATTTGGATGACACCACTGGTCCTGACCCACAGTTTGAGAAACACTGTTATGTGTCATCTGAAGAAGAGCGTCATTTTTGAGTCACGTCACCTAATGTAGATTTAGCCTTTGAATTCTAGACCTGGGAAATAAGAAAAAAAAATGTCCGTTTCTTTGTATTGTTGCATGAAAACAGCCTCAACCGGGCGGGCGGCAGGTGGAAGTGTGTGTGGAAAGGCATGGCCTTCAGAGATGAGTGAGGCAGCAGCTTTTCGTGGTCCTTGGTTTCGGTCCAGCATCCCCAGCTCCTGGCAATGAGACTGCAGCCTGCACATAGAGGCAGATGGCTGCAGAGATGATGGTGTAGCGAGGAGATGCTGGAATCCAGCAGGCTGTGCCAAATCTGATCCAGGAAGCCGAGAGTCAAATGCTGGAGGGCAGAGACACAGGGTGCAATCCCAAGGGCCCCATAGCCTCAATGCGCCCGCGCTGCACGTCCTCTGAACCAGCCAAGCCCGCCTGCCCCCCTCTTCGCGATGCAACACATGCCCTGTTGACATAGCTGCATCAATGCCGGAACGTTGGAAAGGATTGGGCCCCGAATGCTGGAGCCGTGATGCTGAAAATAGCAGCTGGCCAGCCAGTGCCCTCCTCCGGCTATCTTGGCTTGTGAAACGCAGTGGTTCTCAAACTTTTTAGGACCAGGACCCACTTTTTAGAATGACAGTCTGGGACCTGCCAGAAGGGATGTCATGGAGGGAAGTCATTGTGACGCCAGAGAATGTAGCCATCAGTTGGATCATTCCTCAGCCATTTTCCAATAGCAAAGTGAATCAGAAAGAAAGAAGCCCATTTACAACCGTGACACAAGCACAACAGCCACACAGCCCTCCCCCTTTCCAGTGTCCCGTCTTCCTATATTTTCAATACGGCTGCTCTGGGTGCTTCGCGACCCACCGGAGACTGTCTCACGGCCCACTAGTGGGTCCTGACCCACACTTGAGAACCACTGGTGTAACTGATGCCCTGTGTCTTCGTACCTCTTTCCCCTAGTTCTACAGTGTGTCCCCCCTGGCAGGGGACACTGAAACACAGACTGCTGTGATGTCGGCACACAGGTCTGTCCTGCTGGAGGTTACAGAGCAGGACCTGGGGGCCAAATGTATTTTCAGGGACAGCAAAGCTGGCCCGGAGCCCAATCAGTGCAGGAAGCCACCTTCACCTGTGCCAGACCATTGTCAACACCGACATATTCTAAACTAACAGCAGTCACAGCTCCTACCACCAGTTCAGATTAAGACCACATCACTGGGTAAAAGGCATGTGTGTGTGGGGGGGGGGAGGCTGTTCAACCCTTTCCCCTGCACCATCTTCTTTTTAATTCAAATCAAGGGCCTCTAAACTATGGCCCGCCATCTGGAATTGGTGCTACGAAGAAAGCCTTCCCTGTCAAGAGCGGCATATTCTGTCGCGCTGCCGGACACGTTTTCCAGCCGAACGACTGGAAGGGATGCTCTGGGCACTCGCGTCCCAGAAGGCTGTGCAGCAAGACGCCGAGCATAGATGCAAATGCCCAGAGTGCCCCCGCCAGTTGATTGGATGGAAAATGGGGCGGTAGCGATCTGCGCCGCTCAGGATGGGGAAAGCTTTCCCCATACATAGCGGGTTTGCGGTTTGGAGACTGCTGATTTAAATCAACCCAAACTGCTACTTGTTTCTCTCGCAGGTTATCTTCTCCAAAATGTGTTCTGGATTAAGGACCAGCCCCCTCCTAGCTCCTGAGCATCCCTTGGATTTTTTGATGCTTATCTGGACAGCCCAGCTTTAGGGCATACTCTTTGGGTCTGGGAGGTGTTGTTGTTGTTGATGGAGCCTGCAGGTAAGTTATTTGGTATTTTGATCATTAAAAAGACCAGCATCCACATTGACAATATGGGGGGCGGGATTCTTCACTGTTGCTCCTGAAAACACAAGGCTATCTAGCATGGAGGCTCTTAACCTGAAGGATGGTCCAGAAACAGGCAAGGGAGGAAGTGATTGAGGGCGTTTGCTGGAGGGGAACAGGACGGAGACAGGAAGCTGCTAAATTCCGGTCCAGCGCTTTTGCAGCTGCAAGGAGGAAGCTCAGTAGGGCTGCTGAAGGGAAGGGGGTGGAAGGCTGCAGAGCCCTGAGAAAAAAATGCTGGATGCCTGGTAGTAAGAGGACTGCTTGAGAAGAAGGGACCTCGGGAAAAGAGAAGAGGGTGCTTCATGGGAGGTTTCATCCCTGTGGCCATCTTTCCAAAGATGGAAGCAAAGATAAAAGATGTCCCTTTGAGAGAGATCTGTGTCGCAGGTGAGGTTGAGGTCAGACGACTGGGAGCTTCCAAGGGCACATTCAAGGCTAGCAATGCTCTGTGCAAAGGCAAAGCCAAAGCCAAAAAGAAACAAACCAAAAAAAACCCCTAAAGCCACAACACTTTGCTGGAACTTCCAAAGATGCACTGCAGGCCTTTGAGGAGGGGGGCTGCAGTTCACAAGAAACCTGCGCTGAAATGAAAGGATTAGTTTTCAAAAGGTGCTACCAAATGATATGGGGATTTAGTTAGAAAGCTTCCAGACGCATTTGTTTGGGCCATGTGAAAACCTTCCTCCATGACAACAGGGACTAGAAACTTGCTTTTTCAAACGACCTCCAGTGAAAGAGCTTCTCAGTGCATCGACCAGCTAGGCAATGTCTTATGCCAGGATTGCTCAAACTGTGGGTCAGACCCACTTGGTGGGTTGTGTGACCTGATTCCTGATGGGTCCCACAGCACCTCCAATGAAAACACAGGGGATAGAAAGATGGGATAGCTACTTGCCTCAAGCTCTGAGCACCTGCAGTTTGCAAGGAGCTAAGCTCCTGCAGGCTGGAAGCTTGTGTAAATACAGGCATGCCCCAGTATCCACTTTCAGTATCCACAATTTCATTTATCCACAGATACTGTGGATAGTGGGACACCTATTAAAAAGATAAAAAGGTAAAGGTTTCCCCACGACGAATGGTCTAGTCGTGACCGACTGTAGGGGGCGGTGCTCATCTCCGTTTCAAAGCCTGTAGAGCCGACGTTTTGTCCGAGGACAAGCTTCCGTGGTCATGTGGCCGGCCTGACTCTACGCCGTAGTGCACGGAACGCTGTTCCCTTCCCACCGAAGTGGTCCCTATTTATCTACTTGCATTGAGGTGCTTTTGAACTGCTAGGTTGGCAGGAGCTGGGACAAGCAACGGGAGCTCACTCGGTCGCGCAGTCTCAAACTCCCAACCTTCCGGTCAGAAAGCCCAGCAACAGCTTATTAAACAAATGTTTTTTTTTACCTTGTTGCAGCAAAACCACTAATGTTCCCCTATCTTTTAAAAAGGCACCCCCAGGATCCAAGCGTTCAGGTATCCATGGGAGGGGGGGGGGTCCTGGAACAAACCCCAGCAGATACCAGGGCATTCCTGTACAGGGAGATAAATATTTGAGCATCTTTTGGGGGGTGTTTTTTTCCAAGTCCGTCAATGACAGGTAGTGGGGGCAGCTGAAGAATGGGGGTGCAATCCCAACCTGGAGTTAAACCAGCACAGTTAGACCAGCAAAGTTTGGCTGGCACAAGGGACACTGTAAAGTATGTTTGGACCACTATCTGAGTCAGAGAGGCCAGCACACAGACGTGCACCATCCTCCCTGACACTGAGAGTGGTCCAAACGTGCTTTATGGTGGCTCTTGTGCATGCCAAATTTTGCCAGCCTAACTATGCCATCAGAACTGCAGATTAGGATTGAGAGTTCAAGAACACTGTTTCACGGCCACTAACTTCCAGAGGCGAAGCTGCGTTCATCTTTAAAGCACCACAAGGCTCAGTGTTATTTTTGGACTGTTTCTGTTTCGCGTTCAAGGTCCAGTGACCATATTTGGGAGAATCAGGAAGAAGTGGTCTTCCCCATCAGACTAACTGTGGTTGTGACCTCGGTGATTCTAGATTTGGCTGCCTTAGCCCGGAGCATCTTGCATGGTGTACAGCCCTGCAGGTGGCACCAAAATGGGAATATCTTGGTTCTTTGCTTTATATTTAGGTAGCACAATCAATATGCTTGGCACTTTGTCTATGGGGACAGAACCCTGCCCTGAGGAGCCTACAGTGTACAGTTTGCCATGGGAGACAACAAAGGACAGGACAGGAAATGGAGGAAGTGGTAAAAAGAAATGCATTAATTCTTACAGGATTAAGTGTCCTACAGAGACAGCTTCAAAACCAGTTCAGCCATCAGGCAATTTTTTGTACACTCATTAATTGGCCAATTCCTCTCTCCTCTGTTCTGACACCAGGGCTGGCACCAGGACCCACTTTTTAGAATGGCAATCTGTCCAGGACCCACCAGAAGTGATGTCATGGCTGGAAATGCAGTCACCGTGATGCCAAATCCTGCTGCTTTCCTCAGAAAGCAGCAAGACATTGGGTTATTTCTCAGCCGTTTTCCAACAGTGAAGTGAATCAGAAAGAAAAAAAAGCTTATTTACAGCCTTGACACAAGCAAAACAACCATGCAACCCTCCCCCTTTCCAGTGTCCCATCTTCCCATATTTTCAATGATGGCTGCACTATGTGCTATATGACCCACCCGAAATTGGGCTTGCAACCCAACTAGTGGGTCCTGACCCACAGTTTGAGAAACACCTATATAGAGAATTGACACAACCCATCAACCCAAGAAAATGGACTAAAACCACTCTCCTCTTCCCTGCTGGGATACATGTCCTGAGAACACACAGACAGCAATCCTAAACTGGAGTTAGGCCGGCATAAACTAAGCCAGCAAAGTTTGGCCAGCACAAGTGACACCATAAAGCGTGTTTGGATCACTCTTGGAGTCAGGGAAAATGGTGCATATCTGTGTGCTGGCCTCTCTGACTCCAACACTGGTCCAAATATACTTTACGGTGTTCCTTATGCCAGCCAAACTTTGCTTAGCATAAACTAAACCGGCCTAACTCAGTTTAGGATTGTGCCCACAATGGGTGCCATCCTAACCTGGAGTTAGGCTGGCACAGGCCAGCAAGGTTTGGCTGGCACAAGGGCCACCATAAAGCACATTTGGACCACTCTCAGAGTTGAGGATGGCGCATGTCTGTCTGCTGGCCTCTCTGACTCTGAGAGTGGTCCAAACATACTATATTAGGTCCTAACTCCAGGTTAGGATTGCGCCCAATGTGATATCAGAGTAGGTGTGCATGGAAGAAAGAAACTGCCATTACTCACGCATATGTTGGCTTACATTTACTGAAATACATGCATTTTAAACTATGTACTGGCTACCACTGAGACTGAATAGGAGTCAAGCCGGCATAAAACTGCCTGCAGTATTCAGAAGGCCAGCATTTGTGGGGGTGCAAAGCCAAGAGCCACTGTTATTCCTATTTCAATAACCCTGAGACAAAGGATCATTATCCATTTCTCTTTCGAAGTTTCCAGCCCCACCTTTCAGCCCAAGCTGGCAAGGCAGCTCCCAACAATTCAACGATCAGCTTTCAAACTAAATAAAAAACAAGAAAATACTGATCGTCGCAAAGCCACCATAAAAAAGGCAGTAAATTCAGCAATACAAAGCAGAGAAACGGTAAGAATGAAATCAATCCTTCATGGAAAGAGTGGAAAGTAAAACCGCTTTCACCTGGTGCTGAAAACAAAGCCAGTAAAGTGAAAACTAAGGTATTTCAAAACAGGGAGCCACCACTAAAAAGGCTCTATCGGCCCAATCCTATACAAGTTTCTGGTGCTCAGAGCCGTAACGTTCTACCCCAGTGTCTGAGGCAGTGACGTCACAACTCTGCCCATTTGCGCCCCCAGGGCAGTGATGTCACAGGTTCTCCCTGAGGAGGGGCGGGTGCGGGAGGCAGGCCAGTGCCTCCTCCCTCAGGGAGAACCTGGAGGAGACTGCTAATGTGCTCCAAGCACAAAGACAGTCTCCCCCAGCATCTCCCCGGAGGAGGGGGCATGCGCGATCTCACCAGTGCCTCCTCCTCTGGGGACAGCCCAAAGGTGACTGCCTTCCTGCTGCTTGCAGTTTTAAGGCAGTCATCTCCGTAATGTGGGCGGAGCCTGGAACCAATCCTGCGCCCCCATTTAGCCCAGCACCTGGAGCAGGTGCTCCTCAGGCTCCACCCCTGTTACAGTTCTGCTGGTGCTGATGCAGCTGCAATGCAAACATTCCCTTACCTTGAGGAGACGTCCCTGTCTCCCCCTCCACTACAGCGTACAGCATTCACCCCATTGGGACGGCTACATCAGTGCTGGAATATTGGATAGGATTTGACCCTAGGTCTGGTTGGCCCAGCCTCAAGGCAGCAGCACCCAGAGCAGGCCCTCTGCACTCCCTTAAACCATGGCAGAGGGGGCAGGAAAAACGGACATCGTGTAATCAGCTCCAGAGACTGTAAGCCAAGAACATAAGAAGAGCCCCGCTGGATCAGGCCAAAGGCCCATCTAGTCCAGCTTCCTGTATCTCACAGTGGCCCACCAGGTGCCCCAGGGAGGCATGAGACAACAAGATGCTTGCATCCTCTTGCCACTCCCCTGCACCTGGCATTCTGAAGTAGCCTACTACTAATGTAAGGAGGTTACAACCCATCATTGCCTATAGCCCACGGTGGACTTTTCATAAGAACATAAGAACAGCCCTGCTGGATCAGGCCAAAGGCCCATCTAGTCCAGCTTCCTGGATCTCACAGCGGCCTACCAGGTGCCCCAGGGAGGCATGAGACAACAAGATGCTTGCATCCTGTTGCCACTCCCTTGCACCCGGTACTCTGAAGTAGCCCACCACCAATGTAAGGAGGTTGCACAGTCCATCATTGCCTATAGCCCACGATGGACCTTTCCTCCAGAAATCCATCCAATCCCCTCTTAAAGGCATCCAGACCAGATGCCATCACCACCTCCTGTGGCAAAGAGTTCCACAGATTAACTACCCGCTGGGTAAAAAAGTACTTCCTTTTATCTGTTTTAACTCTCCCAACCCTCAGTTTTAGCGGATGCCACCTGGTTCTGGTGTTTTGAGAGGGAAAAGAACATCCCTCTATCGACTCTATCCCTTCCATGCATTATTTTGTATGTCTCAAAAGCCAAGGGGTGACTAACCCACAGCACATGTGCCACTAGTGGTACACAGACACTTTCTGAATGGCATGTACCAGGTGTTTTTTTTATCATAACGTACAAACAAACAAAAAACCAAACCAAAGCAAACCCAGGTACATACTAAAACTGCAGCACAAATGTAGAGTGACCAAAAAAAAAAAAGAATGTGCAGGCTATCAAACATTGGAGTTAAAAATAAGAATTGCACACTTCAAGAGCGAACAAATGCTGTTTTCAAGGAATGGCTTAAGAACATAATAAGAGTCCTGCTGGATCAGGCCAAAGGCCCATCTAGTCCAGCATCCTGGATCTCACAGTGGCCCACCAGGTGCCTAAGAGAGCTCAGTAGAAAACAAGATGCTTGCATCCTGCTGCCACTCCCTTGCACCTGGCATGCTGAAGTAGCCTACTATTAATGTAAGGAGGTTGCACCACACATCATGGCCTATAGCCCATGATGGACTCTTCCTCCAGAAATCTGTCCAGTCCCCTTTTAAAAGTCCCCTAGGCCAGGTGCCGCCACCACCTCCTGTGGCAAGGAGTTCCACCGATTAACATGTAGGGAATGCTCTACATATGTGGAAACCCAAGAAGACAAAAGCATCTAGGTCAGATGCCATAGGCTTCCAGATGGATTCATATATGTCCAATCGTAACTGGCGTCAATACGCCATTCGCTCAAATTAAATATAGCTAAATTTGATTGAGAAGAGGTTGGTGGGCATTTGTCCTTCCAATTTTGCAGTATCATCTGTTTTGACATTGTAATGGCACAGAGATCCCCTTCCGTTGACCCATGGATAGTCCCCAAACCGTCCCCATCTCCCACAGAGCCTCCTGAGGCTGCCCGGCTGTCGTGGGATGCAGTGGTCGCCACTTGGCTACCTCTGCTCATACAGGTGCGCACGCAGCTCAGGATTGGGCTGTCCGGCTGCAATCCTATGAACTCTGTCCTGGGAGGAAGCTCCACTCAACCCAATGGGATTCCTTTCTGAGTAGGCACACATGAGATTGTGTTGCAAGAGTGCCATCCTACGTACGCTTCCTCAGAAGTAAATCCCAGTGCATTTCACAGACATTACTCTCGGGAAAGTGTGCATAGGATTGCAGCCTAACGGTGCAATGGAAAGATGCTTCTAAAATATATGTCGCAGATCCATCCATAAATCTTCCTTGCGCAAGACTGCGTTTATGACATTGCAGATCGGGTGAACATTTCCTGAAAATCCATTCAAAATTGGAGTCCCCCCCCCCTCCACTTCCCAGCTACCACTGAACAGAATAGAGCGATGTCTTGGAAAGGAATTGCGGGGGTTGCTCGATCTGCTACATTTTGTACTCTGGAACTCATTTCCTGAGTACAAACTGCATGTGCCCAGTGGCATTCCCGAATGGCGCACAGATGTTCAAATTGAGGCTCTCGCCTGCAAGCACGCAGGGGATTCCAGGCATGTGCATTTTGCAAGCTAAAGCCTCTGTTGAAACATGGGCACATGGTTAAGAAGCGCTGCTGTGCGGGCTGGTGTAGCTTCTGCGTGGGAATTGTGATTCCAGAGGAACATAAAATGGAATTATACAGTCACCTGGATGGTTTCCTGCCCCCTGCAGCAAATAACCAGCTGCAGGAGCCCTTGATCTGTGGCAAACCCACAGATCTGGGGGCGGGCGGGTGACCTGCCTGAATACAACCCAAGCATGAATGCTCCCATCACGTGCTTAATGTCTAGTTTGACCCAGTGGTGTCATCTAAATGATTTAAGAACCGGTACTCACTTTTGATTGGCACGTGTTGGTACCCGCCCACCGGAAGTGATGTCATAAGCCGGAAGTGATGTCATGGCAGGAAGTGACATGAAAAAAGCCCTTTTTGAGGCCTCAGACAATTTTAAACTGACCCAACAGTTGCAACAGTATTCCACAGCACCCCCAGAACATGTTAAGGAGGTCTGGCATCATGTTAAAGTGACCCAACAGTTCCAAAACCCCAGAGCAGCTCATTTGTCAGTGGCAAGGCAAGGCAAGGCTCTGCTCACTGCCTGCCTGCCTGCCTGGCTGGCTCTGAGAACGTGCAGGCAACTCAAACATGCAGGAAATTCAAACGTTGCAGGGGGCGGAGTCGACAAGTGGGCGGGCAAATGGGCAGGGCCAGCCATAATCCTAGAAACCGGTACTCGCGTACCCCCTGCATGACATCACTGGTTTGACCCTAATCCACTATTGACTGTGGTTGCTCCCAGATGCTGCCAGATCGCAGGATGTGTACGCACCCCTAACATAAGACAGCACAGCTGCTCCTCTTTCCCAAGTCTCAATGTGGCTCTTCTGCAGTATTGGTCCTAAATGTATCTGCGTCCTGCCACTTGATCTGTAGATGCGCAGGGCAATCAACGAGAAACGAAATAAAAAAAAAAAGATGAAAAATAAAAAGGCAGACAACACAGCAGGGTGCAGATATTTTGATACACGATCAAAAGGGAAATGACAGTGCAATCCTAACCCCTTACCTGGGCTGGCACAAGTCCTTACCCCAACACAGGACTTGATCCACCCACCCCCATCACTGCCCACTGCCCACTCTCAGCCCTGTTCACTGTAACTAAATATTCTTATTAGAGAGAACCTGGCACTAGTGAAAATAGCTTTAGCACAATTGCGAAGACCCTGAGCAAGACTGGGGGCACAATCCTAACCTGGAGTAAGGCCGGCACACTTAGGCCAGCAAAGTCTGGCCAGCACAAGGGACACCGTAAAGCACGTTTGGACCACTCTCGGAGTCAGAGAGGATGGAGCATGTCTGTGTGCCGGCCTCTCTGTCTCCGAGAGTGGTCCAAACATACATTACCAGGTCCCTTGTGCCGGCCAAACTTTGCTGGCCTAACTGTGCCGGCCTAACTCCAGATTACGATTGCGCCCTGGGGCTCATTATTTGAAGGAGTACATCAGATGCCTCTCCCTTTACCTAGTGGTGCTCTAATGATGGCACTGCCAGCCATGACATCACTTCCAGTGCGTCCTGGACAGATTGCCGTTCCAAAAAGTGGGTCCCGGCGCTAAAACATTTGAGAACCACTGGTGTAAGGCATGCTATCTACAACTCAAAAACACTAAGAGAATGGGAAGAGAATGTTCCTTTTTACTTAATACAGAGGAGAAGGAGCACCCTGGACAGGAATAGCCATCATAACCATCCCTTTCCTCTCCCCCCACCCCAACCCTATCACCACCAGCTCCTATCTTCTCCCCACAGCTCAACCTTTGGACAAAAAAACAGGATTTCCGTCGGAAGGAGAGGAGAATTCCCGGATCTGTGAGTGCTGGAAAAGAGACGGAAATTGTGGGACGAGGCTGGGGAGAAACCCGCAAGGATCAGAAAAATAAAATAAAAGACAATGCACACAAGAGGAACCAAGGACACATGTGGGTGGGTATTCAGAGTAGCAGGAAGGAAGGCATTCTCCTTAGGAGGAACCTGCTCCAACCCCAGCCCTCCCGAGTTTCTGCAGCTCTCTGGACACAAAGGAGAACTGTGGGGTGATCGTTGGTCGGGAGATAAGTAACAATCTCCCCACCCCCAAAAAGTAGTTCCCCTCATCATACACCTGCCAACTAAAACTCATGTAATGCATCTGATGAAGGGGACTGGAAGTCAAGGAATCATTACGCTGACATCAGTTTGTTAGTCTTCAAGGTGCTACC
The DNA here is from genome assembly GCA_029204185.1 of Lerista edwardsae. Lineage (NCBI taxonomy): Eukaryota > Metazoa > Chordata > Lepidosauria > Squamata > Scincidae > Lerista > Lerista edwardsae. The sequence continues at coordinate 2,171,734 of JAJKFI010000022.1, read as the reverse complement.
AGGTCTGGCCCTGGCAAGGGTGCAGCTAATGAAAGTGTAGCCCGGCGCAGAGGGCAAAATGATGCCCCGGAAGTGACATCACAACAGGAAGTGACGTCACAGTTGTATTTTTGTTTTCTTGGGGTTTTTGGCCATAACCTTTGATAGAGTAAAGAAATTATACTCTGGTTTATTCCGTTGCATTCCGCATGAAATTCTGCACTGAATGAAATATAACATGACAGTATTATTCCTCAAACCTGCTATTTTAGCAAACCACAATTTTAGCAAGCCACATGACAGTTGTATTTTTGCTTTCTGGTTTTTTGGGCAAAACGTTTGATAGACTGAAGGTATTACCCTCTGCTTTGTTTCATTGCATTCTGCATGAAATGGTATATAAACATGGCAGTGTTATTCCTAAAAACCGCTATTTTAGCAAACCACAGTTTTTGCACGACAGCTGTATTTTTACTTTCTGGCCATACTTTTTTGGCCATAGCTTTCGATAGAGCGAAGGTACTACACTCCAGTTTATTACACTCCGCAATTTTTGAATGACAGTTGTATTTTTACTTTCTGGGATTTTGGCCATAACCTTTGATAGAGTAAAGATATTACACTCGTTTGTTTCATTGCATTCTGCATGAAATCACCTTTCCGATTATGTATAACATTTTTTTTTATTTTGAAGAATGTATACCCCGCCTTTCCCGTGCCGAAGCAAATGCCCAAGGCGGCTTCCATGGGCAGGCTAGTCTAAACCACCATATTTACAATGGGATTTTTACAAATATACAGTATTCTGCGATTCACTTAATCCTCAGTCCCAGATATAGCCCTCACAGTGTGGTTCTCTCCTCTGGCCCTGTGACATGGAGCTTCAGCAGGTGATCGTAAGTCCAGCCTGGACAGGTCCTCAAGGCTGGACTCCGTTCTTTTGCCGGCTGGCCTTCTCATAACATTCCTGCACATGTTTTATCACATGATAGTATCATTTGTAATTACCAAGGTTTTCACCATTTTGGTCACTAGTGTCAAGCTCAGCTTATTGCCCCCCTAAAGCTTGTTGCTTGGTGCAATTGCACGCCCCTGCACCACTGTAGCAACACCCCTGGCTGGCCCATTCCTGAGGCCGACTGAGGTGCTCACCTCAGGCGTGCAGGGGATCCCACCTCTGCCTTCCCACTTGCGTCCAATGCTCTTCCTCCCACTCCTTCACACTTCCTCTTCCACCGCATTTCGTTTTGCAAATCAGAACGTGGGGTGGGACAAGGCACAGTGGAGGTGAGTGGGTGGGTGGGTGGAGCTGGGTTCCCCCAACTGCCCCAGCCAGCCTCATGATGGACAGGCCTGAAGTGGTCGCACCTCAAACTCAGCTCAGGTGAATAAAGGTAAAGGTTTCCCCACGACCGAAGGGTCTCGTCGTGACCGATTGTAGGGGGCGGTGCTCATCTCCGTTTCAAAACCTCTAGAGCCATTGTTTTGCCCGAGGACAAGCTTCCGTGGTCATGTGGCCAGCGTGACTCCCACCGAAGTGGTCCCTCTTTATCTACTTGCATTTAGGTGCTTTCGAACTGCTAGGTTGGCAGGAGCTGGGACAAGCAACGGGAGCTCACTCCGTCGCGCAGTCTTGAACTCCCAACCTTGCGGTCGAAAGCCCAGCAGCAGCAGATTAACTTGTTGCTCCACCACGTCGCTTCTGGTGAATAAGGTGAATAGAAACGCAATATAAGGGCTTGAGAAGCTGGACGTGGGCCCAGGGCCTCTCTGGACCAGTGGCGTTCCTACATGGGGGGAAACGCTCAGTGTTGCAGAAGCCTGAGCTCCTGTATAACACAGTCCCTCCTCTTCGCCTCCAGAGCCATTCGCAGCTCAGGGAAGCGACTTGCAGGCTTTGCTCTCGGAGCCAGGAATGGCTCCAGAGGTGAGGGGGCGGGATCACATTACACAGGAGCAACACTTAGCTCTGGGCTTCTGAGAGGGCCTGACTCCTGCTGCCTACTTCACCAGATGCACAAAGTGACAGCCATATCGTCCAATTTTTAGATTGTGTGAGCCCTTTTGGGACAGGGAGCCATTTAATTCGACTTCCTTTTTGCCTGTACACCGCTTTGGGAACTGCCGAGTTGAAAAAGCGGTATATAAGTACTGTTTAATTGATTGGTTGATAATCTGATTGATTATACAGACACGGGCCTTCTGGTTATCACAGGGGTCCATGGAAGATGGTGGGGAGCTCCTGGGGGGGTGTCTCTCTCTTTCTCTCTTGATCCCCCCCCTTTTCTAGCGCTTACGCCACCTACGAAGGGAAAGGGAAGAAAAAGTGTCCCCCGGGCAGGGCTGCATCCCTGCAGGGTTCGACTCTTGGAAAGGGGACGGCCACTCACTACTACAGCAACGAGTGCTTCGGCAGCATCCTTCCAATGGCAGGGAGATGAGCGAGCGGCGGGCGAGCGGGCGAATCGCCTGTGAATCTGCGAAGGGCGGGAGCGCGAAGGGCAGTCACAGGTGTCCGATCGACGGGAGAGGCTCAGCTCCTGCACGTATTAGGAAGCCGGCCCGGGAACCATGGCGGGGAGGTCCCTACCCACGAACACGCCCACCACCCCTCTCGCTGCAGGAAGCCACCCTCCTCGCAGTCTCCTTTTGTGGCTGCCGCTAGGAACAAAGGTGGTGGGGTGGGGTGTTAAGTGGCTGACTCCCGGTTCAGGGGCCGAGGTGGGGCGCGCGCAAAGGAGTTGCATCCCCAGCTCTCCAAGAAAGCGATCGCGCGTGGAAGAGCGCACCATTTTAGGCTGCTGCCGGGATGCCACCAAGGTAGCGCGCATGTATGGCTCCCGCGGGGATGCCTGGAGTTGGGGAGGGGGGAGCCTGAGGAAGGGGGGAGCGGGCTGCGTTGGCCTGCACCCCCTCGCTTGAAAGAAGCGGGGGACAAAAGGAACAGAAACCTGTTCTCCTCCCACGCATCTTTTCTCTCCACCGCCCCCCCCCCCGAGCCTTGACTTGCGCAGTGTGGCTGCCTTGCGAGCGCTCCTCGAGATTGCTACCCATCCATCTCCCCCGCCCCGCACCAGACACGGGCACACTGCAGTTCCAGGAGCCCCGCTGGACCCGCCCCCCCCCCCGCGCCTCGGAGAGAGACCCCCACCCACCATCGCCTTTCCCCCTGTGCATCCACACCCAGCGTGCCGGCAGAGACGCAGCTCCTTCCCCCTCCAGCGCCAGTCCCCACCACGGCACCGGCTTCCCTCGGCCTTCCTCCCGACGCAGCCGGCCACAGAGGGGCCCGGAGCCTGCGAGCCCGCCCCTGGCCAGTGGCCGGCCTCCGCCTCCCCTGCACCGCGAACCGCGTCGAGCAGAGGCTGCCAGGCCACGGGTGTCACTCCGGAGCGCACACCCGCGCGCGCGCACGGTCAGCCCCGGCAAGGAACGCGCACCTTACCTTCCCACGGCTTCCGCCCTCGGCCAGCTTGCTCGCCCTCCGCAGGCAGCTCAAGCGGGGGTCGTGTGCCGCGGCCGCTGCTTTCGCCTTCTGCGATCCTCCGTTCAGTGGGAACAGAACGACCCAGCCACCAGCGCACCTTGCGCCTCCCCTGCGCTGCGCGGTGAACGTGGATATTCCCCGGACTGACCCTTCGGCGGCTGCACCACCACTTCCAGCTCCCACCTCTACTTCCCCCTTTCTCTCCTCCCCTTTCTCTCCGAGCGGGAGCCCATTGTACGAGGCGGGGGACAGAGCCTATGGCTCAGAGAGCATCAGCCCCCTGCACTGCCGCCCCCAATCAGCTGTCAGGGAGGGACCCCCTAGACCAGGTCCCACCCATTCATTGATGGCAAGCTCGCTGCCTTCTAGAGGAGGAAGGGAACAGCCAATGAAGGCAGACCTCTCTAAAGGAGTTTTAAAGGCTTCTAATATTGGCTTGGAAGAGGAAATGTCTTTTTTTTTTTTCCCCTCTGCAGGGTGGGTGAGTGCACAATTCACTCTCTGGCAGGTCTCTTCCAGAAAAACGATGCTTAATCAGGGGCATAGCTAAAGTGGTGCGGGAGGGGGGTGCAATTGCACCGGGCAACAAGCTTCAGGGGGCAACAAGCTGAGCTTGAAATTTGTGACCAAAAGGGTGAAATTATCTTGGTATGCATGAATCATACCATCATGTTATATATCACTGGAAAGGAAATTTAATGCAGAATGCCATGAAACAAACCAGAGCATAATATCGTTACTCTATCAAAAGTTATGGCCAAAAAACCCAGAGAAAATGAAAGTGCAACTGTGACATCACTTCCTGTTGTGATGTCACTTCCAGGGCAACATTTTGCCCTCTGCACTGGGGCTTTTGTTAGCTACTCTTTCATTAGCTACACCCCTGTGCTTAATGCCTCATCCTGCTCCAGAGGAAAAAAAAAATGAATGTTTTTCAGCCCAAACACTGGTGTGCGTTGGAAAAGAACACAGGCTACCAAAATGAGTGATGGGCACAAATCCAAAGTGCTGGTATTGATCTTTAAAAGCTGCAGATGATCCAAGGCTGGAACATTTTCAAGTTCCTCTGCACCCAGATGAGCTTGAGACTAATGGCCAAAATTATGAAAATCTTGGTATGGATGAATAATGCCATCGTGTTATATACCATTTGATAAGAACATAAGAAGAGCCCTGCTGGATCAGGCCAAAGGCCCATCTAGTCCAGCTTCCTGTATCTCACAGCGGCCCACCAGGAGCCTCAGGGAGCACATGAGACAACAAGATGCTTGCATCCTGTTGCCACTCCCTTGCACCCAGTACTCTGAAGTAGCCCACCACCAATGTAAGGAGGTTGCACAATCCATCATTACATTGCCTATAGCCCACGATGGACCTTTCCTCCAGAAATCCGTCCAATCCTCTCTTAAAGGCATCTAGACCAGATGCCATCACCACCTCCTGTGGCAAAGAGTTCCACAGATTAACTACCCACTGGGTCAAAAAGTACGTCCTTTTATCTGTTTGAACTCTCCCAACCCTCAGTTTTAGCGGATGCCCCCTGGTTCTGATGTTTTGAGAGAGGGAAAAGAACATCCCTTTATCGACCTAATCCCTTCCATGCATAATTTTGTATGTCTCAATCATGTCCCCTCAATCATGTCCCATTAAAATGTGGAGTTTAATGCAGAATCCAGTGAAACAAAACAAAGTATAGTATCTTCACTCTATCCAAAGTTATGGCCAGAAAAAGGAAACACAACTATGATGTCACTTCCTGTTGTGACGTCACTTCTGGGGCATCATTTTGCTACCTGCCCTGGGCTACACAACCAGTAGCTATGCCAGGGGTGGGCTGGGCCTCTCTGGACTGCCTGACAGATTCTAAAAAGTGGGTCCTGGTGCTAAAACATTTGAGACCCACTGAGCTGGATATTATGGCACTTTGAATGCATTGGGGAATTCCATGCTTGAGATTCTTCATTGTCGGGAACCCACCGGGGCTTCCGCCTTACCTGGCATCGGCACTCTGCTCCGGGCCCAGCAGGACGCCGGCAGGACAAACGGGCCGGGGGTGGACTTCCGCTCTTGGGTGCAGCGGGCCTCAGCAAACATGCCAGACCCACAGGGGCCAGCATCCCCGGCCTCGCTGGGGCCCAACAGCGACAGCAGCACATGGGGTCACACGGGCGACAGCTTCAGAGCACTGGCCGCACCTCTGCAGATGGGTGGCCTCACAGGGGCTGCAGAGCCCAGACAGGGCCTCGTCTCCTGCTTGGGGGGGGGTCTCCTCAGGAGCAAGGTAGCAACTCCAGTGTAGCCCTTCCAGCCGACAGCAGGGCCTTGCCCAGCAGGCAAAGGGAAACACCAGGGAGGAGGTGGGAACAAGGAGAGGAACACCCTGCTGGGGGCAGAGGTGTCTCTACAGGGAGGGCAGAGCTCTAAGACTTACAAGAAGCCTCACCTTGCAGTGGAAATCACTCCTCTCCTGCACCGTTTTAGCCAATCCTCACAGGGAACAGCAACATCTTGGCGTTGCTTGCTGGCTACAGCAGCAAGGGAGAGGCGGGATTTACATGGCAGGGTAAGGCTCCTTGCAACACTTAGAGCTCTGCCCTCCCTGTAGAGACGCCACTGGCTGGGGGGCAAGGGTTGGCTGAGCACTGGGGCAATCAGAGGGAGGGGCAAGGCCTTAGGGCAGTGGAGCCTGGGCGTCTGGCACTTGAACCCCGGCTGAGCAAGGCTGGGTCTAGGCTGCTGGCAGGTCACAGGGCCCAATTCGCCAATGACTTGGGGACCCCTACAGGGAGCAGGAAAAGGGTGGAGCAACCCCTGCCCCCCTGAAGCTGTCTCTCTGAGGCCGAGCTTCAGCCAAAAGGGTGGTGTGCTGCCTGCCAGTGGGCACTTCAGGAGGAGGCCCGGCTGAGGCGAGGGGTGTGCCCCCCTCGCCCTCGACATTCATGTATGGGGTTTTTTTTTTTTGCTTTAATTCCAAAGCATCAGCTGCAGATTCTCCTTCCGATGCTGACCTGGATCACTGTGCTGGAAGGGGGGGTGGATTGCCCCCCTTTTTTTCCAGCTGAAAAAGCATCCCTGAAACTGTTGTTTGCCACAATTCACTGCTGTAGCCTGCTACTGTTTATTTAATTCTGTCCCACCTTTCCTCTCTCCATGGCTCATAATTCCAAAATGAAAAACATTATGAAATCAAACGAAGAATATAACAAAATACCATCAGGCGGCAACACCAGGACATAAATAGTACCCAGCTCAGTCAGAATAAATGCAATGGACCAAAACAAAATTCGCAACAGAGAACAGAGCAGATTGTCGGTGAATCAATGAAAGATTGGTTGAGACGGCTCAGTCCATTGCAAAACATCAGTTGGGAAGGATCCATCGCCATCTCATGTGGGAGGGAGTTCCATAGCCTGGATGCCACAACTGTAAAGGCCCTGTAGTAATAGCCACTAACTATACTTCTCATGGGGATGGCACCTGCAGAAGAACCTCACGAGATATTCTCAAGAGTTAGTAGTTTCATTTGCAAGGGGTTGGTTCTTCAAGCCACGTTAGGTTTGCAGAGAAACCTAACGTGGAAAGTGGGAGGGCTGTGGGGTTGTTTTGCTTGTGTCAAGGTTATAAAGGTTTTGCTACTGTTCGAAAAGTAGCAATTGAGGCTGCAATCCTACCCACACTTACTTGGGTGTAAGCCCCACTTACTATTATGGGATTTACTTCTGAGTAGACATGCATCAGCTCGAGCTGTGATTCTTCAAACAAATACTCAAAACACTGACACGGGCCAAGAGTGGTCCAAACATACTTGTGCTCTCTTGTGCTGGCCAAACCTTGCTGGCCTAACTGTGCTGATCTCACTCCAGGTTAGGATTCTGCTCTCAGTCACTCACCCACCCCCTATGGCTTGCTGGTGATACCTTTCCACTTGCTGAACTCGGTGTGAATTTACTTGTCTCGTACCTTTTTGCTGGCACTGTATTGCAGGGGTTATATAAGAAATTCAGTTAGATGCGTTGTCCTGCAGGGTCCGCTTTGTAAAACTGACCCAGAACAGTTGCTTTGAAGAGCACTTAATTTCTCAAACAGAATCCTGTCATACTTTGATTGAACTGTCACAACTCAAGCGCATTGACTGTCAGGATAGACGGTGACAGAAGAAGGGAAGCAATTCGCTGAATCGTTTTGAATCCACTTGTGTGTGTTTTGGTGCATGTGTGCTAGGTGTGCGCCTCTAGGGCCGACAGTTTAAACAACTTTGTTCCTTCATCTTTTTGCTGTTTTCCCTGCAGGCTGCCGCAGATAAGCACGGGGCATTTGGGGGCTATTCTGGGATCCAGTACCAGATTTGCACCTAATGCACTGTTGGCAAGGAGGCAGAACTGGCACACTGCCAGCCCAATGCTACTTCAGTTCCCATGCACCATGCGCCAGCTTCCCCTGCTCCATTGCATCACCCTTCCACCCTCCCCACCTTTCCCCCACCCTTGCACTGTTCAGGTCAGAGCTTACCTGCTCCAGTGGGCAATACTTCTTGCAGTGGCACCAACAGGCCTTCCTACCAGTGGGCCTAGATCAGTGTTTCCCAACCAGTGGTACTGGTACCATCGGTGAAATTTAAGGCGGTATCTGGTGGTATATGCAGGACGCCCAGACCAGTGATGTCATGCAGGGGGTACGCGGGGGTACGCAAGTACCAGTTTCTAGGATTACGGTTGGCCCCGCCCATTCACCCGCCCACTCATTGACTCCGCCCCCTGCAACGTTTGAATTTCCTGCACGCTTGAGTTGCCTGCACGTTCTCAGAGCCAGGCAGGCAGGCAGGCAGCGAGCAGAGCCTTGCCTTGCCTTGCCACTGAAAAATGAGCTGCTCTGGGGTTTTGGGACTGTTGGGTCACTTTAACATGATGCCAGGCCTCCTTAACGTGTTCTGGGGGTGCTGTGGAATACTGTTGCAACTGTTGGGTCAGTTTAAAATGGTCTGAGGCCTCAAAAAGGGCTTTTTTCATGTCACTTCCTGCCACAACATCACTTCCGGCTTATGACGTCACTTCCGGTGGGCGGGTCCCGACACGTGCCAATCAAAAGTGAGTACCTGTTGTTAAATCATTTAGATGACACCACTGGCCCAGACCCCTGCTGCCCTGGCAGCGAGACCAGCAACACAACGCAACAAGCGGTGGAGGTAGGCTTGGCTTGGCGGACAGAGCTCAAGCGTGTCCTTTTCGTGTGCTCGGCCAAGCCCTCCCATTTGCCCTCTCACCGATGTTGGTTGCGTTGCATCCGGCCTCCGAATCTGGAAGTAACCCAATCTGGTGATGACATAACTGGCGGTACTTCTAACAGGTGGATCATGTGAAAGGTTACAGCAGGGGAAAAATGTTGAGAAACTCTGTCCGAGGTGGTGTGCTGTTGCAATGTCTTTCTGCCACGTTTGCAACAGCGTGCAAACGTGGCTGAGCGTTTGCTCCACCAGCGCAAACCTCCCATAGGATTGTGCCATGCCTCTAGGGCACGGAAGTATTGGACCAACACTGGGAGATCATATTTTTGAATGCTTCCTGTGGACAAAGATCTCCCTGCAAGTAGATAACTAGGACAACAGTGGGCTACTGACAAAACTGTTCTCCCTCTTGTAGGAGTACAGGCATGCCCCAATATCCGCTGGGGTTCCGTTCCAGATCCCTCCATGGATACCTGAGACCGTGGATACTGGAGATGCCTTTTTAAAGACAGGGTAACATCAGTAGTTTTGCTGCAACAAGGTAAAAAAGAAGATAAAGGTAAAGGTTTCCCCACGACCGAATGGTCTAGTCGTGACCGACTGTAGGGGGCGGAGCTCATCTCCGTTTCTAAGCCTGAACAGCCGGCGTTTGTCCTGAGGACAGGTTTCCGTGGTGATGTGGCCGGTGTGACTATACACCAAGGCGAATGGAACGCCATTACCTTCCCACCGAAGTGGTCCCTATTTATCTACTTGCATTTTTATGTGCTCTCGAACTGCTAGGATGGCAGGAGCTGGGACAAGCAACGGGAGCTCACTCCGTCACGTGGTCTTGAACTCCCAACCTTCCGGTCAGAAAGCTCAGCAGAACAGCGGCTTAACCTGCAGCGCCACCACATCCCTAAAAAAAGAAGATAGATTTGTTTAATGTTCCATCCACTTGCCTGATGCTCTGAATCAGCTTACCTGGCACTTACATTGCCATGTGAAAATACTGGTCAACAGCATCAAGCTTGGCTTGCAGCGCCCTCTGCTGTTTCCCAAAGGTTGGTTCAGCGTTCTGATTTTGTCATTCTTATTTCACTACTAGCTTTTTGTTACCCGGCGTTGCCCGGGTAACAAAATGATCTTCCAGAGTTTATGAGTTTTGCACCCCTTCTCGCCCCCCACGCCAATGGGGACCAAACCCGGACTCCAACCGTGTCGGGAGTGTCACTGGTCGCCTCGGCAACCCCAGAAACTATGGACTCGATGCCAATTTCGCCCGTTTTCGGCCATCTTCACTTCAGGCCCCCTGCTTCGCCCCCCTGCCTCGGCCCCCTGCCTTAGGCCTCAGCGACCCCGGAAACTACGGGTCTGACGCCGATGTCAGCCGTTTTTGACCGTTTTCACGTGGGGACCCCATGTACCCCCACCCCAGGGGGCGCTAGGGGGCCGCCCTTGCAGTGTGTGTCGCCAGGCCGCAAGGTGTATGCGAACCAAGTTTCGTGCCGATCGCTCACCTCGGCGACCCCAGAAACTAAGGAACCGACCATGATTTCGTCCGTTTTCGACCGTTTTCATGTGGGGGCCCCGGGGCACCCCTACCCCCAGGGCGCTACGGGGGCCTGACACCCGGAGTGTCTGTTGCCAGGCCGCAAGGCACGTGCATGCCGGATTTGATGTGCATTGCTCCAGGCATTCCAGGAGGGCATGGCGGACGTTGTGTCTCGTACCCCTTCTTGCACCCCATGCTGAGGGGGGGCGAACCTGGACTCCGACGGCGTCGGGAGCATCGCCGCTCACCCCGGCGACCCCGGAAACTGTGGATTCGACACCGATTTTGGCCATTTTCGACCATTTTCACTTGGGGACCCCCATGTACCCCCCACCCCGGGGGCGCTACGGGGGGTCTGAACCCCACAGTGTTTGTCGTCAGGCCGCAAGTTGTATGCGTGCCAAGTTTCGTGTCAATCGCTCCAGGCGTTCCAGCACGCCATTACATGGCGGATGTTTTGTTTCGCACCCCTTCTGGCCCCTCGTGTCAAGGGGGGCCTGAACCTGGACTCCACTGGTGTCGGGAGTGTCGCCGGTCATCTCGGTGACCCCAGAAACTATGGACTCGATGCCGATTTTGGCCGTTTTCAGCTGTCTTCACGTGGGGGGCCCTGCACACCCCCACCCCTGGGGGTGCTAGGGGGGCCTGACCCCCGCAGTGTTTGTAGCCAGGCCGCTAGGCTTCTGCATGCCGAATTTCGTGCCAATCGGTCCAGGCGTCACAGTGGGGCATGGCAGACGTTTTGTTTCTCACCTCTTCTTGCCCCCCACTTCGAGGGGGGGCTGAACCCAGACTCCAACGGCGTCGGGAGCGGCCCCGCTCATCTCGGTGACCCCGGAAACTGTGGATTTGATGCCGATATTGGCCGTTTTTGACCGTTTTCATGTGGTGACCCCCATGTGCCCCCACCCCCAGGGGCGCTAGGGGGGCCCAACCCCCGCAGTGTTTGTCGCCAGGCCGCAAGGTGTATGCGTGCCGAGTTTCGTGCCGATCGCTCCAGGCATTACAGCAGGGCATGGCAGACGTTGTGTTTTGCACCTCTTCTTGCCCCCCACATCGAGGGGGGGCAAACCCAGACTCCAACAGCATTGGGAGCATCGCCACTCATCTCGGCGACCCCGGAAACTGTGGATTCGACGCCGATTTTGGCCGTTTTTGACCATTTTCACGCTGGGACCCCCGCGTACCCCCACCCCCGGGGGCGCTAGGGGGGCCCGACCCCCACAGTGTTTGTCGCCAGGCCGCAAGGTGTATGCGTGCTGAGTTTCATGCCGATTGCTCCAGGCGTTGCGGAGCCTATGCGAGACATACATACATACATACATACACACACACACACACACACACACACACACACACACACACACACGCTCTTCTTTATATATATAGATTTCCATCAGGAGTTCTTGAAGTGACTCACCAGAGCAGGGGTGTCAAACATAAGGCCCAGAGGACAGATGTGGCCCATGGGAGCTCTTTATCCAGTCCTTGGGCTGTCCCAGCACCACCATCAGCTGTGCTGAGGTGCCACTGCTGAAAGGGCGGCCCGTGTAATAATTGGGCTCTCCTATACCATGAAACAAGGACGTAGTGGCGCAGCAGGTTAATCCGCTGTTGCTGGGCTTTCGACCGCAAGGTTGGGAGTTCAAGACCGCGCGACGGAGTGAGCTCCCGTTGCTTGTCCCAGCTCCTGCCAACCTAGCAGTTCGAAAGCACCTAAATGCAAGTAGATAAAGAGGGACCACTCGGTGGGAAGGTAACTGCGTTCCATGCGCTACGGCGTAGAGTCACGCTGGCCACATGACCACAGAAGCTTGGACAAAACGCCGGCTCTACAGGCTTTGAAACGGAGATGAGTACTGCCCCCTACAGTCAGTCACGACTAGACCATTTGGTCATGGGGAAACCTTTACCTTTAATACAATGAAAGTATGATCATAATTTGCGTTTTTTTCTCTTCTGTCATTTGCAACTAATGAGTTCCTAAGGAAGATAGAAAGTGCTGATTTCTGGTCATGACCTGCTTAATGACATCACTTCCTGCTTAAGGACATCACTTAATTATGGCCCTCAGCGGGCACCACGAATGCTATTCAGCCTGCTGTATGAAATGAGTTTGACATCCCTGCCCTAGAGCTTGGGACCAGAGGTGTACCCGGGCTTTTCCATGCTCCAGGCACGCTATGTGATGTCATGACGACACATGTTGTGACGTCATGATGTCACAAAGTGAGGAGCGTACGCAGGCTCCTGCAGTGGCTGCTGTCTCCCCCAAATGGTGCATTCTCCTCACACTCTGACTTGGGAAGCAAAGGGAATGCGTGAGAGGTAGGAGGTGTGGACTGATGGTTGAGCTGCTGGTACTGCCTAAAGCTAAACAGGAAAATCTGCGGTTTGCTTTTGGATGGGAGACGATTGCCAGGCTGGGACAAGCTGCAGGACCTGTGGTGGCAGAACAGGGTCGCTGTGGAGCTGATTACCCGCCGCAAGTGAGAGTTGCGGGGGAGTGTGTGAGGAGGCCAGCTGGCAAAGAAGGGAATACGACCTTGAGGACCTGTCCAGGCCTGACTTGCGATTGCCTGCTGAGGCTTGATGGCAGGCAGCCAAAGGAGAGAACCACACTGTGAAGGCAACAGCTGGGCCTGAGGATTGGCAGATCACAAGAATACTGTATACTTGTAAAAACCCCATTGAAAAAAAATGGTGGTTTAGACTAGCCCGCTCATGTAAGCCACCTTGGGCATTTGCTTTGGCATGGGAAAGGCAGGGTATAAATTCTTCAAATAAAAATAAATAAATAAATATACGGGATGCAAGGGCGGGCAGGCCGGCCAGAAAGTGCTCTGCTTTTTTCCGCCTGGGGCACCCTGGCCACAACCAGCCCCCACTGCACCCAAATTCTCATGCAACACCCTTTATATGCCTCTGCTTGCGACACTGAAAAAAGGGATGAAAACAGGCAAGGGGAAATCACTGGTCACGAGTCACTGGTCCTGAACCAGTTAAGCTGCCTTAGAGTGACTCAAACCATTAGGTCACCCAGCTCCTTATTGTCAACTGGCAGTGACTCTCCAGGATGCCATATGGACATTTCCCAAACCTGCCAGGAGTTGCTGCCAGGAATTGAACCCGAGATTGCCTGTATGCAAAAGAGATGCTCTGCCAGTTAGCTACGGACCCTCCCTTGCATTCTTCTGTAAATATACAGTATGTGCAACAAATCACAGACAACACACGAAACAGTTGAAGACAAAGGCGTTAATCAGAGGAACAGATTGCACTGAGGAACACTCCATACTTTAGAAGTAGGCTGCCTCAGAATGCCAGATGCAGGGGAGTGGCAAAGAGATGCAGGCATCTTCTTGTCTTGTGCGCTCCCTGAGGCATCTGGTGGGCTACTGTAGATGGGTCTTTGGCCTGTTCCAGTGGGGCTTCCTCCCCACAGACAGGATAGCAATTTCTGTTTTATTTACCTCATGTTTACCTCAGAATTTTACCTGAGAAATTTACCTCAGAATGCTAGATACAATGGTGTGGCAAAGGGATGTAGGCCGTGATGGGTAGTGCAACCTCCTTAGAAGTAAGCTACCTCAGAATGCCAGGTGCAGGGGAATGGCAACAGGATGCAGGCATCTTGTTGTCTCATGCGCTCCCTGAGGCATCCGGTGGGCCACTGGATTAGCTGGGCCTTTAGCCTAGGGTTACCAGATACAAACGGGAACCGAGTGCCTATACCTTGAACCATTGTATAGAAGAGGGAATTTTGGCAGGTGCAGCTTTTAAAATCCTTCCATGCTGAGCTGCACCTGCCTAAATTCCCTCTTCCATACAATGATTAAAGGTTTAGGGACTTTGTCCCAGTTTGTATCTGGTAACCTTACTTAGCCTGATCCAGGGGGCTCTTACGTTCTTATGTTAATGTACTTTCCATGCTTTGGAAAGGAAACCCCTGGAAGCAGGCCTGAATCTTTGAAGCCAAGCTTGCCAAAATGTTTACAATATCCTATTTACAGAGAAGGTTGCCAACTGACCAGAAAAAAAAACAGGTCCGTCCAGTTCTCATGCCTTTGGCAGCAACTCGGCTTTGCAGAAATTAACAGCCAAGCTTTTTGCCACAGGAAGACAAACCCTATCATTTGCCAATTTTCTGCACTGTATATTAAACTGCTTTCTCTTTATAAGAGAGACTGTCATTCTGCTGTTAAAAAAACATCACTGCAAGAGCAGGCTGAAAAGTTGATCGCCTCCTTTATGTAAATAACCCATCTCAGCTGGTTGCCGCTTGCCTTCCAGAGCGAAACAAAGAAAGATGGCATTTCGAAATTACAGAGAAGGAAGAAAAAAATGTTTAGGTATTGCAGATACAAGCTTTTGCTTGAGAAAGTTTCTGGGCTCAGTCAATCGCTATCTTAATTGGTGAAACTTTGTGTGGGTTTTTCTTGGGTTTTGTTCTTCCTTGCAGGGTTCCTTATCACATCAGTGAGGCTACTGCGAGAGAACTTCCTCCTTGCTTGTGTCCCAAAACTAATCGATATCAGGGGAGTGCCTTTTGGAGTTTCTAGAATGCTTTGGGTGTGGCCTGGAGGCTTGATCTAAAGCATAGACCATTTTCAGGTTGGCACACTTTCGCTTCTGTTTATCTGGTTCTCTCAGGACCGGCCTTTCCATGAGGCCAGCTGAAGCTATTGCATGAGGCAGCGGAATGCTGGGGAGGTGCTCTCCTCCTTGCCTCCAGTGCTGCTCCTCCTTCTTCCACTCTCTGGATTGGGAAAGGAAAAGGGGGCAGAGAGGAAGAGGGAACATGGAGGAGAGTTCTGAACTAGAATACCGGAGAGTAGGAGGAGCAGAGACTGGCACACTGTTGGGTAAGGCACATGCTGGCACATGCAAACATTTGGCATCTGTTGTCTCAGACGTTAGAACATCTTGGTTAGGCGCTCCAGAGGTTGGAATGCCTCTGGAACGCACTCGCAGAGGCCCTGCACCGACCAAGTGCCGCCGATGCTTGACTGGTGCATGGCTGGCACTGTCGACGGTTGCAGCAGCGCTCCAGTGTTGGCGCTGCTGCGTGTGCTGGTCCAATGCCATAGCGCCGCCACGGACGCACTTTACGGCACGTTTGCAACAGCGTTCAGCCAGCGCAAGAGCACAGTGCCAGCGCAAAGGGGGTATAGGATTGTGCTCTAAGTCAGCAATCCTAACCTGGAGTTAGGCTGGCACAACTCCACAACACCTGGAGTTAGGCTGGAGTTAGGCTAACCTGGAGTTAGGCTGGAGTTAGGCCAGCGAAGTTTGGCCAGCACAAGGGCCACTGTGAAGCATATTTGGATCACTCTCGGTGTCAGGGAGGATGGCGCATATCTGTGTGCTGGCCTCTCTGACTCCGAAAGTGGTCCAAACGTACTTTACGGTGTCCCCTGTGCTGGCCAGACTTTGCTTTATTTACCTCAGAAATTTACCTCAGAAATTTACCTCAGATTGCCAGATACAAGGGAGTGGTGTTTGGACCACTCTCGGAGTCAGGGAGGATGGCGCACGTCTGTGTGCTGGCCTCTTTGACTCCAAGAATGGTCCAAACGTGCTTTATGGTGGGCCGGCCAAACATTGCTGGCCTAACTGTGCCAGCCTAACTCCAGGTTAGGATTGCGCCCTTATTTTAAAAGAGGGTGGGTGATACAACATTGTGCCTGAGGTATCAGGGAGCTTTGCCTCAGGTGACTTGACAGAAGAAATAGAGCTTGATTGCCACCTGGTACCTAAAAAAAAAAAATCATGTTGGTCTCGTGACTCTGCCTGATGACTCACAATGGCATTCAGCCCCATCCTTTATCCTGGCGCCTTAAGATAAACAAGAAGGAAAGGAACCGCTTCTATCACATAACCATTGAGCCATTGAGTTTACTCTTTCCAAAAACCACTCAAGGCCATAAATCTAACTTCAGCACCTTTAGGGCAGAATGGCCGAGAGCAGTGACTCCCAATTGGTTTGGACCCACCAGTGGGTTGCGAGCCAATTTCAGTTGGGCCGCAAAGCACCTAGAGCAGCCATATTGAAATTTTGGGAAGGATGGGGTGCTGGAAAGGGGGAGGGCCGTGTGGTTGCTTTGCTTGTGTCAAGGTTGTGAATAGGCTTTTTTTCCTTTCTGATTCCCTGGACAGGTCCTGGACAGATTGTCATTCTAAAAAGTGGGTCTTGGTGCTCTATTGCATGGGTCATTTATTGGTTTGGTCTCTTACTTTTGGCGTGAATTGCCTTGCACTCCCACAAAGGAGAAAAAGCAGGATGGAAACGTTTTCAATAGATTAATACCGAAGATGGATGAAGAGGTCCTTCTTTCAAGTGCCACCTTTCTCCCAAGCTACGGGGTTGGCGGCACAGGGGCAAGCCTTCTCGGTAGTGGCACCACAATTATGAAACTCCCTACTGGGGGAATCTAAGATCTTCCTCCTCCCACAAGGCATTTCAGCCAGAACCCAAACAAAAGTAAATTTATTTTTTTTTATTTGAAGAATTAATGTCCTGCCTTTCCTATGCCAAAACAAATGCCCAAGTGAGCTTACATGGGCAGGCTAGTCCAAACCACCATGTTTCAATGGGGATTTTACAAATATATAGTTGTCTGTGATTCACTGACTCCTCAGTCCCAGAGGTGCAGCCTTCACAGTGTGGTTCTCTCCTCTGGCTGTGTGCCATTTAGCTTTGGCAGCGTAAGTCAAGCCTGGACAAGTCCTCAAGGTCATATTCCATTCATTTGCCCATTGGCCTTCTCACACACTCCCCCACAACTCTCACTTGCAGTGACTAATCAGCTCATCAGTGCCTCCGTTCTGTCTCAACGGGTACAGCAGCTTGTCATGGCCTGGCATTCTGTCTCCCTTCCCAAAACAAGACCACAGAGTCTCCTGCCTAGCTTCAGAGCGCAATCCTAAACTGGAGTTAGGCCGGCATAAACTAAGCCAGCAAAGTTGGACCAGCACAAGGGCCACCATAAAGCGTGTTTGGACTACTCTCGGAGTCAGGGGGGATGGCTCACATCTGTGTGCTGGCCTCTCTGACTCCAAGAGTGGTCCAAACATATTTTACGGTGTCCCTTGTCCTGGCCAAACTTTGCTGGCTTAGCCTATGCCAGCCAATTCAGTTTAGGATTGCGCCCTCAGCAGCTCATCCATCAGTCCAAACCTCCGAAAAGGTTTCAAATTCTTCTTAAGTGTCAAGAAGTGTCTTCACCCTTACATTCTGGCCTGCCCTCTTAGGTCATCTAAGGGGTCCTTCTTTCAAGTGCCACCTTTCTCCCAAGCTACGGGGTTGGCGGCACAGGGGCAAGCAAGCCTTCTCGGTAGTGGCACCACAATTATGAAACTCCCTACTGGGGGATCTAAGATCTTCCTCCTCCCACAAGGCATTTCGGTCTCAAGCCTTTCGTCTAGCATTTGGTGTCGACATGTCTGCCTCTTATACCTCTGCAGCACCACCTGCATTTGTAGATCATGAGCCCTTTTGGGACAGGAAGTCATGCAACTTTCCTATTATTATTTGCCTGTAAACCGCTTTGTGAACTTTGTGTTGAAAAACAGTATATAAATACTGTTGGTTGGTTGATTGACTTTCCTTGCCTCTCCATAGGTAACATTGCATGGAGAGATTGGCGTCCTTTCCTTCCAGCTGAAAATTCAAAGAAAGGGGAGTCTTCCCGTGGAGTCTACCTGGGGAGATCATCCCCCTTCTCCTTAGGGGAAAAATTAGCAACCCTGAGCTCTCTGATTTCCACACCCTGCCTCAACTAGTCACCCCTGGTGTTGCAACCCTCTTTCCGCCTCCGAGAAAGGCAGCTGTTTCGCACAAGACAGCCGAGGCTCCTCCCTTGGAGACTGTTTGACTGCTGGCATTGGCAGACCGAGTTTCTCTTAAAAGGAAGGCTCTCTGCTTGCCAGGCTGGAGAGAGCAACCCAGCGAGCAAACCGGGAGTGTTGGAACAAGGAGACATGGGGAGGTTCTGCTGTCTAATTCTCTTCTGGGTGTTTTCTTTAGGTGAGTGTCTGCCAAGAGCCATTGATGTAGCACTTGTGGGTAAGAGCTTGATCAGGCAAACCCTCCTGGTATAAACATGGGATGTGGCTACTTTGCATTGGTGCCGACAGAATGCAAGAACTTTATTTATTTATTTAAGAGATTTATACCCTGCTTTTCCTCTGCCAAGCCAGATGCTCAAGGCGGCTTAAACTTTGCTTCCTTATTTACCGTGGACTTTTCCATTTTGAATTGACTTGTCATGGCTGTTGCCTCTTGTGCTTGCTGTGTTTTCCTTGCATCTTTTTTGTTATCAGCGTGACATGATTCAGAACAAAAGAGAAATGTGACATTTGCAAAGTAAAGGGGCAATGTCGTGCTTGAGCTGAGAAACACTGCACAGGCGTGCCCTGGTATCCACTCATTCAGTTTCCACTGTTTCAGTTATCCACTGGAACCGGGACACCTATTAAAAAGATAGGGGAACATTAAACAAATCTCTCTTTTTTACCTTGATGCAGCAAAACCACAGAGGTTCCTCTATTTTTAAAAAGGTGTCTGCAGCTTCAGGTATCCATGGTGGGGTCCAGGACTGAACCCCACCAGATATGGGGCATGCTATGGTCAAATATTTTAAGTTGCTGCAGGCCGGATAACATCTTCTGGCAGGCTGGATTTGGCCCCCAGGCTGTAGTTTGGAGACCCCGGCCCTAGCCTACGATTCTCATCTCCTCCACACTTCCAGTTTGCTTCCCTCTTGCTTTTTAGGGAGGAGTGATAGAAGCAGCTGCAGCTGCACTGTCAGGTATGGGAGAGGGGAATGGCATTTGATGTGCTGCCTCAGGTCCCACAAGGTTTGTTTCCCTGCAGTGGAATAGCTCAGCTATCCTTCGCCAAGCGGTTAATGTTTGTCAGTCGAGCGGCTTTGCCGGTACAGGAGCAGTAACAAGCAGGAAGCTGGAGTGATGTAACCCTCTTTTGTTTTCCCCTGATGGTATCTTCGGCTCCAGCTCTGTTGTGTGTGTGTGTGTGTGGTTTGTGTGTGGTGTTACATGCATGTTCGGCATGATGATCTTACACTTCTTGTAAATTGCTGCATGCACCTGTACACCATAATTCATGTACACACACTCACGCATGACCCTGAGGGTACATTCCTAACCAACTTTCCAGCACTGACATAGCTTTGCCAATGGGGTACGTGCTGCATCCTGCAGTGGGGGGGGGGAGCCATTGAGGCCTCCTTAAGGTAAAGGAATGTTGGTTCCTTTACCGCACTGCTACCTTTACCTTACCCTGGTGCTGGAAAGTTGGTTAGGATTGCATAGTTTGTTAAATCATTGCCTAATTCCTATATAGAATTGCCTGGCAACTAGGAGGAAGACCTAGCATGGGGCATGCAAGAGATGGTGTGTGTGTGTGTGTGTGTGTGTGTGTGTGTGTGTAAAAAATAGGAACAGGAATTATACAGCGATATCTTTCCTGATTGACAACTTTGGTTCTCTAAAATAACCTGATACAGCCATAAGACAGGCAGAAATTCAATGGATGTTGCATTATTTCCCAGCATAAATGCTGCCACAAATGCTGCCACAGCATTCAGGGCACAATCCTAACCTTGAGCTCGGCTGGCACAGTTAGGCCAGCAAAGTTTGGCTGGCACAAGGGACACTGTAAAGCATATTTGGACCACTCTCAGTCAGGGAGGATGGCGCACGTCTGTGTGCTGGCCTCTCTGACTCCGAGAGTGGTCCAAATGCGCTTTCTGGGGCGCTTGTGCTGGCTTTTGACAGTGTCAAGGGTGTAAAAGACAATACCATAAAAAAATTATTTATCAATCAGTCAATCAACAGTATTTATATGCCACTTTTCAACACAAAGTTCACAAAGCGGTTTACAGGCAAATAGTAATAATAATAAAGTTAAATGGCTCCCAAAAGGGCTTACAATCTAAAAAAAAACCTCAAAACACTACCAGCAACAGCCACTAGAAAAGACACTGCGCAGGGGTGAAGAGGGACAATTACTCCCACCCCTCTGCTAAATATAACACCACCACTGGAAAAAGTGCCTCTTGCCCAGTTAGCAGGGGTTTAAATAAAAATAAAATAACAATCCAGCATGCAGTAAAAGAAATGGCAGGCAAGCCAGATGACACTGTGTTATGAAACACAACAGATAAAAGCATGGGCAGAGTATGCCATTGTTCCAGTGCCACAGAGAAGAAGGCCCCGCCTTTATGCCTACTTTGTCCTTGCTTTGCTTGGTGCAAGCCGGCTCATCAGCAGAACCTCCTTAGCTGGTTGTAGGGAAAGACGGGACTATATGAACATTAACCACATTTGCATGCCATACCCTACTATCTAAATGCCATCTACATCTCCTCCCAAAGGCAAAGCCTGCTAAATGGGATGCAGTCAGTTGTCTCTTGAGGGTCTCTGATTGCTTCCCTGCCATGGGGCAAAGGGTGGAGACTACAACAGAAGCGTGGGAACAAAAATGGGGAGAATAAATGTTCACCCCTCCTGTTGACATAAGCAGTCTCCAGTGCGTGCGCTGGTGGCCTCCAGAATGTGACTCCCACACATGAAAGTAGATCTAGAGGCACATCTGGAAATTGTTGGGTGAGTTTGACGACATTCCTTCAGTGCTGGTGGTTCCCGAGATCACTTGTAAGGAGTATCTCCCTTGTATCGAGCATCCTTATAACAAACAGCTGCAGGGAAATGGGCTTTGGCTGGCCAAAGGAACACGTTTGATGTATCAGCAGCTGTAACATTGTTGTGCATCATAGGCGAGAGAGACAAATACTTCCAAGCCTGTACATACAGTAGGAGGCAGATAGAGTCTTAACTGTCAACACTCTTTATTGCAGCATAGTGTGTACGTGGTACAGTTTGCCTTTGAAGACTTCCAAAAACTTCATTTTGTCCAAAATGCAGCTGCTACAGCACAATCCTATGCACTATTAAGAACACCAGTGGTTCTCAAACATTTTAGCACTGGGATGCACTTTTTACAATGACAATCTGTCCGGGACCCACCAGAAGTGATGTCATGGCTAGAAGTGCCATTGTTGTGACGCCAGAGCCTGCTGCTCTCCTGAGAATGCAGCAATAAGTTGGGCCATTTCTCAGCCATTTCCAATAGCAAATTGAGGGCGCAATCCTAAACTGAGTTAGGCCGGCATAAGCTAAGCCAGCAAAGTTTGGCCAGCACAAGGGCCACCGTAAAATATGTTTGGACCACTCTCAGAGTTAGAAAGGCCAGCACACAGATGTGAGCCATCCTCCCTGACTCTGAGAGTGGTCCAAACACTCTTTATGGTGGCCCTTGTGCTGGCCAAACTTTGCTGGCTTCGCTTATGCCGGCCTAACTCCAGTTTAGGATTGCGTTCTGAATCAGAAAGAAAAGAGTCTATTTACAACGACCGAAGCAAAACAACCACACAGCCCTCCCCTTTGTAGCATCCCATTTTCCCATATTTTCAATATGGCTGCTATAAAAGCTTCCCGACCCACCTGAGATTGGCTTGCGACCCACTGGTGGGTCCCAACCCACAGTTTGGGAACCATTGCTGAACACTGGGAAGACTTACAATAGGAAACCCGCCCCCCCCCCATATTGCCATTATATAATCCTTTCTTTACATGAGCACACTTCCCCATGGCTTAGTAATTCAGCCAATTTTTGTCGAGGGTGGCCAAGTTAGGAAAAGCTATCACTGGGGGGAAAAACTGAGACCATTGGTGTTATGTGACCATTCTATAATTGAATACACAATTACCATTAATTGTGGCATGGCAATACCTGATCACCATTAATGGCTCTTCATCATAACCCCTGCTAACTGGGCAAGAGGCACTTTTTCAAGTGGTGTCCTCTTATATTTAGCAGGGGGAGAGCAATTGTCCTTCTTCACCCCTGCACAGTGTCTTTTCTAGTGGCTGTTGCTGGGGGTGTTCTCCATTCTTTTAGATTGTGAGCCCTTTTGGGACAGGGAGCCATTTAACCTTAATGTTATTATTTGCCTGTAAACCGCTTTGTGAACTTTGTGTTGAAAAGCGGTATATAAATACTAGTGGTTGGTTGGTTGGTTGGTTGGTTGGTTGATTGATTGATTGATTGATTGATTGATTGATTGATTGATTGATTG